>VZTZ01002025.1:217190-276461 GCA_013400955.1 Drymodes brunneopygia
CAATCACCCCTATCACATCCCCCCCTTGCACCCCGTTGTAACCCCCGCTTTCGCCCCTATCTCATGCCCCTTTCATCCCAGCTGTGTCCCGCCTATACCCCCTTGGCATCCCGCCCCGCGGAGCCGCATCCCCGCCTCTCCGCTGAGCCCCGCGGAGCCGCACCGGCGCGGGGGGAGGGCGCAGCCGAGCCGCCACGTTCCGCCGCCCGGCGCTGCCATTCCGGCCCGGCACGGCTCGGATCGGNAGATGATTCACCCCACCAAGGCAGCGTGCAGTCGCTTGTTATGATTGCAAACATTCTCACCACGTGCCCTGGGGATCCATCACACAGCAGTGGAAAATAACACAGAAACCTTTCACCTAGTGGAGCAATGCTGCTTCTTGGCTTGCTGAAGCAGAAGCTGGAGTTCTCTACAGCCATCCTGAACTGAATCCAGCCAGAGCTTCCACCTTCCTGTGGAAAACAAGACTGTTTACATAAAAGTCTCATTGCCTGGTTTCTGGGGCCATACGACAGCTAGTTCTGATTATTTTTAATGGTTTTTTTATCAAGGGGTTGCTCTGATTTAGAGAGACATTTTGTTTCTCACTGGATCATAAGTCGTTGTTGTGGTCACTGTCTGTCCTAGTCACAGAATGAAAGCTGTGCTCCTGTGCTGGTGGGAAGCCCAGTTCCTGACACTGGCATTAAGAATGAGTAATTTTCGGCTGAGGGCCAGCATAGCTGGTACTAGGCTCAGAAATGCCAGCAGCCTCAGAGGGTGACACAGGGGTGACTTGGTCCTTGCCAGCTGCCACAGCTGTGTGAGGAGTTGTCTGTGGGCTGAGGAAAGAAACAAAACTCATGGGGTAGGTCAGTGCAGGCACTGGCTTTTAATTTGGGCTTGCCACATTGCAGTCACCCCAAACATGGCCTTGCAGGGTCCTGATCAGGTACCCGTGGAGCTGCTGGGACTTCCTCTGAAGCCTGAGGCTCATCTGCTCTCTGTGGGCACAGGGAGCCCAGCTGTGCCCTGCACTCTCCCCATTGCTCCCCCTGTGCCATCTGGAGCACCCAAGATCTCCTCCACTGTGCTGGCATAGAGGAGCAGCCTCAGCTTCTGCCTGGCAAAGTGATCACGGCACTGCAAACTGCCTCCCTCAGCAGGCCTGGGACCTGTGCAAGCTGTGGCCTTGTCCTGGCAGTGGCTGGATCAGAGGAGCCCATCACCACCAAGGAGACTCTCAATGACTCTTCCCTCTGTCTGCACACAGGGCTTGCAGGAGTGGGTTCCCTGCTTAGCTCGTGCCATGTTTCAACACAAAACCACCACAGGTCTCTGCTTCAGCTTCTCTGTTTGAAGTGCCATCATTTGCTATGGCTCTATCCAGGGGCACTCCCCCCAGGTGGTCTGGAATAACCATCAGGTGGGTAATCCATCCCTTCCTGAGTCAGCACTGCCCTACATGTGTCCTGCGGGAGCCTAGGGCCGTGCATGAGAAAGTTGAGCAAATAACTCTGACTGCAAACAATGTTTGTGAAATACCTCCCATGTCCATTTAGGTCACCTTAGTGGAAGCTCAGCTTTGTTTAGCCCAGCTTGACTGAGAAAGAAAACCCAAAACAGGCCAAGCCTCAACCTCACCAGGCCACCTAAACCCCTTGATTTTTAGTTATAAATCTCTTCAGACAGTTCATGCTATCAAAAGTTTACGGTTACTGTAGTAAATTCTGACCTGGAAAGCTCTTTACACCAGTTATCTCACCTTCCCCAGCCTGCCAGACTAAAGGGACATCCTTTACCAAAGAACAGGTGAGGTGAGGATTTGACCCAGTTTGCATTTACTCTGGAGCTGATCTCATTTCCAATTTAATTTTCTCATAGTTTTTGGCATATTTTAAAGGTACACACCAGCCTAATATGACCCAGGGAGAAAGAATGTAAATTTGCTTATAGTAAAAGGATTCAGTTGGCAGTTTTAAGAAAAATTGGAGAAGATTTTAAAACGCAAGTTGAAATGCAGCTCCTGAGAGCAGTATCATCTGTTAGGAAGGTAAAAGATTTGTAACCTAAGTGACAGACTTACTTTTACACCTGAAACAGGATTTTTGGAAGTGGGATGCTCTGATTTCAACCTTTGTGCCCTTTCCATGGGAACATCCCTGAGCACAGCCCTCCCCCAGACCTGGGAACAGCTGTACCCCAAGCTTGCTCCCAGGCCTCAAGGGGGCCGTGTGGTTTCTCTGTGGGGTGTAGCACTGCACTCTCCTTTGCAGCTCTATGGCAATTGTATCGCACCCCTGTTGTAAACCCTGTTGTACCCACCCTCGTGTCTCCTTGTTGTAACCCTGTTGCTGCCATATCACATTCCCTTTTTTATCCCTGTTGCATCCCCATGGCAACCCCACTGTATGAGTACCACAGCCTCATTGCATCCTTCTTGGCTCTCTGTTGTGTGTCCCTTGCACACCCCCTTTTACATCTCACGTGATGAGGCTGTTTGCAATCTTAACAAGTGCTGCCTTGGCAGGGTGAATCATCTTCCCAGGGTTAGGGTAAACCTAACCTAACCCTGTTGTAACTGCCCACCCCCAGCAGCCCACTTGCACCCCTCCCTTACACCCCCACTCTGTGTCCCCTCTTGTACCCCCACATTGTCCCCCTAGCATCCCTGTTATATACCGCTTGCAGTTCCACTGCAGCCCAGTTGCATCCCCTGCTTTAACCCCACTGAATTCCCATCACAGCTCCACTGAATCCCCTCATTGCATCCCTCTTTCCACCCCTGTTGCAATCTCCATGGAAACCCCATTACTTCCCCCCTGCACTCCTTTTGCAGCTTCATTGCATCCCCCCCTTGCATCTCCATTGACGTCCCTCTGCAACCCCCCATTGTTGCCACCTGGCAGCCCTTGTGTCCCCNCCCCAGTCCCAACCGTGGCATCGCTAGGGGTGGGCAGAAGATCGCGAGCAAAGACGAAATCCAAGAAGAACATTAAAATATATATTCAAATATTTAATGAATTTGCCTTTAATTTCCCCCCCTCCCCCAACAATTAATCATTTGGTAGTGAGGGGGTTGGAACAAGATGACCTTTAAGGTCCCTTGCAACGCAAACCGTTTTATGACTTTAAAGGATTCGATGGTCTCAGTGCTGCTGTTCGGAGGATGCTGTCATTTTGCCGGAAGAGGATGCTTTGGGGAGACGGGGGGGCTGTGTGCTGAGAGAAGGGACCAGGATGTGGCCCCCGGATACCCCTACCTTATCCTTGCCCTACTCTTTCCTACCCCCTCCCCAGGAGGCGGCTGAGTCCGAGTGCACTCGTGACATCGCATGGGCCGTGCATGCTCTGCTGCGTGCGTGTGCGGCAGGATGAGGATGGCGACGGGGTCCGGAAGGAGGATGGGCAGGATGGAGTTATGACTGTCTAAACCAGCAGCTGACTGGCAGCACAGCCTGCTTGGGTCATGCTTTTCACCTACCTTGTCCCCAGGCTGGCTGGCAGCGATGCTGATAGCTTGTCCCTGCATATTCCTAGCCTGGGGTACAGCAGCAGGGTCAGGGACCAGCCCCAGACTCTCTGGCTCCTGTTGGAGCCGTGTTGCACAGATACAAATGACTCAGAGATGTACGTTTTGTGAAATGCTGCTGCAGAAATAATGATTGCATTTCTGCCATCTATAAATAAATGAGGGTGAAAGGGCACATTTCCTACTCTTGGCTCATTGGAGGCCAGATTAAGATTGAGAGCTGGCTGATTGACAGAGATCCTTCAAATATTAATAGATATTAAATTACAACTTCACTGCGATTAGCACCTAAAGGATCACATAGCAAACTACACCACTGGGGAATCATAACAGTAGTTTTGTCATCGTTTATAGTCAATATTATTGTTCTGGCTGCAGATGATGCAAAGGTAAGGAAGTTTTCAAGGGAAAGGGTTCACTTGCATCTTTTGGGTTTTTCTTTTTACATGGTTAGTGGTGTGAGCCAGGTCTTCTGGGGGGCCCACCTCAGTCACTGAGGTCCCTCAAAGCCCACTATTTCTGCAGTGAAATCTTAAATTTGGTTGATACTTTTTCCTTTTTAGATCTTTAAAAGAAAAATTAACATATGCCTAAATGTGCTGCTTAGCTTTCAGCTGTTCAGTGATCAGTGAGACATGGACTGCACTGGGTGCAGATGGGCTGAGCAAAACCCTGGGTACAATAGCAGTTGTGCAGCCCAGTTCCAATGAGCACAGCCCAAGACAGTCTTTGTGCCTGAATGTTGGCAGTGACAGCATACATGTGATTCCTGTTTTGTAAAATCCCTGCCTGGCCTTCCTCAGGGCTGCCCAGTGCATCAGCTGCCAATTTCCTCTTCCAACCCAACGCCCTTCTGCCTTGGGGTGGGTTTTGTGCTGCTGCTGCCTCTCTTGTGGGGCTTGGAAAAAAATTAAAGATACACCTGAGATGCATTCTTGGGTCTTTCCCAGCCTCCCTGGAGTGCCACACTGAGCTTGAAAGAGGAAAAATACCTTTGTCCCATGGCCTTGGGAGTGTCCCCAACATGCTGTCCTCTGTAGTGACCCACAGACCCCTTCCACCTGTTGACCCCTCTCTTTGCAGATGTTGAGACCCTTACTTGAATCTGACACAGGGAAGGAAGTAGCAAACAAATGGAGATGTGATGTGCCCTTAGCATCTGTCCTGGGACCATCCCATTACCTGGGGTGCCTGTTTTGGGGATCCTCCCAGGCGGGATGTAGGCTGTGGTGTTGGTACCTGATGCTGGTGTGGGAACCAGTGCTCCTGGTTTGGCACCCCATGCCCTGCCATGTGTGCAGCATGCTCGGTGTTATCACCGCCGTGATCACACATCATTTATCAGAGTTGCCTAATTGATGTTTGCAAGTTATTTTATGAAGTGTGTGGAGATCCTTCTGGGAAGCAGTAGCAACACTCGGGGCCTCTTGCAGTGACTCTTGGTCACAGGGCACCTCAGAGTGATGGATATGTTATGGTATGAAGACTCACGGCTGTTATCAGAGGGCTTGTTTTATTTTTAAACCCACAGCAGCTTAAAAAGCTACTCCCTAGCTGGTAGCAAAGGACTGTGCTGGGGCTTGGGGCGATGGTGCCTGGTCTCAGTGCAGCAGGGAGGGTTATCATTCCCTGGGCAAAGCACCATCGCAGGGCATTGCTACTGTGGGTGCTCCCGCGAGGCTTTGGGGAGCCGGTGTCTCTGCAGCACCGATGGGTGCAGGGGTGGCTTTATGGGGCAGGGGGTGCTGGGGACTGCGGTGTTGGTGGCTGCCCCTGACTGCATTGCTGGGTCTGCTGACGTTTTCCTCCACTGGAGTTAGCCATGGAAATGAGCGGCGATGCTCTGCCCACGCAGAAGGAGGTTCGCAAGCCCCATGGGGCTCCCCGACCATCCTCCCCCCCAGGCAGCCGTGGCCGGCGGGGCTGCCCGGGTGTGCCTGGCCGGCATTGGGCGGCGGGGCTCACGTGGGGAGTGGTGGCTGCCATGGCCCTGCCGAAATGCTCCGGCGTGATGGGGACAGCGGTGCCCCAGCCGCCCCTGGACCTGCGGCCGTGGCAAGGGGAGCTCTCAAGGATTTTCTGGCTTGAAGCAGCCCCCAGAACTCATGCCGGGTGGCTCTGGTGCTCCTACTGATCGTCCCCCGTGAATTTCACAGCCAAAATCTGCCAGCGAGTTCAGGCCAGCATTCTGCTGCCTCCCCAGTAATCTCCTGCGGCTGCGCTCGGCTTCAGCCTGTCTCACACAGGGAAGGCTCGGGGGGGGCCGGAGGGGGGACACGGAGAGCGCTTGGAAAAGTACCTTTAAGACAAAGAGGAAGGGGACGAGAAGCAGCTTAGCTGGCTTTGTTCTAATAGCTGTAATCACCTGAAGGGCGAGCATGAGCCCGCGGCGCTGGGTCCGCGCACTGCCCGGGGCTGCTGGGCTCGGCTCTCCCCTCCGCGGCTCTCGCTCCCTCTCCGATGGCACCTTGCACTTTGCTCCTGCTTGGAACAAGTGCACTCAGCGGGCTTCATTGTATAAAAGACCGTAATTACATAAACAGGGGAGAGGTTGGTCAGAAGGTGAATATGAGACGTCCTGAAGATAAGCCGGTGGCTTAAATACCCCAAACTCACCGGGCTGCCGAGCCTGAAGGGAGGAGTAAAAGCAGGACTGCGATTTTGACCTTGTTATTTTCCTCTTCTGACAGTGTTTTCAGACACTGCCGCTGCCCACAGCGAGCAGGACTTGTGCCGAGAGGAGGAGGAGGGGAACCCTGCAAGGTAAGCCGGGCTTTTTAAAGGCTTTCTCCTCGTTTAGCTTTCTAAAAGCGGTGTAGAGGTGGATGCAGAGGTGGTGACTCCGTGCAAGGAAGCACAGGGGCTTTCACCATTCCGCGCTTCTTCCTTCCTGTAGCCTTCTCTCGTTACGGGTCACCAATGGGAACAATGGCGATTTTCCGTGCTTCATTTCTGCCCTGTTTCAGTGACATAGCAAAAGGCAGCGAGTGCTCTGGGGTGGGCTCTCCCGCAGCCCTGCTCCCATGGATAAGGTTTATCGGTTGCATAAAGTGTTTATCTATGAACGAGCCATGCTGAGATCAAAGATCTCGCTACAAAATGTTAATTAAATTAATAACGACGTGTTGTTGAGGCTTGAAGACGGAAGTGAGGTTTAGCTTTGTTAAGGAGGTGCCTGGTGAAAATATTTACAGTATTCTTCAAATTTCAGTTATTCCTATTTTCCCTGGGGGAAGAGGGCAAATCTGGCTCATGCTTCAGAGATTCTGTAAACTGTTTCTCTGCGTTGTTTGTAACGTGGGGGTCCGGTGTGATCCAATGTGACAGTGTCTGGGGGCGGGAGGCTGTGACTATGGTGATTGTATTCCTGTTTCATGGCATCACATACCATGCACACACCACTGGGAGTCTTGCAAGAAGCTGGAAAAAATATGACTGTCCTGGCACGTAAAAATGTGGAGGTGGTGATGGGGTTGAGTGGCTGGTGGGAGAGCAGGCACTGAGGATGTTTCATTTTACAAATGTGGAAGAAAAGTGCTAGTGCCGAGGAAAGGGGAAGCCATGAGTTGGTTAGCAGGGGGAATTAGAGGAGATGTGTGAGTGGCAGCATTTAATCTCTTAATGAGAAAAATATAACCCAACTGCCTGTGGTAGGGAGAGTTCAGGGACAAGCATGACATTGTGTGAGAGTTTGCACTTTCTCCCTGTGTTCTCCACGTGCTGTCCTTGAGACTTGTCCAAAGGATGCTGGGGAGCAGAGATGGGGACCTGTGGTCCACAGCAAGTGCAAAATGTGGGGGTTGGGATAAATTTGTCTCTGATAAGGGCTGGACATGAAAGAGTGCCCTGCCAAGTTGTTTCCTTCTGTTCCCGAGTCCATTAATAGGCTCTGCTTCCTTGATTAGTTGTTGCCTGTGCAGAGCAGTAATGAGAGCGGGGCTCAACCCATCAATTCTAGGTCAGTGGTTTTGTGCTGGGGATTTGGCATCAGGCAGGGGGAGGGAAGTGAGACAGAACTGGATGCCTGCCTCCAAAAAGAAGCGTGGAGCCTGCCTGAAGCTGGCCCTGCCTGCACCCATCAGGGGAAAGGCTGCCTGCACTCATGGTGGGGGAAAAGGCTGTCTGCACCCCTCGGGGGGCTGTGCTTCTTGAGTCTGCAAAGTGTCCCAAGGGCCATGTTGTGCCCTGTCATCCCTGGGCATGTTCTGTGCCTGTTAGGAGGCTCATTGCCTGTTTGAGATGTGCTCTCCTGAGAGGATAACTTTGCAATAATTAGATCCATTAAGGAGCCAGAAGAAATAATTGGGTTTTAAAACTGAAGGAGACTTTGCTGTGCTCCTGAGTGATATCTGCCTCTTATAGAGCCGCTTTCCTCCTCATCTGGCAGCAGAGTTCTCATTTATCAATGACTTGTCATAATTTCTGGTAGTTAACCTCAAAACCTTCCCTAAATGCAGGCAGGTGAGGCTGAGTACTGAAGAGCAGCATGGACCTGGATATGCTGAACATGTTTGTCATCGCTGGTGGCACCCTGGCTATCCCCATCCTGGCCTTTGTGGCCTCATTCCTCCTCTGGCCCTCGGCGCTTATCCGCATCTACTACTGGTGAGTGCATGAGCCCTGCTGCTCTCCGTGTGGCACAGGGCTGGAACCTGTGCCCAGCAGAGCCCCACACACACGCAGGTCACGGTGGTGTGAAAAGGGCTGGATGTTCCTGCCCCTGATGGCAGCAGGTGATCTGAGGTCCTCCAGGGCCATGCCAGCTGTGTGCAGCTTTAAACATGCCTGGGAGAAGAAAATGGCATTTTCCTGTTGTGTTTTTGCTGCTGAGGCCACTGCAGTGCCAGCTTGCAAGAGATCTCCAAACCTCTTTGGGTTGTTGTCTCCAAGGACAGGACTGAGACTGGAAAAAGCACTGCCATTGCAGCCTGTCCACCAGCCCGACAGCCGTGGCAGTGTGGTGACCTCCTACCTCATCAGTGTGGCTGTGGTATGGGTGTCCCTGGGCTCACATGCTCCTTCCCAGCTGACAGCCTGCTCAGCAAGCAGGGACTTTTCCCTCATTAGTAGTTATGGATGAGGCTTTCCTCATCCTCTCTTTTTCTTCTGGAATGGAGCATTAGAAAAGATGGATGGCTGCTTTTCCTTATCCCATTGAATCTTGTCCTTTCTGATAGCAGGAGGCAAGTACAGCCTTCAGTCCTCCTTTGTCCCTGGAAATCAGTGATAAGTCCACTGGTAGCTTTCCTCTCTGGGTTTGTTTCAAGGAAAAGCTGGAATAACTCCCTTCAGAGGTCGGGGCAGAGTCTCATTCCCCACTGTGGAGCAGGCAGCAGCAGACAGGCAGAGAAGGCAGCATGTCAGGCTGCCCTGACATGCTGCTGGCAAGATGCTGGCTCCTGCAGTTCAGCTCAGGAGTGTTTCCAAATCCAAGTGACCTCCTGTGAGAGTAAGCTGTTTGCCCACCGCAGCACTCAGGTGCAGCAATGGGATGAAGTCTGTTTCCAAAGGCACTTTAATTAGCAGCCTTTTATTCACAGCATCTGAGAGAGGAGGGAGCATGGGATGAAAACCGCGGTGATGGGATCGTCACTCTGCAAAGGAGAGCAGGCAGTGTCATAGCCTTCTGCTGCCCGATGGATATGTGGGTGATACTGGGCTTGGCAGTCAAAGTGGTTTATTTCTTTGGTATATGAGCAGCTGATGGAAGCCAGGGAGGACCCTGATGGACTGAGATTCTGAGGAGGATCCCTGGAAAGCACTGCTGAGTGAGTGTGGTCAGGGTGAAGTCTTCAGCAGCCATGGGCAGGGGTGGCAGGACAGGGCAAAGGAGGTGCAGGGTCTGATGCCAGGAGCTTGGAGAAGCCAGGCTGAACAGAAGGTAGAGAATGCCCTGCTGCCTTTGTTCTTTTGGGACTGCAGGTAAGAGGCTGAGTGAAAATGCACTGTGAGCAGGTTGGTCTGTGTTTGGGTGAGGGAGGGAGCATGTGAGCAGGGGTCAGGAGGACTATCTTCTTTTGAGGGGTGTGGTCCCCCATATCTCTCTATTCCAGCTTGTCTGGCAGTATGGGCTTCTTGCAGGAGTAATAGTGATGCATTGTGTGTCATGGGCACCTCTTTTGTTAGGGACAGTGGACGAGAAGCATGGGTTTGCCCTTACTCTTCTACTGGCTTCTTTCCAAGTTTGATTTTTTTGAGGGGTGAAATTGTTGTGTTTTCCCATCAGCAGAGGCAGGAGAGGTGCAGGCAGCATGCCAAGCTGCCCTCCTTTATCAGCCCCCTGCAGCTCCAGCTTTGTGGCACTGCTCCTGGGAGGTCCTGGGGGAAGCCTCTCTCTTCTTCCATAATTCCCTGCCCCCTTCTTCTCCTCACTGCCAGTCTGTGTGTCCTCAGCTGACGCACTCACGGGTCATGCTGGGCTCCCCTCACCCCTGGCCTCCCTGCTTTCCCTGCCGCTAATGCGCCTTCCTGCTTGGCAGGATATCCAGGGCTGCCCCGCTGACCCCAGCCCTAGAACCTCTCTGCCTGTGCTGCGATGGGTTAATCAGTTTAGCTGCTGCCACTAAGTGAGTTAACGCCTTGTGGGGGATCAGTTCAGCTTTGCACAGATTATTTTGCCTTCCGCTGAATTGATCCATTAGGATCAGTTGCTAAAAATGTTATCATCTTGCCCATCGGTAGTTCACACCAGTGCCTTTGAGGCAAGGACTCTTAAGACACTTATTAGGGAGAAATTCACCTCTCCTTGTAGGACCAGCACAGAGCTGAGATGCTGCTTAAGTCCCCCTAACTCCCTTGAAAAAGGGATTATGCTAAAAGAGGATTTCACTATGCATAAGCTTTGAGTGGGCAGAGAGGTAGGACAGTCCAGAAGTGTTGGTGACCTTGCTCTTGTGTCTTAAATAAACTCTGATACGGCATATAAAAGTACTTGCCAATGTCTTCACCACCAGGAGTAGCCCAGTGGTTGTCCTGGCAAGGGTTGTATCTGAGCACAGGGGAAATGCAGACAAAGTGACCCCGCTCTCCGCCTTGGGCTGTACGTACACATCATGTGTCCAAAGTGTCACTGATAATCTCTGTCGAGGTCCTTCTGGCTGGCAGTTTTGCTGCATCCTCTGAGCAGGCAGCAAGCATATGCTGGCAGGAGCTGTCTCCCTCTGTTCTCAAAGAGGCAGCCTTTGGGTCAGCCTGCTGTCTTCTGGGGTGCTAAACCCAGTGTAAAGATGGTCCATTCCAGTCCTTTGTGTGTATAAATACATTTTCAAAGGCTTCCTAGTTGGTCCATGGGTACTGGGTTTCTGTGGTGCTCCAGGGTGACATGGTTGTTTTGGCTGGGAACTGATGTGCATGTCTGTGGGGTGATGTACTCCCACTGACACAGGATTGTGTCCAAATAACCCTGTCACAGATCCACCTTATCCACCTGGGAGAACTGTCTCCCTTGGCCTGCCCATCCTGTATGCTGCCTTGCCACATGTGCTGCCCCTCTCTTGAGTCTCTGTCCTCATACCAGCCTTTGGGCATTTTCTCTTTTACCATTGTTATTTTGGCCATTTCCATTGCTAAATGAGTTATTTAGGGTATTTTTTTAAGTTCTTAAGAGAGTGTGTCTCCACAAACCATCTGCAGTGCAGCCAGCCATGAGTACTACACCTGTCCAGGGACCAGATGTGCAGGGTTAATCCCAGTAGTCCTATTATGGCACCAGTGAGAGCCCAACCTAACTGGCCTTAGTAAGCCAAGAAATCTGTGGCTGCCTTCAGACTTGTTACCTGGCTTATATCGTGGCTGGACCCTGGTCTTGTCTTGTTCACTGGTGTTTTCTCCTTGTTTCCAGGTACTGGCGCCGAGCCTTGGGCATGCAGGTTAGATATGCAAACTACGATGACTATCAGTTTTGTTATTCCTATAGAGGAAGGCCTGGACACCGACCGTCCATCCTGATGTTACATGGGTTCTCAGCCCACAAAGATATGTGGCTGTCCATAGTCAAGGTGGGATTCCATTTCTGTCATGTTGCACCTTACTGAGAATTGATGGTCCTGGACTTAGGGGCAGTGTGGGGCTCCCAAGGGATGGGATGGGATGGGATGACTGCTGTAACGTACTGGGAACACACTGCTTAGCTCCATGCCCATTGCTTGTTCCATCCCTTCACCCTTATAACATGCAGAGGTGCAGGGGAAGAGCAGTACACACCTGCTGCCTCCATGGGAAGCAAGTCTTGGCCATGCTCTCTCATCATGTCATCCCTGGTACATGAGCTGATTTATTCTGGTGCATGAGCACCCAGGGGTGCCAGGAGGAGAGTGACACCACCCACCCCCCCCCCCCCTGGGGCCCCCCCCCCACCTGGGCTCCCCACCTACCATCCCTGGGCTTTGCAGCAGTTTCCCTGCATTGCAACCACCCCTGGTTTGTTTCTGCAGTTCCTGCCAAAGAACCTTCACTTGGTGTGTGTGGACATGCCTGGGCACGAGGGCACAACCCGCTCAGATTTGGACGATTACTCCATTAGTGGGCAAGCTAAGAGAATACACCAGGTAAAGCCCCAGCATCACATCACCTCTGCAGAGGGATGTGAGGACATGAGGGACGTGGGAACGTGAGGGATGCTAAGCCCTGTGAGTCTGTCTTGTGCAGCCTCACTTCCTCCCTTCCCAGGCAGCCAGAGCCACTAGCCTCAAGCTTTTGAGTTGAACTTCACTAATGACCTGACCCCATGCTGTTGTTTCCTCTCTCCTAACAATACTCCTTCTGCTCCCTGCCAGTTCGTGGAGTGCATCAAGCTGAACAGAAGGCCATTTCATCTGGTTGGCACTTCCATGGGGGGAAATGTTGCTGGCGTCTATGCTGCTCAGTACCCAGAAGATATTTGCAGCCTGACCCTCATCTGTCCTGCAGGTGGGCAAGGCAGGGGAGGCAAGACAGAGAGAGGGCAAGTAGGAGCCGGTGCAAAAGCCCAGGGCAGTGCTGGAGGCAGCATAGATGTGTAGAGCAAAGAATTTAGAAATAATTTGTATTTACGCTATGCAAATCTCTGGCAAGGCACAAGAGAAAATCACAGCCTTGTGCTGACTACTTTTCTCTGGGAGTTCACCGTTTGCCCCACTGTGCTTTGGTTAGAGTCAGGCAGGACTAGGGCAAACAGGACAAGTTCTGCTCTGGAGGAAAATGCCTTTTCCCTTGGACTGGCAGGTATTTTACATGGCAGATCTGCAGCCTCTCAGTTCAGGAGAGGGAGCCAAGACTGCAACAGGAATGGCCTCCCCATTCTGGCTTCCTGAAAGCCCTGGTGTGCTCAAGGGCTGGGGCTTTGGTAGCTGGAGAGCTCTTGACCTCCCACCTTTGGGTGCCTTGAGTGGGAAGAGCACTTCAGGGCTGGGCACAGGTCAGCAGGGCATCCTCTCTGTCCTCTCCATCCCCAGAATCCCCTGGGCAGGGGGCTCAGGGAAGCCTGGCATGATGTGCTGCAGGAGGCATAGCGTGCAGGGAGCTTCTCTGCCAGGGAGGCTTTGCTGCATCCCAGTTGTCACAGCAGCTCCTTCTCCCTCCCACAGAAGGAAAGTGGCTTCCAAATAAGCACTAAGGAATGAAACAAAGCAAATGTTACCTAGCTACCAGGCTCTGGGGGCGTCAGGTTCCCACTCCCCTCTGGGAGAGGTGTTGACTGCCTCTCTGGCTGTTTTTGGATGTGAAACCTCTGTGTGGGGGCTGCAGAAAGGTTTGGCATTAAATTGCTGGGGAATTTTTCCTCGGTGGTGCATGCAGATGGGGCTGCTGAAATTTTCTGTCCAACCTTGTGCAGTGGCAGCCTGGCCCCTAATGTTTACATCCTCTGACCACATAACAATAAGCAATATTGTGCTTTTGCTGAAATAGTCATGCATGTCTACACCTTGTGCTGGGCCAGCCTGTGGGGTTGGTGGTGCCAAGCCCTTGAGCAGGAGAGAGGCTGGATATCTCTAGATGCATATTGAAATGGCTGTATGTACAGACATTTTCTTCCCCTCTTTTTTATAAATGTTTTTAAAGAGTGAGCAGGAGGAAGCCAGAGGCAGGGATGATGGAGGTCAGTACAAGGTTGTTTTTTTGTTTGGGCTGTTGGGGCGATCTCATCTGAGTTTCAGCTCGTTCACTCCTTCTCATTTCACCCAGGCCTGCCAAGTACCACTGACAGCAAGTTCATTAAGCAGCTCCGGGAGCTGCAGGACTCCAAACGCATTGACAGGATCCCTTTAATCCCCTCAACACCTGAGGAGATGGCAGACATGCTGAAGCTTTGCTCCTACGTTCGCTTCAAGGTGCCACAGCAGGTGAGAAGCTGACACTGGTTGTGGCAGCTGGGAAAGGAGGGCTTGGAGGTGGTGGGCAGGTTTGCTTCTCCCTGAGCCTACATGATGCCAACTGAGGCAATGCTGGGAGTAGAGCTAGAGCTGCCAACCCTGTCATCACCCAGGTGAGACACACCCAGCCCCACTCCCAGCTTTTTTCCAGCACTTTGCCTTCAAACCCTCTTTTCCAAGCTCTCTCCGGCAGCGTCTGCTGGAATTCCTCCTCCCATGAAGTCTTTGGCAGCAGGCTGGGATGCAGAAGGGTTTTTTAGTAAATATGGCTGGCAGGAAGCATTAAATAACTAAGGCAGCTGTTGTCTGATGTGGAGGGGGATTGTTCACTGCTTTTTAAGTAAAAGTGATGGAAATGCTAATTGCATCATTGTCAAGGGAGAGGAACTTGGCGAGGGCCTGGCTATTAAACTAGTTTTCCTCAGGATGTCTGGAGTGAGTAGATTGGAGAGTAAGAAAAAACTGTAAGGTAATACCAAGACCTTTTGTGGTTTTGGCAAAAGAATACAAGAAGGAAGAACAGTGTAGTCATGGCTGAGGTGGCTGCTGGCCAGGGGCAGAAATCAGGTCTGCATCAAAAGACAATATTACTTGTTGCTGAAATATGTGTTGCTTAATCATGATTCCAACAGCGACACATGCTTAGGAAGAAGCTCATGCTGGGGCCAGACTTGCTGGGGTGGCAAGGGCTGCTCTTGAGTTCTCTTGGGCAAACTCAGCCCTGTGCAGGGCATGGGTCCCCTCCAGCAGCTCTCCTCTGCTCTCCCTGCAGATCCTTCAGGGCCTTGTTGACGTTCGCATCCCACACAATGAATTCTACCGGAAACGTAAGTGCATGGTGGCACCCTCCTCACCAGGCTTTCCAACAGGATCCCCAGGGCGTGGGGACCAGCTGTCCCCAGCCCCCATGTCCCTGGCACATGGGCGGGCCCCAGCATGCCCATGCTGTCTTGCTGAGGGTGGGATGGGGCAATGTCATTAACAGATTTGGGGACACACCTTGGTCGGGGTGGCAATGCACTGCCACCCCCACAGGTGATGGGGTTGCTGCTTCACCCTCACCCTTCCATCTGGGTGAACAAGTACCTATGAGGAGATGGTTTGGCTGAGGGCTCCTCTGCATCTGGGCTTGGTGGCGGGGCAAGGACAGCCCATCATCTTTGCATGGGTTTCCCAATGAGGGGATACTGGCAGGACCGGCCCACTTTGGAGAAGGGAAGGCAAAACATCTCCCGTAGAACTGACTCTCCTCTTGCCCCACCAGTGTTTTTAGAAATCGTGGATGAAAAGTCCAGGCACTCTCTCCATGAGAACATGAGCAAGATCAAAGCACCGACGCAGGTCATCTGGGGAAAGCAGGACCAGGTAGGACCCCCTGCACATCCCCCACAGACCTGTCTCCATCTCCGCCTGTGCCCACGCACTGGAGCGCGGTGGGGGCTGTGCTGCCAGGCTGTGCACTGCTCTGCGGGGAGCTGGCATATATGTCCCTGTCCCCAGTGGATTTAGACACAGGGGCTCAGCAGAGTGATGGGCAGAAAGCTGACAGTCAGCTTTCCAGAGGGTGGAGAGGGCAGTGCCAGGGCTGGGGAGTGCGAGGGGGAGGTGGGGGATAGGTGCCAGCACCAAAGTAGGCAAGGGCTGGGAAGAAGAATAAAGTGTCAGCAAAGAGTTGTCCTGGCAACTGGGAAGAGATGTGCTGTTTGTGGGCAGGCTTCGAGGCAAAATCTTAGGCTTTGTTTTAGAGGCAGGAGTGGGAGGGAAGATGTGGGAGGAAGCAAGCTGCAGGCATGCAGAGGGCTCTATAAATGCAAAGATGCAAGTGTTTGCTTGCAATGATACCTTTGCATTGAGACAGCAGCCAAAAAGCATCCAAGAGAGTTCCCTGCTGCATGCTGAGACTGGCACCATGCAGCCTCCTAACCCTGTCCCCAGGCAGGGCGCTGGCATCACAGGGACTGTGTCTGCATCCCTGCTCTGCATCTCAGTTGGACCCCAACAGGGTTTCTACAGTGTCCAGCAAGCCCCATCTCTGACTGTGGCAGTGACTCTTTTCTCCCCTGCCATCCAGGTCCTAGATGTTTCTGGTGCCAGTGTTTTAGCAAGTGCTATTCCAGACTGCCATGTGTACATCCTGGAGAACTGTGGGCACTCAGTGGTGGTGGAGCGGCCCCGCAAGACAGCCAACCTCATCCTGGAGTTCCTGGCGCTGCTGCACAGCATAGACAACAACAAGAAGCAGGCATGAAGCGTGGCAGGGAGCCAAGTGCCCATGCCAGGTTAAATTGTGAAGTACTGCAGCTTTGATACGTTCTCAGGGATCTTGTGTGAAGTGGGATCAATGTGCCAAAGTCCCTGAGGAAAGCAGAATCACTGATACCTAAACCTATAGCACCACTGGCATAGCGACCTGGGGTCAATGGGCAACCTCTATAGATACTGGAACAGAAGCAGAGTTATCTCCCTTTTCTACTTAGAGGTAAGGTAGAAACAAGCTGAAATCAACCAGTGCTCATCACACAGTTGCCCATCTTACCTGGGTTACCAGCACGTAGTTGTTCATGAAATTTACCTAAACTATATATGAAATGTAGGAAGGAGAAAGAATCTTGGACTGAGACTTACAATAGTTTTACTACTTAGAGTCCATCATGTTGCATGCTGCTGTGCTGTAAGAGAACCCCCAAGTGCTCCAGGCATCTGCTTGAGTGTTCTTTGTGTAGCTCCTTAACTCATGATTTATGCAGAAAACAACAGAAAACTTCATGTATGGAAGTCCAATGACTGTATGTGCAAAAAATGTTTACACTCTGAGTGGGTTTTTCTAAATCCCTGAATAGCTCCTGTGTATTTGTAATGCCTTAACGTTGCCCAGGGTGTGGTGTCTGTGCACAGCCCACCTTGCCCAGGGTTGGTTCTCCCTGTGGGTGAATGCAGCCAGTGACAATGGGGTGCAGGCAGCAGCTTTGCCACTGCTGTGGAACCGGGGCAATGGGACCCGCCCAGGGAGATTCAGCCCCTGAGCCCGAGTCAGCAATAAGCCCATGGCCAGGGTGTGACTCAGCCACCTTGGGCGAACTCTTGTCTCAGCTCCTCTATCACATCGTGCTGCTGTACACCTGGATGTAAATAACGATTTTCTTAATGAATTCTGTGAATTCTGTGAATTCTGCAAAAGCTAATGCCACCAATGTGTGAGGGCTGGGAGGGGGTTGTGTGTGTGACCAGCACAGGGAATGGTGAGGAGGGGTCAGCTCACCCACAAGGTGCTGGACAGTGCTGGGGAAAGGTACAATGTGCTTCTGCATCCTCTCCATGATTACAACTCCTGACCAAGTGAAACTATCGGTAGAAACAGGCAGCACAGGCAAGCTGCACTTCACAGCCTGCAAGGTGATGTCCAGGGATGGATCCTGCACCTCTCCAGGTGTGATCCCTCACTGCCTGTCCCAGGGACAGAACGCTGGTCCCGGTCTCAGGCAGGACCAAAGGGTGCTGAAGGGCAAGGCAGTGTGTGGTGCCCTCAAAGGCAAAGCAGCAGGGGGTCACCCCCAGCCCTCAGGGGGTGACAGTGGGTGCTGTTAGTGTCCCCCCCCCCAACTGGGAACACAGGCTTGCAGTGCTGACAGCTTCCTGAGGTACCTGGGTCTGTGCATATATCTGAAACTCCCTGTCAGCTTCTTGGCTCTTTTATTAAGAGAAGAAACATTGTTCTTTTAGAAAATTAGAAATTTGCTGTTAATTGCTTGGTTATTGTTTCTACTACAGGAATTGATTTAAAAAAACAAAATTGCTGATAGTTTTATGTGGTAAAAGCCAGAAAAACTTGTTGGGTATCTATATGGTTACTCATGCCACAGATTGCTGTATGCAGAGGATTTATATGGCTATTAAAATCTAGTGATTTAAGGAGTCCATGGTGCTATGATTATTTTTTCCTTTGAAGAAGAAGGGGACTGTGGTGTGGGATGATACAGGGGTCTTGCTCTGCTGCTTCTTTCCTCCCCACATTTCTAGGAGATGCAGGTTTTGTCCCAAGGAATGTTTCATAATGGGAAGAGAGATGTTGAAGACAGAAAGGCTCAAGTCTCATTTCTTCAATGACAACACAATTTTTCCTTTTTTCATTTTATTAAGAGGAGGCACCAAACATCAAGAAGGAAAATAAAATCTCAAGGTGCAAGGGAATTAGGTTTTAAGCACCAAGATTCCTCTTAAAATCCTTGCAAGCATGTTAAATACCAATTTCATCTATTATTGCAAGAATTCATACACTGAATTCATACACTATGCTAGGAATAGCATTACATCAATTTACAGGCAAAAGTATTTGCATTCCTTCTTTCCCCAGGAGGCTCTTGAGGCTCAGCAGCTGCACTGTTTGCCAGAGGATCTGCAGGGAGGGCTGAGGAGCATCCTCCTGGCATCTGATCTCCCTGCCCGTGCCCTGCCACTGCTTCACTGCTGTGGTTATGCATGCATCAAGGTGACCCTATTACTGATCACAGCACAGAGGTGGGAGGGGGCTTCTCTTGCACAGTCAGGGGCTGAGGTTGGGGTGGTTCAGGGCATCTGCATAACGTGTTTCAGCCTCTTGTAGTTTAGCAATAAAAACCCTCAGGTCTATGTTGGAGGGGGCCCAGACTGGCCCTGCATCAGCTGAGCCTACTGGAGAGGCAGGGATGCAAGCTGCCCGCACCTGCAAACACACCTGGCTGCTGCTCCCATTAACCCTCATTTCATGCTAGGAACCAGAAAAGCCCCACACCAAACAAGGCTTACTCCCTTTGGTTTTGGCTGTTGTCCCCTTGGCACTGAGCCCCCAGTGAGCCCTGGTCACCGTCTAGATAAGGGTGTGTCTCTAGGCTGATTATGGGGCTTGGGAAGGGACAGAAGCTTTGGCTCCTCCTGATGGGTTTTTGTATCTTGAGGACAGAACTGATAGAATCATAAGGAAACTACTGGATCCCAGTTTTGGCAAGACCAGATCCTGCACATGGCCTGAGCATCCTGACTGTGTCAGGAGGGAGGAGGTGTCCTTTTGGTTTTTGCTCATGTATAAGTATTGCTTTCCTTGTAACCGTGTGGCTAAACCAGGTCCGTATGGGGGCTGGGCTGGGTCATGAGGCTCATGGAGGTAAAGGTTCATAGAAAAGCTAAGTGAGGACCTGCCCTTGGTTGTTGTGGGTCTTGATAAGGCTGTTTCACTGTATCCTGAAAAGAGGCTACAAAAAACAACAGGGCTGGCTTGAAAATAAACCTGATCCTGCCTCTGAGCAAGGTGTTTTGCTGCTGAGCATCCAAGTCTGTGATGGTACCTGCTCCTGGAGTGTCACTGGGAGCAGGAGGGACAGGGCTGGTGGCAGCCAAGTACCTGGGTACTCGGTGTGTGCCCAGTTGATGCTGAAAGGGAAAATGTGATGTCCTTGAAACATGGATCTTCAGGGAAACCTGGGCTGAGTCCTGTTCCACAGACAGATGCTTGTCTGCAGTGGAAAAGCATCTTTTCCCCTTTATTCATCCGAAGGAGATTAAATAACATTTGCTGCCTAGTGGGAGGGTTTTACCAGCAGAGGTCTGAGACTTGCAGCGAATGCAAGACAAAACATACAGGATCTGGCAGGGGGGGTTGGGTTTGGTTGTTTTTCCTTCTGAGCGGCCGTTTTCCGAGCAGGAGTCTCTTGGGGGCGGTTTGGGATTGTTCATGAAACACTCGCTGAGCCGCTGATACTCGGGGACTTCTCCCTGCCATTCCCTGCCCGACAGCGCTGCCTGTCTGCTGCCTCTGTCCGCGGCTCCAGACGTGGAGAGCAAACCTCGGGTTTCCTTTCATACGGAGAAGACAGGCTCCTAGGTTGATACGAATCTTTGCTAAGGCTGTTTCACTATATCCTGAAAAGGGGCTACAAAATCCAACAGGGCTGGCTTGAAAAAAAATCTAATACTGCCTCTGAGCAAGCTCTTTTGCTGCTGAGCATCCAGGTCTGTGGTGGGACAGGTGATGGGAGCTGCTCCCAGGCAGTTGGCTGAAATTTTATTTCAGTTGACAGGCTGAAGTAACATTCTGACAGGGTCACTGCCTTTTTTTTGTTTTTTCTGGTGCCCAACAAATAACCATGAGCAGGGTGCTCTGACAAGGGCTCCAGCAGTTACCAGGAGTCAGGCACACAGCAGAGAGTGCCATCTCACCCCTCTCAGAAATCTCACCCCTCTCAGAACCCCACTCTTTCCCAGAAACCTGTGTTTTGCTCTGGAGAGCAGGACCCGCACCCAGTCCCTGGTGTCCTGCTCTATTGATTTTACTTGTTTTGTTGTGTTCTGGGAAAGCTGAGCAGGAGCACTGGATGAGGGGGCAGGTTTCTGATAACAGCACTGGGATCTGTGCTGGTGACCTGCATTCCTGGGTGGATAACACAAAATCTTCTCAAGGGACAGGCACATTCAGCTGCAGAGGAGGCTTCACTGAGGTCTGCCATGGCCTCTGCCTTTGCCACCCAAGCATTGGAAATGCCCAGGAGAGCTCCAGTACCAGGTCAGTGTCTGTCTGTGCACTGAAGGAGCAGCCTATGCTGCTCCACAGTTATTTCACAGCATAGTAGTAATGTAGAGCTGGGAGAAATCTTCAGAGACCATCCAGGCCATCCCTAGATCATCACCTGCATGAGCCCTGAATGTTCCCACTGGTCTTGGACACCCCACCACAGTTCCCCAGGAGCTGATGGGCTTAGAGGGCATCCTAATGAATAGCCTGGAACTGTGCTGAAATTTAAGCTTATTACTTCTCTTATTCCCATCGGATACTGGCAGAGTGTTCATAGCTCCCTGCAGCTCCCTCTTTCGTGTTCACAGATCTCCTGCATCCAGAATAAAATCCTGCAGGCTTTGCCAGCTGCTCCTGTACCTGGAGGGATAATGCAGGCAGCTGAGCACAAGATCTGGGCTTACACTTTGCTGGCTTCAAACAGCGGGTATCTTGCGACAGTGTTTTAAGGACAAACATCCCAACCAGTTTGATTTAAAATAAATCAATAGTAACAATAACAACCCCTCCAACACCCCCCACCCCAAATGAGGTGGCTCAGCCTATGAGTCATCCTCCCCTGCAACCTTGATCCCCAGCCTGCTTTTGCACACTGGTTATTCATCCCTGGAAGAAGAATCCTGCATAAGTCTTTCCAAAACTACATCCTCCTTTGTCCACCCCTTTGTTTTGTCTATTTACCAAGATCATCTGTATCCTACCACAGCCCTCTAGCACATCCCCTTGGGGCAGTCTCAGCTGAGCCACTGATGGAGCTGTGGAGAATCTCTCACTGTCTCCTCCCACTTCCACAGGGAGCTACAGGTAACTAATGAAAATAATTTTGCTGCATATTTTGAAGCCACCTTACAAGTTGAATTAATCTTGAGTTTCTTTCTTTTTCCAGTGGGAACGACAGAGTCTTGCTGAGCAAAAACCCTACTAAAGAAATACAGTCCTTGCTGCTCTCTCTACTTCAGGGGCCTGTTGCCCTATTGCAAAAGAAAATTGATTTGGAGTAACATGAGTAATTCTTGTTATTGACCCCCCTGACCGTTTCTAGGTGTTTTGCACTTCCGTTCCCAGGCTGTTCGGGGATGCCATGGGGACCAGATCCAATGCCCGGCACATATTTGCCTTAGCGTAAATAACCCTTGGTGGTGTCCATGAGGTTGGGAAATATTTGGAGTCCTGCCTTTGACCCTGGAGGCAGGAAAGATCACTGGCTTGTTTGCAGATCCAGGTGAAGGCTGGAGGACATGGGGCTGCTTGGGACCAGGGGTGTTGAGAATGGGACCCTCACAGGTGCTTTTGTGCCCAGGGGGTCCTCATCCTCGACACCCGTGGCATCCCAAATTTCAACACCCCAGCTCCCCAGCCCTTGTGGTGAGATCCCACCAGGTGGCAGCACGGGACCAGCATGGGGAGCTGCTGCAGCACCCTGAGGGGAGCAGAGAGCCGTAGTGCTGCACCCCCTGCTCCAAACTGCACCCAGACGTTGCTTAGGGCCGATGTTCGGGCAGGGTCTGGTCTGTCTCTGTGGGAGCTGGGTCCTGCATATGTCCCCAAGCCATGTGTTACCCGTCCAAGGGCAAAGCCCAGCATTCCTGTCTCATACTTGGAACTGGGTGCTCTCGGGGTCAAATTCTCTCCTTCCATAAGATGTCCAGACTTTGAAGTTTAAGGGCAAGTCACCCCTGAAAAGAGTTAAATAATTAACCTGTTTTGCAAGGACCTCAATTTGGCCTTCAAGCAAACCCTTCTGTGATTGTGGGGTGCTGTCATCAGCTCACAAATATTGGTTTTGGGTTCTGGCTCAGGGGGGAATGGTGTGAGGGATGTGAAAGAAGAAAACCAGGTGGTGCTGGGCCAGGCCACCACTGCTGGGAGTGGTGTCAGTTCATACATCCCATTCTAGCAGGGCTGGAGGAGGTGGGAGCAAAGTATCTACCCACTTTGTCCCTGCAGAAATGATGTCAGGCCTCCCATCCCACAGGGCTCAGCAGAGCCCATGCAGCATTCTCCTCTCCTCTCTGCGTCTCTCTTCAGAATCCACTCCCCTGCCAGCAGTTCCTATCTGAGCAACCAGAGAACTGTGGTCAGAAGGGCTCCTGCAATTTTGCCTGCAGTGCTCAAGGGCTACCAACCTGGATTCAGTTAGTGGGAGACACACCTGGCCACAGGTTACCTGGCAGTATTCTCTGTCTCAGTGTCTGACTTTGGTTTAGTGTTTGAAGCCTGAGCAGGCGCTCTGGGTGGAGGCCAGTGCGGCACTGGCACACAGCAATGGGATCAACAGCTCCTTCCTGTTGTGCAACTGCTGCACAGCCCACGGAGAGAATTTTTGAGAGATTTGTCAGGGCTTTTGTGTTTTCGGTTAATATTTATTTGCTTGGTTTGGGTCTTGCTTTCACAAACAAGGAATTTAAATAGTACAGGCTGAGAGGGGGCATGAATCTTGCCTAGCCTGACCTGAAGTGCTGTGTCCTGCTCCCAGAGCTCCCTGTGCCCACCCCAGCTGCCCTCACCTGCCCAACCCTGGCTTCCACTGAGCACGACTCCCCAGTCCCACTGGCTCTGGAGCTGGGATTCTAACACAAACATTATTTACAGTTCTGTCCAGCAGCCCACATGTGTTTCTGCTCTTATGTAATATTTCAGCCCAGGGTATCAGCCCACTCATCCATCCCCTACACACACAGGGCCTTGGGCTTTGGGTACCAACACCCCTGCTCCAGACCATGTCCTGGAGGCAAGAGACAGCTGAGCTCATCCCACCTGTGTAGAGCCCCACATGAGCCCTGTCCGTGGGGCTTCAGGCTCCTGTCTGGACAGGACTGAGATGTGAGCTCCACTCTGCTCTCAAACCTGCCAAATGCCACTTCCCTACTCCCCACTTCCAGTTTGGTCATCTCCTCTCTGGTTCTGGGGTGAAGCTGGGGACAGGAGTAAGGCACAGCACTGTGTGGTCTAACCAGCATCTTTCCAGCAAGACACATATTTACTGGTTTTCAGGCATTTTCTCTGTGTGTAACCCTGATCTCACTGTGTTTCTGCTTGTGGTTCTCAGAGCAGGCACTGGGATGCAGGGTGTGGGGATCAAGCTTCCCAAGATGAACCTGTTTGTGATGTGTAGGAGGCAAGCAGGGAAAAGTTGCAATATCCAGGGGCCAGAGCCAGAGGCTGACATGCTGTCCATGGTTCAGAGGGCAGCAGGGCATGGGCAGCATTTGGATAAACAACTCCTGGAGAGGCTGCTAATGCCGACAGGAGCCTAACATTCTGAAACTTGAGGGATGAAGCCTACATGTTCATGGTGCCATTGGTACGTGTGCCATCCCTGGGCTGGGGTGCTCTGTCACCAGTGGGGCGTATAGGGCAGCCCTCTCCCCATCTCCATGTGCTGGGCACCAAGAGCTGGTGGTGTCACCAGCTGTGGAGAGTGACCCATGTGTGGCTGGCACTGAGGGGTTGTGAGATGGGGGAGGTGCTCTCCTTGGCCTCTTGCTTTTGGGTGGGTGCCATGGGGAAGGAATGCTCTCCTCCCACTGCCTCCAACCTTTCCCACCATGCCAGTGGACCACCAGTGAAAGGCAGCCAGCTCCTGGGAGGTGCCCATGGTTGGGCTGGGAATGGTGGATCAGATGAGGGAGTGAGTAACTGCCTGCAAAAAGTACCTCAGCTTTTTCAGGCTGTTATTTAGGTCATCCCTATGGTCCCTAGGAGCCAGGTGACTGTGCCCTCGTGCTGGGCATGCCACAAACCAAACACTTGTCACTTGACTTCACCACAGTCCTGGGACACTGCTCTCTCTAGGTTTGTGTTTAATTGAGTGAATGAGGTGCCTGCCAAAAATCAGCTTGGGATCAGTTCCAGATATCCCAGGTGCAATCCCGTGCCAGGCAGGGAAGCAGGGAGCCTGATATGTTGCCCTGCTGACCAAGGGAGGCTGGCATGCAAAAGGCCACCAAGGGCTGACAGGCAGTGTGCCCAGGCACTACCCTCCTGCCTGCTCAGGGCTGCACAGGGAGGACCATGCATTTAAAACTCCATGTGTCAGCATTGGGGTTTCGAGTCGCTCCTACATCCAGCAAGGTTATTGACTGTGCCAGTGGGTTCAGCTGGAGTTATTCACGTTGCTTCCAGAAACTGAGAAAAGGGAGCAAACTACTGCAGTGGCATCAGCCAGCTCCTGGGATAGGAACATCACACTGCTCTGGGGAGCACAAACCCTTAGGGAGATGAGTGTGAGAGCAGTCTGGGAAGTGCCAGCCTCTCAACGGTGGTGCTGGGAGGGACTGAAAGAGTGGCGGAAACCTTTGTACAGTCCTATCTGTGTCTTCCCCATCATAAAGAGCACAGCAAGCTTTCTTTATGAGAGCTGCCATAAATCAAAAGCTGAACCACAACCAGGATCTCTCCTGGGATGTGCCCTTGAGTCCCAGGCTGTAGGGATGGGATGTGACCCTGGTGTTCCTCTGCAGCATGTTTGTGGTCAAAGCTTGGTCCCACCATCCTCACACCTTTCCCTGTGCTGAGGACAGCTGGCCTTCTGTCCCCTTCCCTTTGGAACGGGACAAAGGTTGGTGGGTGGTGAGAGTGGGGCCTCCCTGTTTCCCTCCCAGATACCAGCAGTAATGAGGTTCTCAGAGTTCTTTTGGGGAAGTCAGAAGAAATTGTGTAAGATTCAGTCATCGTGGGTGGGGATCAGTCTCCTGGGACCATTACTGCAGCTGGAGTGACTCTTCCAGCTCTGTCACCAGTGGGAGCTGGTTCCCCATTTCCAGGCTCTGTGCCACCTCCCATCCTTAATGATCCCCATGTCCTTCAGAAATCTGTCCCAAAGTAATTCCAGGTCCCATACCAGAACTGACAACACCCAAGACCTGGTGCCAGACACCCATCCCCCTGCAGCCCTGCCAGTGTGCTTTCAGCATGACCAAATTTTGACCATTAAACCTCTCCAAGCACTTGCAAAGCAATCCTGTTGCTACAGGCTGGGTTGACTGGCACCATGTGGTGTTACAATTGCCCAGAAATTGCCTTTTTGAAACTTTATTTGCAACTGCCCACTGCTTTACCCTGTCTCAGCTCTAGGGTTGGCAGCGTATGAGACAAGTCACCGCCTGAGGCAGTTGTTGCTGAAATCATTTTAGATGTGGCCAAATCCAGTCACATCATCACCTCTGCATAATCAGAAAGGAAATATAAAATCTAAAAGCAAATATAAGATATTATGGCATTACAGGCACTGGCACCCTGTGGGAGGAGTCTGACCTGTGGCATCCTCTTGCTTCTTCCAGACCCTGTCCTGCTGGGACTCTGTGCCCCCAGGGTTCATGCAGGGAGCTGAAGCAAAGGGAATATGCAGCCATATTCAGCAGAAGCTGTCTGTCCCCCCTCCAAGGCTGTGGTTTCACTGGTGCAATTTAGAGAACATGGTGACTCCATGAGCTTTCCCAATGGGAAAAGCCTCCCTTGCTGTTGCTTTGGTTTTTGTGGTGTCTCTCTCTGCTAAATGCCGCCTTACAGGGTGAGTTAGTATTTTTTATATTTTTAAATGCCTCTCAGCCTAGAGTCAGGATTCTGTAATTAAAGGAACTGTTTTGCCAATTAGATGTTGCCAAGCTGGAGCTCTTGGTTTGAAACCACCTTCCCAGAAGTATGTGCAGTGCCAGTGTCCCATCCCAGTGAGGGCATGGCCATGCTGGGAGGGACAGGATCCCTTTGGGCACCTACCCACCCTGTCAGGAGGGATGGAGGGGCTTGAGGGGCACAGACAGAGGGGCTCTGTGTTTTCAAGACCTGAGATTCTGGATCTGTGGGGTCCCTGTGCTGCTGCTCCCTTGATGAAGGTGGCAGGCAGGGTGGCTGATGGAGACCAGTGCTCTTCTACTGCATCCTCTGTGCCCTCACTGTATCCGGAGTGTGTCCCTTCTCCAACCCCGCCATTGGGGTCACTTGTCCCAGAACCCGACAGTGCCTAGACAGGTTGGGCAGTGCCTGTCTGAGCCAGCAAAGCCTATTTCCCTTCACAAGCTGAGAGATAAACCTAAAAATAGCCTTGTTATCTTTCACTTGACCCAAATCAACATCAGTCCCAGCTATAAATAGCCATGGGTATGTTGAGGTGGGTTGCAGAGTGTGGAGCATGGTGGGGGCACTGTCCCCTGTCAGGGGCTGACCCCACTGCAAGGGGAGATCTCTGCACCAGGCTGCAAAGCTGCTGCTTTGGCCCCACCATGCTGGCCATGTTGGGAAGTGCTGTGCCCCAAGGCAGCTGCATGCCAATGGGTGCAGAGGCTCTGTCCCATTGCAAAACAGCTCCCAGAAATAGCTGGATAAACACTACCCCATGTGCCCTCTCTGACATGGGGCCTTGCCCAACATGTTACCCGAAAATCCTCTGGCACCATTACAGCTGCAGGGCCTGACCCAGAGGGTTTGCTGTGTGGGTCCTACCTGGCCTCATCCTGCCCATGGTCTCACCCACACTGATGTGCTGTGCCATCCAGGGCTTGCCTACGGCACCCTATAATTTAATATTTACACCCCAGAATTTGCTGCTCCCCTGTGCCAACCTTCCCCATCCCCAGGGAATTGTGCATTCTCCCAGCAGCAAATGCTGAGGATTTTTGGGATGGAGGAAGCAAAAGAAACAGTCTGAGGGGAACATGGTAGGACTGGGTGGGTCAGTGAAGAGGGTGAGCAGCTAACCGGGCATTTGGAATAAGAACCTGTGCTGTTCCTAACTCCTCCACCAGTTAGGAACAAACTGTTACACTGGCTAATCTCTTGACTTAGTTGATTGGAACAGCCAAACTGGGACAAATCCCTTCTTTTGCAACTGCATGTACCTGCTGGGAATGGGTGCTGTCCCTTCACAGCATGGCCACCTGTCCTCATACCCATCACCAGGCAGTGATGTCAATCTGGCACATTTTACACCAGCTCCAAGGTGTGATTTCCTCTGGCCTGGCTGGGTGCTGCCTGATGGCAGTGGCAGCCACATGTCTGCCCACCCATCTCTCTCCCCAGCAGCTCCAGATTGGGAAATGGCTACGGTGGCATACTGGATGAGGGAAATGATGCACTGATCTGCAGTGTGCCAGTGGGGAGCCTGGCCCCTGTCCTGGCACCAGCAGGCACGTGCAGCAGCAGTGCAGAAGGGACAGAGCAGACTGGTACTGCACCAGCTGCTGTGCCACAGGCCAGTAGGTTTGGAAACCAGGGGTGCTGCTGTTGGAGTGATACTACAACTTGGGGCTGTTTTGGGGCTCAGGGTCACAAGCAGCCCTTTGCAGCAGGGCTGGACCTTTGCTGGCTTTGCAGAAGTGGCAGGGCAGGGAGCCCATGGTGTCCCCAGTGCCCCAAGCTGGGCCCCAGCCAGTGCCCTGGCACTCTCTTCTCTGGGCACTGAAATTAACCACCAACATCAAAGAGGAGGGGGGTTAAAAAAAGAATGGAGAAGTTTTATTTACTTGAATCAAAAATAATTTGTGGCAATGCATCTTCTTCCAAGGCAAACAATGCAGGAGCCTGTCTGTGCTAATTTGGGAAGCTGAAAGGGAGTTAATAAAAATACGAACAGGGAAACAACTCGTCTCATGCGCTAAAATAAAGTCGGGGACGCCAATAAGCTGGAGTAGGAGGAGCTGGGGCAGGCCTAGGAGGGAGGGGTGAAATCCTGGGCGGCAGGAGGGAGGAAACCTGCTATAGCTCCAACATTGTGCAATAAAGGACAATTCAGTCCGTGCTGAGCCCTGCACCAGCAGCCAGGTCCAACCTGCACTCTGGGTGGGCAGGGCTGGGGTGCTTGCAGGGAGGGGATCTGCTCTTGTGCTCTACAGACGGTTTACATGTCTGTGTGTCTGCCCACTGTGCTCGAGACTGAAGCTGGGGACCCAAATGGGCCATGCAGGGAGACACACAGACCCACCAAAACTGATGTGTGTGGCCAGAACTGCAGGATGTGAAGTGTCACCTCCCACCACTCTCATAATACCCTAAATGGCTGTTATTGCCCCCAGCATGGATGTTGGCACTAGTAACATGTCACCACCCTCAGTACCGGTAACTTGGGGGTTGGCACACCCTGGGGACCCCCTTGCAAAGGCTACAGGAGGATGCAGAGTCGTGGTACCCCTGGCCTAGCAGCAGACATGCTGTGGGGAGGGGTCCAGGTGCTACTGCTGCAGGACATCCTCTTCAACTGTGTTTCTGTTGCAGGTCCTTTGTGCCCCAGGCAGGCAGGGAAGCCCTGAGCCGGGCAATGCTGCTGCCTGGTGCAGAGCAGGCAGCCGAGCTGCAGGGGAGCTGCCTCCAGCTCCCTGTGCTGCCAGGTGAGGTGGCAGAAAATGCCACCTCCGATTGATGCTGGGCGTTACCACAAGGCCACTGAAAGGCCTCTGGCGCGTCACCGTGTCGCTGGCACCCGCCGACAGAGGTGTGACCGCAGGGAGCCGGATACGAAAAGCAGCTGCTTTAATGAGCGCGGCGGTGTGTTTGTTTGGGCAGCGGGGAGGAGTGTGCGACATCCGTACCTGCTGTGGGAACAGCACGGGCTGTCCTGGGCACCAAAACTGTTCCGGCAAGTTTCTGTGTGCTTTAGGGGGGGCCTGGGAAATGCCCCCAGTGTCAACTCTACCAGGAGCTGAGGGACCCCCCAGTGCTGCAAAACACTGACGGAAGCTCCTGCAGTGTGTTGAAGAGGATGGGACCCAATGGAGCCTTCTGGGGCTGGACAGGGTTGGGGGACCAGCCAGCAGGTTTTCTGGGGCTGCTTCTGTGTGGCTGCTGGGACATTCTCCATTAGGTATGGTGCTTGCTCTTGCTCAGCTCCAGCCCCATTGCAGCTTTCCTGGGGTCAAAAGCAACTAAAATTTTGCCTCTGGGGTCAGCACTTAATAACACAATGGTCAGCAGGATGAAATACTTTGCATGGTGAGACACCAGGGTACCAGCGCCAAGGGCCACAGAAGCCTCATGTCATCAAGCACTAGAAATTGTTGTTTCTGAGTTAATGGCGGAGCTGAGCCTTGGCTGTGCAGGGGCAGGGGTCCATCTGGTGAAAGGGTTTTGAGCTGCCGAGGACATGTCTTGGGAAAGGGTGAATTTCAGCCCTGTGTTTGCCAGCAGAAATGTGCTGCATTGACAGCCAGGACCTGTCAGTCAGACCTTACTTGCTCAGGATTTTTTACGTTGGCGTGGTTTGGCTTCACATCCTCACCTGTTTTCTTCAGAGTGGGGAATGTTCCACCTCTCAGAAAGGGATTAATTGCTTGTCTATATTTTTAGCCAGTATAGTCTGAAATTATCTGAAGCTGGAGCAAAGGGGAATGTGGCACCGGGGAGGTCAGAACCTCAGGAGTAGCTGGTTGAGCTGCTCCCTGCTAAGTGTCCAGCTGGAGCTGCAGGAGCAGATACCAAGGAATACAGGAGCATGTACAATACCCAAAGCAAACAGAGCTACCCACAACCCCCAGATCTGCACCTCTGCTAATGACAGGGCTGGATGGCTCTGGGGGTGGCTGGCACAGGTCAGTACTTGAAAGAAAGCACTTCTACATCTGGCCATGCCAACTTCTTTAAACAACCGGATAGCAAGTCTGTTTAGTGCAAGGAGAGTAAAACCAAGGCAGTTTCTCACTTTCTCTTTGGCACAGTCCTGAAGCAGAAGGCTCCAGGAGAGCTATGCACACATAGTAGCCAAGCTGCAGCAGCATCTCACCAGTCTCATCATAGACAGACATTTTTCAAGGCTGAACCACGTTGCTCTGATGGCTGCCAATACCTGTGACACCCCAGCCTACCCCTCTGGGGTGAATATAGGCTGATGTCATTACTAGTAATATGACACATGGGCATTTTCCCCTAAGGGCATTTCTTTGAGAAATCGGACCGAGGAATGGCTTTCCACTAAGTACAGCTAATTGCTAACAGGAGCAGGGAGTTGAGGGATGCCAGCCCTGATGCATGGGGGGGAGGGAGGNGCCAGCGCAATTCAGCATTCCCTTCCCATCCAGGTAAATTTGCAATATTTTCCACAAATAAGTGACTCAGCCCTACCTGGCTGCCCAGGACAGAGGACCCTGGAGCAGGTTCCTGTGAGAAGCCATTGGCTGGCTCCAGCATCAGATAGCTGTGCAGGGATTTTTCCTGGAAAGTCATTACATGTTTGGCTGAAGTCGCCCTGAGAGAAGCAAGCACAGCCTAGGCCCCACTGAGCTGCACAGCGGGGAGGTGATGTCACATCAGCTGGGATCATGAGCCCGTGTGGGACACCTTTGCTTCCCTCTGCATCAGCACAGTGGGATGTCTCATAAACCATGATTAAATGGTCCCTGCTTAGCCTGCTTAGCTCGGGGCATGCAGGACTCCGTGCCAGGAGGAGTCATGAGTGTGCTGGGACAGAGGGTTTGGGTTTTGCTCTGTGTGTCACCAGCCCAGGGGGGTGACTTCTCTGTGGTTTCTCCTGAGAACATTGGCGGTTGACAGCCAATTTTGTCTATTCCCCTTCTCTGCTGTGCCCTGAGTGCTGTGAGGGTGGTGGTAGGTGTCCTGGGGGCCCAGGCAGTGGGCCTTGCTCCTCTAGGGATTTCTTCCCCTGTGGTTTCTGCAGAGGGCTGAAGGCTTTGAATTGCTGAAACCAGCACAGTTGAACCCAGAACTTGCTCCTGCCCAGTTGTGAGCACAAGAGAATACAGATGTGGGTACATGGGTAGTTGCCTCCTCTCCCCTGCAAGAGCCCTTTCCACTGGGCTGGGAAAGGTTTATTTCCTCAAGTGTATTATAAGCCATTAATTAGGTAATGGACACTGTGGGTTGAGGTTTGGGTTTCACCCACTGTGGTGTCAAATGGAGGTCAGGCTCTTGGCTCATGCCCTGCCCTCATTTAAGGGCTGTGCTGCCTGTGGCTGTTGTGAGGGCAGAAGGACATCTCTGCTGCCTGCCCTGTGTTTGGCACAGCCAGGTGTTGGGGCCTGAGACTGACATTCATGTTAGGGCTGTTTGTGGTGCAGCAGCTGCTCCTTGGGGTCTTGTGGATGGGAAAAGAACACAAAGAGTCTCCAGGACATCCCCCAGCATTCCAGTTCAAGGCATGGGAGACTGTATAGAGGTTGGGGTGACCCCAGCATCAGCCTATGCTCGGGGTGTTCCCATTTTTGGCAGGTGAGGGAGGTGGCACATGCTGTTGTCTGGCACGGCAGCAGAACGGCAGTGCTGGCTGCAACCTCTCTCCGATCCCACCATGCCTACAGCTATTTTTACAGCCCAGAAACATTGTATTCCCAATGCCATGGGTTAGCAAAAATTCTGGCATTAACTGGATCATCTTCCTCATGACCTGGAAAGGTGCACGCAGGCAAGGGCTGGTGCTCATTAGTTCTTGGGGACCCAGAGTGGGGGTGATGTGCAGCCAGACTTTACCCTGAGATGCAACCTGGTGAAATCCATGCATAGTCACCCCAGCCTGGATGGAAGAGATCCATCTGCCCCGGGAAGGCTCATTGCATCGCTGCCAGAGTATCCATGCACCCTGCAGCTCTCATCTCCCTTTTTAACATGCTTTTCTCATTTGCTACACTGTTATTTTGTTCTGAAAGAACTTCAGGAGATTGCTTTGTGTCCGTCCTGCTGGGAAGAAGCAGAGCCACCCCTCTGCTCTCTTTGCTCCATGGTGTAAAGAGCCCTTTCTTTCCCCCTTTTATTTTAGTACTTTGATGTCCTCATAATTTATTTTTGCTACAGAGTTGCTTTCATGATAAAATGGAAATGTTTCTAATGGGTGGCTTTAGAATGAAAGGCTGAGTGAGTAGGTTAAAAATAGCATCCTGTAAGCCTCTGGCTGCATGAGTGACTGGGCTGGGCAGGGGCTGCTTGCTGAGCTGGGGAGGGGACCTGCTGGTCCCCAGGGCTGTGTCTAAGGAGACCCTTGCTAATGGTTAACCCTTGCTTCACTGGAGCACATGGCTGGTTCATGGGCCAAGCTCAGGATTGCTTTTGTCTGGAGCTAACCTTGGTTATGCTGCATAAGGGGCAGACATCCCCTCTCCTAAGATGTGGTCCTCCTAAGATGTTCCTTCTTCTTGTGTGAGCCCTTGATGGCTGGATGAGGACACAGAATCCCCACAGGAACATTGCAAATGACATGGGTGCACAAGGCAGGGCTAGTCAGGGGATGCTGAAGCCCCCAGCTTCTCCCCACCTCCAGAAAGGAGAAAGTCAGGAGCTGATGAGCAGGATGAAGCTAAAGAACCATAACTCAATACCTGCCCAGCCCCTGCCTCTCTCCCCAGGGGTGTATCAAGGACTGCCTCTGTGGGAGTTGGATGTGACCTGAGCAGGATGTGGCTGTCAGCCTTTATCTACTGGAAATAGTGCTGCTGGGGAGAGCTCTCCCAGTAATGTCTCTCATTACATGAATTGACTGCCCCACTAGGAGGAAAGTTAATTCCTGTTTACCCTGTTGACTCATCTTCCCTGTCATCTTCTCTCTCAGATGTAGCTCATTATATGGTACTATTAATAGGGTTTGCTCCTGGTTACATGTGCCCAGCTCTTACCATTTCTTGCCCAAGTGTGACGTCAGCAGAGAGCCTCCTGGCATGGTTGTGTAACATTTTGTTATGGCTCTGGGAATGGGAGTGGGTGGGTGGGCTTGTCTGGGGCTGTCTCCTCCTTTTATTTTTGATGGCAATAGCTCTGAGGGTGCCTCTGACCAAATCTCATCACAGCATCCCTTTCTGCTCCTCACCCACATCTCTTCTGTCCTCCAAGTTCTGACCCTAAAATCCCGCTGCTGTGTGCCAGGCCTCACTGCCTGGTTCCCACTGTCCTGGAACTGCAGAGCAGAACTGTTCAGGCTGTGACCTTGCTCTACAATAGCTGTGGGCAACTGGGCAGCATGGCAGATCCCTATCCTGGGGGACAGAGACAATGCAGTCACTTGGTATCCCATGCTTCATGTTAGCAGAATCCAGCATATTTCCTGAGCGTGGTTTCAGAGCCTTGTAAGTGTGTCATGGATGGCAGGAAGACCACCACAGAAGCTTTTTTTGCTGTGTAGGTGCACCGAGTCACCCTGCAGCCATTTATGATGAGGAGGTGCCAGGCTGGCTGGCCTGGCACAGCAACACTCCAAGGAAGTGTCAGCACATTGCTCAAACGCGTTTGATATAAATAGATGGGCGGCTCAAACTGAAAGCTGTAATCATGTACGTGCCAGCATGAAATGGGAATGGGTAAACACAGGTGGCTGCTGTGTCCGCCAAAAGCAGTTCAATGACACCACCAGCATCTCACAAGTGTGGCCCAGTGACATAAATATCCTCAGCATGGCTGCGAGGTGGGGAGCAGCATGAGCAAAGCCTGCAGCTCTGATAGGATGGCAGAGTCAGCAGAGATTATGGAGTCTTTGGCCTCCTTGTCCTCCATACAAATCCACACCTGGGAAGTTAAGGACATTGAAAATGATGGCAGGGATTGAGCTGACCTTTACAGTGAGTGCTGTGGTGCCAGGGATGTTTGCTTGGTAGCAGTCTCTGCAGAGTCTGGGGGCTGGTGGTGCAGCTCCCAGCCTGAGGCACAGTGAAGCCAGCGTTTTACTGAGAAAATACTTTCAGCTGCAGGCAGGCGGGGTTAAATTGCAGATAACAGTCAAATATTTACAGCATTCATATTAGCACAGTGATCCTCCGGGTTGGGAAACCTTGAGCATGGATTCCTATGTTGAACAGAAATGTTGGCAAGCTGGTGGCTTTGCTCTGCTCTGGTCCTGCCACAGAGAGCATGGACCACTAGCCTTGTTTCCCAGTGCTGTCCTTGAGGGATACCAGTTCCCTGTGGGTTTTTGATGCCTGTGACAGTGGGTGAAAGCTCTGGGGTGTGCTGCCAGGTTTTTAAGGCCAGGAAGAACAATGATCTCCATTAAGTGGATCTGTTCCATAATAGGGACAATTGTGAGTCTCGCATTCCTTGGTCATCATTTGGGTGGTTAATTATCCTTGCTCTTAAGAAAACAGATAATTGTGCCCTAATGAAGGGAGGATGATGAAGAGACAAAAGATGGGGTATGGGCTCTGCTTATCTCAACTGCAGTAGCTCCTCCTGGACCTGCCATGCAGGATGAGGGCAGATGGCTGATATACCAAGAATGGTGCTGCATCTTCAGGCCATGGGCCACCATTGAAGTCCTGCCTTGAACCTCTTACAACACTTTAAGGAGCCTTTCTCTATGGGTCCGGGGTGATTTTTGATGAATTTGCATGACTCAGTGAATAGGGAATTGATCACTTGCCAGCAGGGCTGGCATCACCAGACAGTGTGAGAGAAATTTGATGGGAACAACCAGTATTTATTAAGGTGCTGGCACTGGAAGGGAAGTGCCCTGGTGAGAGCCCTGGGAAAGTGGCTGGGACTGGAGAGCCTGGGTTTCCCAGCAGATTTAGGCAGCAGGATCTGGGCAGCCTCAAGCTGGTGGAAGCAGAAAACCTTATTGCCCTTATGACTGCTGTGCCTTTGTTCCTAGTTTTGCTTTGCATTGATGGTCACAGACTTGCTGCTTTTAACTGAGATGCTGGAAACTGCTCCAGTGATAAGGAGTCTGTTAGGGCAGGGATGTATAAGCTCATGCTGTAATGTCACCAGTTTGCCCTTTCCAAAGCCCTCAGTGACAAGAAAGGCAGGAAAACAAAGAACCACAAATTCACACTTTGAGGAACTTCTCTGTTCACCTAAAATGAGGGGAAAAGAGCCTGAATGTGTTTTCCCATCATCCCCAGGACAGCCCACAAGAATGAGGCTGCCTTGAAGCTGCCCAAATAGAGATGGAGGATTTGGGACTCTGCAGAAGGTTAAGGAAAACTCTCCTGGATGGGTACCTGCACGTGACATAGGTGCTCTGTCTGTGATGTTGATTGGCTGTGGATTGCTTCTGTGGCACCAACCGTGGCAGGGTGGCACAAGCTGTGCTCCAAAAGCCTGGGGATAGGGCAAGCAGCACTGGAGCTGCTCCAAGAGGGCTGCAGCCCTGGCTGAGCCACGCAAACTCTGTCCCTGTGGGGTGACGGTGATAACCAGTGACAACAAACCCTGCCAGCTGTCAGTAAAGGTGTGCCACAGACTTCACAAGCGAGCATGAAGTGAGCCTCTTGTCAACTTCCCAAGGATGGGAAAGCCAGTTCCAGCCCCTTCATCTCCCTGTGGCTCCTGGCACATGTGCATGCCACCAGCCTTGTGCCTCCCCACCGGCACAGAGCCAAGCCATTTGCAATGAGGGAACCAAAACACAGCAGCCTGGAGGATTTTGCAGGCTCTTTCATTAACCTTGGCCCAGATACAGTTTGGTTTAATAATCCCTACACAGATTGCCCAGATCAGGGCAGCACTGGCCTCATCTTTGAGATGAGAGACAGACAAAATCCTAAGGAATACTTTTTTTCAGAAAACTTCATCATCTCCAACGACCCTTCTGACAGATTGGCCTAGGAAGGGGGGCAGCTGCCCTGCTCTGTGCCAGACACAGCTCACATTCCTCCCATCTCCAGCACGGCTGCTGCACTCACTCAGCTTATGAAGCCTGCCCTACTTTGGATCAGCCCACAACATCTTTGATTTTGAGGTCAGTGACAGCTGCTGTCAAGCCTGCACGCCCTTACACCATGTTTACTTTTTAAGCAGCTCAGTGTAAATACAGAACTAACAGCTTCCTGAGGCTGCTTTAACTGTTTCAGTATTCCTGCAGAGGAATTTGGTATGAATTGGGATGGAGCTCACAGCCTTCATATAGCTGTGATTTTGTACCGGATGAGGCTTCAGTTCTTCTGCTTAATTCTGGGTTTGATTATTGAGCCCTTACTAATGGCTGAAGAGGAGACTGGGAGGACTTCATCATGATCTACAGCTTCCTCTCGAGGGGAAGCAGAGGGGCAGGCACTGAACTCTTCTCTATGACGACCAGTGACAGAACCCAAGGAAATGGCATGGAACTGTGTCAGGTGAGATTTAGGTTATATATTAGGAAAAGGTTCTTCACCCAGAAGGTGATTGAGCACTGTAACAGGCTCCCCAGGGAAGTGGTAATGGCACCAATGCTGCCAGAGATCACAAAGTGCCCAATGCTCTCAGGCATATGGTGTGACTTTCTGGAGTTGTCCTGTGCAAGGTCAGGAGTTGGACTTGATGATCCTTGTGGGTCCCTTATTATTCTATGAATTTATGATAATTGCTTTATGCTGGGTTCACACATAATCTGCAGTCTCCTGTTACTCCTTCTCCTTTGGGAGATGGAGAGGATCTTCGCAATTCCCTGATGACCTTCTATATCCTCTCCCCTTTCAGGGATGCTGAGCTTTTCTGGTGAGGTGTTTGCCCCCTGCCACTGACAATGCACCCCCTGCCAGCCCTTCCCTGGGCAGAGACACCGTGATACACCCTCCAGTCCTTCTCCATTGACCAACCCCTCCTGCTGCCTCACTGGGAGAGCCTTAGCCCCGTGGTGACAGGCAGCTGGAGAACAGCAGGAGGTCAGGAAGATGTCATCTCTGTTCTGGGAGAACATGCTGTTCCCTTCTGCGAATGACTCGGAAGGAAGGAATTTAACTCAGAATTTCCTCCTTAAGAATTCCAGCCCTTGTTCTGGCCAGATGCTTCTCAGAGAGGGATTTTGGCCAGCTGGGTTGTAGGAGGAGGGCAGAAGGTGACTTTAGGGATGGGATGCCCCTGGGTAAGGGCACTGAAAGCTTGGATCCCCTTATTTCCTAATTTCTGCTAATGGCTCTGGCACAGATTTCTGTAACTGGCTACCAGGGAAGTTCTGAGATGGAGAGGTGGGGAAGAGAGAGGTTAAAACTCATAGTGGCTCAGGCAGCCCCTGTGGGGCCCCAGAGATGGTGGTACACACGGTGACATCGTCAGCATGCCTAGGAAGGCATGCCAAGCATTTGCAGCCTCTCTGGCATGCCGAGGGCTTGATGGAGATCCCCTGCCTTTCCTTGCTGCCCCAGGCCTGTATCACTTGCCCTGGGCAAGCTGCCCACAGCTGTCCACCCAGGGGCTGCAGGGATCTCCATGTCCTCTTTGCAAAGAGGTGCCAGGCAAAGCTTCCTCTTTGACATGTGGCTGCTTGTGCCACCTTACAAGCTGAGCCACCCTTACTCGTGGCCAGTCAGCACGTGAACTGCTCTTGCCCGAAAGCGCAAGCCAGTTGCCAGGCTGGAAATCATGACTTCCCTGCCATAGCAGCTCTCTTTTACTTGCTCCAGAGCCATGATATTCTTGTTTTGGCTCAGAAGTGGTCCGTGTTCTTGGAACAGCTGGCATAATTAGTGCTTTTGGTGCCACTTGCTCATCATGGGCATTGAAATCCTTTGCAAATTTCTCTATAAGAAGTAGGTCAGCATAAACTCTCTCTTTGGAAAGAGGTGAAGCACAGAGGATTAATTAACTTGCTTAGTATTGCACAGCTAAGCAATGGCAGTGCTGTCAGAAAGCATCCTCCAGTCCTGAGGGAAGCGGGGGCTCTTGGGGCAGGGTGCACCTCCTCCTTGTTGGACATGATTGAGAGGCTCCATCCAGCAGCTGGTAAGTGCAGCCTGGTTGTCTGCTGGCTGAGTGATAAAGCTCCCATCCTTACAGCCTTACAGCTCACAGCTGATGATGCCTGGATGTTTGCAGCTGCTGCCTATTTCAAAGCAACAGACACTGGTAGTGATGTAACCAAGTACTAAAAATAGCCTGAGGAAGAGTTCCTGAAGCAGCATGAGAAACTGCAGGGAAGGGATAGATGGGAGGACTGAATTCACAAGAAATAACATTCCAAATCAGTGCTGATTCAGTCTATCCACTTGGCATTGCCTGGAGTGCTGCTGCTGCAGTGGCGATGGGCCAGGAACGCTTGCTGCTGTCAACTCCCTGGGTCCTGAAGACCTGATGGAGCATGTTCTTCCCTGTTGGGAGACAGCTTTGCTCATCCCCATATTTCCCAACTCTCATGTGGATCTTCTAGTTTGCGTTCTTATCCATGGAGAGCAGGTGGGGAAAGCTGGTGGAGAAAACCATAGCTGGGTGGTAGGGAAGGACTAAGAGTCCACAGCAAGGGAGGCAGGGTGCAAGTTACAGCCATGGACACACATTACAGCATTTTTTTGGAACTGCTCTGCTAGTTAGTGAAGCATGAAGCATTGAAGCCCCCGTGAACTAACTATGGAATCTGCAGTAGTTCAGCCCATTCCTCCATGGTGTCCATCACATGAGGCTGCGCTTTCCTCCATGGCCACAGCCCCAAATGGACTCATATCCTGGTGCTCACAACCATTGCCAGCCTGCCCTGCAGTACTGTGGGCTCTGCCTTGAGCACCATCAGCCTTCAGGGGGAAAAAACCCATTGAAGGGAGGGATTTTGGTCTTCTGTGACTGAAGAGATTTATTTTCAGATGAGCTAGACTGCCTGGTTTAGGACATCCTGGCAGAGTTTTTCTCTTCAAGGTAGGATAAAAATGCTTATCTGCAAAGCTAAAAGGTACATGGGTCTATGTTCTGACTTCAACAGCATCATCTCCTCCTTGATGGTTGCAGTAATGTTCATGGCTGTTCAGTGGGAAACCAACAGGAGGAGCAGGCAAGGGGAAGGAACAGGAAAAAATCCACATCCAAGCTCCTCCACAGGAAATAAAATGAGAGAGCAATGGGGGTACTGCCTCTGGGGGCACACTGAAGGGTGAAAGGGAAAAGGAGGGAGTCTTTGATTCCTGCAGTGGGGCATTAGTGCTGGAGCATCTGCAGCTTAAGCCTGCAGTTATTCGGTTGCTGCAGGCTCGGCAGGCAGGGGACAGAGTTGCTGGTGAATCTGTGCTGTCACAAGCTGGAGCCACACTTGATTTCTGTGAGGAAGGAAGTATCACAGACAGCACCTGGCCCATCTGGAGTGAGATGGATTGTGGTGAGTGAGGTGTCACAAGCCCTTCCCTTCCTGCACAAAAGGCACCCTGTGATGTGTGAAATACAGATAGTCCCCTCTCAATTGCTATTTCTGCCAGCTTTTATTTATCTCATTTGACTTACTGGTGTAAAATATTGCAAGCATTAACTCTGTCGAATGGGGATGAGAAGTTTTAATCAGTTCTTTACCTGAGGGACTCAGTGAAGGACGTCTGCAGCTGCTGAGAAAAAGCTTTTGACCTTCCTCTTGCCTGCAGCTACCTCCCAAAAGGTCTGCTGAGATCAGCCCTGATCCCACAAAAGTGGTAGCAGGATTTGTGGTGTATCTCTGGGCAAAACCAGGCTGTGCAAAGTGGCCACAGAAGTGAAAATGGCATTCAAAGGCCGGGGGTGACAGGTTTAAAGCAGCTGAAGGACAAGCTGACTTATTTTGATCGATGTTTATATCTGAACTGCCCTAAATAGTCTGCACTGCTGTGCTGCACTGAGCAGTGCTGGTGACATTTTGGCAGTACCAGGTGGGTAGGTGTGGTGGGGCATACGTGTGTGGGACACCAGCCAAAGCTCAGTATCACCAAGCTTGGGAAGTTCCCAAAAGGGGAATTTCCTAAGCAGTTCACTGGAGGACTTTCAGCTCTTAGTCATGCTACTGTGCATGCTGGGGAGGTGGGCCTGTTTTGCTGAAGGCAAAATCATGAAATTGTGACCATATAGAGGGCAGAGAGCACTGTTGTGGGGCAAAGTCTGGGTGCCCCAACCAAGACTGAGGTCTCTGGCCAAAAGCCTGGAGCTGAAAGTGCAATTCCAGACACTGGGATCTGGCCCTAGGCACCCCCATGATAAATATAAGTATTCCACAACTAATAATACAAATGCAGATAATTAGTCCAGCCTGCTGGAACGGCCCTGTGGGAGGGAGAAAGGAGCAGAGGGACTTATTCACCAAGGAGTGACTAAGGGAGGCTCAGAAGAAGGAGAATCAGCCAGTGAAGCTGCAGGAGATCAGGCACTGGGGGACAGGGCTGCCTCAGCCTATGAGCACAAGAGGAAACTGAAACTGCCATCTCTTTCTGGCTTCAGCTGCAGCTGAGATGGCTGCCCATGGAGCACCACAGCACTGACATGAGAGGCAGGAGTAAGGAGCTGACCCAAACCTTTGTGTGTTTGGGTTTTCACTCTGGCTGCAGTCTGCTGCCCCAAACACAGCCCACCATCCGGACAGATTCCCAGTACAGCCTCCCAGTAGTGCTGGAAGACTGTGTGGGTGATGTCACTGTGCCAGGGTGGCCGTGACTGTGTACCTCCAGTGTTACCAGTGCCCACCAGGAGCTGGGTCCTGTCTGTGCTTTTAAAGGCTTTGCCTTGCCCAGCAGGAAAACTTAGAAAAGATTGTATGAAAAAAAACCTCTGACCTCTCCTAACCTTTGGGAACTTGCTATCTCTGTATTGTTCTTTTTGTGTGTTTTTGGCAAGTTGTTTCATCCTACAATGGCAGATGAATTCTGCTGTGACAGCAGATCACTAGGTAGGAGTCCCACTGGAGAATTACAGCCCGGGCAGACAGGACTGGTGAAGGGAGGGCACTGAAGGGACACAGCTGTAACTGGCATTTTGTTGTCAGGAGACCAAGCCAGATCTCTGTTAGCAGCCCGTGGACACTGTTTCCAGAATGCTGTATAGCAGATGGTCAAGACAAGCTTTCTGAGGCTGGGGATCTCATCTGAAACCCACAGGAATGGATTTGGAAGTGGGTTTGTCAAGAGTCCTTGTTCTCTGAAGAGGCTGAATATCTGCTGTGTCGGGCCAGGTAGTGGTTTTCGTGTGTCACTGGCTCAGAGGCAGCTCTTTGTTGCTGCCCTCTTTTCTGATTGCACTCCTTCCTCTTCCCCAGGCAGTAGAGCAGGCTGCAGCAGGACGTGGGCACACGCAGCCAGTTCAGACTCCTGCAGAAACCAAATAAGTGCAAGCAGCTGGGCTGTGACACCCAGTCCCTTCCCAGCAGTGCATTTCTGGGCACTGCTGCTGGCCCCATTACCAATACACCATGACTCACAGGTACTCCTTTCTTGACTGAAGCACAGCCAACAAATTAAACCTTAAACCACAAATGACAGATGGTTTTTGCCTGTGGTTCCTGGGTCTGGTCAGATCAGCTGAAAGGAACTTGGGGTGGAGAAAACCCTTTCCATTAATCCATTAAAGCCTTTTTCAGGAGAGCACAGATCTTTCACCTGCAATCCCTCACACCTTGCCTGGTGGAGCAGCAGCTGTCAGCTCTCCATCCCTTTAGCTCTTGAGATACTGCAGAGCTGTAAATAAAGTCCAGTTGTGTTTTTCTTATGTGACCCATCCATCAATATGTAACTGTTCAGGAGTAACAGAAAGTGCCTGGGAAGGAACAGGGTTGCCCAGAAGATGATTGAACTGCTGGGGCTTTGCTGGCTTTGCTGCAGCCCTGTGCCAAAAACACACAGCCCATTGCTATCCTTCTTCTCCTAGCTCAATTCTCCTAATTACCCTTTTTGACCTGGGAAGGACTGAGGATAGGACATGTAATTTATTTCCATGCGAGACACCTTTAAAGCATGATGTTTCCCTGCTACTTCATTAAGCACTGTCCTCCTTTAGTGGCCTGACTTTTTTAAACCTGAATCAGACACATCCTCTGATGAAATGTTTTGCAAGTAAATAATAACTAGAACCACGTGCATTAATTTGAGCTACCACAGACACGTAAAAATGGCACAGACCACACCATGCAGACAGAGCATGGGATTAAGATTGTTGACAAGGAATATGCAGTTAGAACATTGTATTGGGTTGAAATTGGGCTGGTGAGAAGTGGTTGAATTTTGAGAGATTTATAATTTTCTTATTCAGGGTCTCGGTTTTCATATATATGAAATTTTGCAACCCTCACATGGTAAGAATAATACTGAATTAGGAAACTGTAACAGTCCACTGCTCCCTGTAAAGGTTCAATTCTTAGATACTTAGCAAGGGAGAAGAAAAAGTAAAAATGCATTAACTTTATGTTCAAGGGTATGTCCTCTGGATTGTGGATTGGACAGCCCAAGAGGGAGAAGCTTACTCTGCTGCTTCCTGTGTAGTACCAGTTTGGTAAATAATAGGAAGTGCTTGTTCTTTTAAACTGTCAGTCCGGCATTTCCACCATGTCTTAAAAATTGTACATATGTGTACATATACACAGTGTACACAAGGGAGAGGAAAGTGTTTGGGGAATCAGAATGTTTGTTGCCTATTTGTTTGTGAATGCTTTTGGCAGTGGGAGAAACTTGTCTGCATGAGCAGATCCTCACTGGCTTTAATGCATCTCCTTTGTCTTGGCAAGGAGGAGGAGGGTTGAGTTGCCTTGCTATTGCAGTGACTCCTGCAGCTAAAGCTCCTTACATTGGCCTGACACCATTGCTCAGGGCAAAATGCTCCCAAGAAGTGATGTGGGGTCACCTGGACTACCATGCAGCCAAAGGATTCAACTTCCTTGTGTGTCTGGGAGCACAGCTAGCTGGAGGTTCATCCTGGACCAGATGGGATGCGGGGCTGGAAGTTTAGGAAGTGACTCTAGGAGGTGTGCAGGCAAGAGGAGTGTGGGAATGAAAGGCTTGCCCGGCTGAACTTGATGCTGACATCTTATTACAGGCGTGAACTGTATTAGGGAAGCTGATCGTGGAGGAAGTAGGAGATGCCAAGTAACTCAAATAGCCTGGAATTACTCCCCTGCTAATTAAGAGGAATGCAAAGAAGTGCAGTGAGGAGTGAGGCTTGAGGAAACCTAATGCTGCTGTGAGCATGTGGGAGTATACCCAGCCTCTAGAGGGATCATGCAGCCACCCACTGGGGAAGGGTCCTCCAGTCACCTCAGATCCCCTCTCCCTGTGGCAAGGGAACATAAATCAGATGTGAGCTCTGGGCTAGCTCTGGACTTGCAAACACAGATTAAAACTAGTAGCATGTGTCAATAACCTCCAGTTATAACTGCCAGTCAGTTTTCTTCAGTAAATTACAGACCTGCCCTCTCAAGACCAGCTTCAGCCCGAAGAGGCATAGATTTGAAACAGAATTTTTAAATATCCAGGGAAAGTCATCAGGTTTACATGGTGAAATACACACAGAAAATCAGATTTTTATATTAAGGTAATCACGATGGGACCAGCCAGATAAATGAGAACACTCTCACCAAGCAGGCCTGCTTCACTTTGACTGTCAGCCTGATAACAAGAGGCATATTTTATGCAGTGAGAACCAAGGGGTATAATTGTTTGTTACACAAGACTCTAGTCATGCTTTTACTTTAGAACAATCAGAAAGCAGAGGTCTCTTGCCCTCTAAACCTCTTTGGTGACCCAGTGCTCATTTCTCCAAACCCAGGAGCCATTACTGAGCCAGAGAAGCCCGAGGCCCACACACAGACAGGCAGTCAGGAAGCACAAGTGGGAGGTTTGAACAAGAGGCCCTATGCAGCCCTGCCTTGGCAGCTCAGAGCCAGAAAGGCTGGGTCCCATCTAAAAAAGATGCCTGTTGCTGGGTGTGTTGTGCAGCAGAAATGCGGTGGCTTGTGTGGCTTTTAGCTCTCTGACCTTTATTTAAATGCAATGCAGCATAATTTGTATCTACGTGGAGTTGTTCTGTCTCAGTAGTGTGATTGAGTAAATGGCAGAACGTTCATTGTCAGAGAGACTGTTGCTTAGTAATTTAAACTGCAATAATCTCATTATTCTTTTTTTTCCTTACAATGATGGTGGCTCTATTGTTATCCGCAGTTCATCGCCTTGCATTCAAACCTTGACGACTGTGACTGCATTTTAAACATCAAGCACTGGCCCGAAAAAGGCATCCAGGGTAACGCTGAGTGGGGAAAGCCTCTAGAACTTCCAGCTGCATTTGCCTGAGATTTTTGGTATATAGAAACAGAAGCACAAGATGTGCAGTGAGCTCAGACATACAGTCCTACAGGACTCCTCTGCTTCAAGGGCTCTGCAGATGCTCTGCCTCCTCAGCGGGCCAGCTGTGAAGGAGCTCTGCAGCCACGCCCTGGGCCCGTCCGAACTGACGGCATGTGTCACACACCAAGGGACATATGGTTTTCAGGCAGACCCTGAGGGGAAGTTACGGAGAGCCCCGTCCATGGCTGCTGCGGCCTGCGGAGGTGGAATCCACAGGTCAGGGCCCCAGCCTGTGCGTGCTTGGATGGTGCCTCCAAGTTTGCGGCCACGGCCGGCTGCCCAGCGCTGCCCGCTCGGGCGGAGGCTGTGCCCTGTGTTTGCCTCGCGGAGCAGAGGCAGGGCCTGCTGGGAGGCCCGGACGGGTCGCTTCTCCCCGCGGCCTCGCTCCCCCGCCGGCCGCTGCCCGTGCTCCCCGTGGAAGAGGTACGCGGCCGGGCCGGGATGCGGGGAGCCCGAAACCGCCCCCGCCCCGACTCCCCTGCCCCGCTCCCCTGGCAACAGCGGCGCCGGCGGCGCCCAATCAGCGTGCGGCGGTGCGCGCCCAGCCAATGGAGAGGCGAGACGGAGGGCGGGGCGCGCCCGAGCGAGGAGGGCCGGCCACGCACCGCGCCGCCATCTTGACGTCTGAGGAACAAAAGGGCTGAGGCCGCCGCCGGCGCCGGCCCAGCACCAGGTAACGGGCGCGTTCTGTTCTCCCCGCTGCTGCTCCTGCCCCCGGGGCGATCGCCGCTGAGGGGGCAGCCGCAGCCCCGCCCACAGGCCGGTGCCTGGCCCGGCGAGTTGGGGATGGGCGGCTGCCCGACGGGGATGCTCGGTGGCGGCCTCGGGGCATTGTCGGGCTCAGCGGGCAGGGAGTGGGGACCTGGCCTGGAGTCACTCCCGGGGATGCGGGTCGGGTCGGGGTGGGGGACAGCGGTGATAGCGTTCGCGAAGCATCCCCGTCCGCACAGCGCTTCCTGCGCTCCCCGTGGGGCTTGCGGTGCGGGGGCTGCTGGCCCGGGCTCGGCGCGGGGGCAGCCGCAGTTGCATCTTCCGTGGCTGCCGACCCCGGGGCTGGCGGTCGCCTCACGCTGATGTTACTCGGCAGTTCCGTGAGTCGTCAGACGTTGTCCGTCCGTTTTGCCCGGGTGATGGGTGTGCTGCTGCTCTGATGACTGCTTGGTACGCTCGGTAATAGTTCTAAATGAAAAACGGGTGCTGCGGGATGTGTTGCATAAGTGGATGTGATGCTCAAGAATACCCTTTTGCTCTGTAAACTGGAAGTGCTGGGTAATGCCTTATTAAGAACTGCTTTGAGGATCACGATTTTATAATACCTTGTTAACGTGACTTGGGAGCTGCAGACGGTTTAAACAAAAACACGGTTGAGGCTTTGGAAATAGGCATCCAGCTTAAGAAAATAAATGTTCTAGTTGTTGTTAGAATAACAACTTCTTGGTAGTTATGCCCTGATGTGCCCTTGGCCTTAATTCCACTGTGAAACATACGCATGTTTAACCCTGATATCTTTCCTGATATATGCTGGAATTTAATCTCCCTCTACTTCTAGGCTGTCTTTATTTTTCTTTTTCTCGTTCTGTTTTTTGACACAATGCCTTATGTGTCCCATATACTGGGGTGTTTTAGAAATGCATCCCGTGCCCCTGTGCTTTTCGTGAGCATCTAAGGGGACAGTTCAGTGTCAAATACTGTAATTAGAATTTTGCTTTAATATTTGGTTCTGGAGTAATAATGTTTGGTGTAACTTCTTAATCAGGTGATGTATTATTGGTCATTGCTCAATATGCAGCACTGAAATGGTAGTAGAACTGTTCAGATCTGACACTTGAAAATAACAAGGTCAGGGCTGTTTTGGCCAAGAATGGGCCTCTTTGCTCATGATTTTTCTCATATATGAAGACAGAACTGACTTGTAAAATTTTCTTCAAGTTGAATTAATTTGTGTGTTTTCAGGACTTATTGGTAACATTAAGGAATGGAAACTGGGTTTATGTACACGTGCATCGACACATAAATATGTGTGTTTTAAAAATGAACTGATTAATTTGTTTACTTATGGCTGATGTAGCATCTTCCAGATTGCTGTTACATTTTTTTTTTCTTTAGTAAGTAAGGAAGAACCCAGTGATTTAACTTCCAGAATTGAGGAAAATTTATTTTTAAAAAATAATCTTAAGTGTTCAGAACTCTCCTGGTTAAGGGTTGTGGGGAGGATTACAGCCATTCACATGTACTTGTTTGTAAGAAATTCCAGACATTAAACTTGGCCATGTAACTTCCCATAAATTTACATTCATTTAATTGAAAAACTGTTTTTCTGCATTTTCTTTGATATTTATACCTTTCTGAAGTAGCAGTCCATTCCTGTTATCTTGTCTATGGTACTTCAGTTGTACAAGGAATGGAAGCTTTTTGTTGCTGTTTCTTTTGGAGGAAAGGTAGGTCATAGCTGTCATAACTATGTGTTATGGTAGTTTGGAAGCAGCTGGAAAACTGAACAGTGGTCAGTTGAATGTATCCTGGGCTTTGTACTCTCAAAAATTCTTTCCTACCAGTTGCTTTGAAGGAAGATAAAATGTTTCTCAGTCATGAGGTTTTGAAAAACCAGGATGAGAAAAGATGTTAAAGAACCTCTTTGCTGCCTGTCAGTGAATGGGCTTCCATCCAGATCAGTGACATTGGTGCTGCTTTAGTTGTTCTCCAGTCTCCAGATCTGGGGAGTGTGAGGCTATTTTGAGGATGTTTTTTCTTTTGAAGGATAGGGGAAGGGTGCAAACCTCGAGGCACTGAGAGTGTCTCAGTCTGTCAGTAGTGGTGGCACACAAATGTCTGCCCTTTTGGTTTAGCTGGAGGCAGGGAAATGTGTGCTGTCAGGTTGGCAGTGAAAGATTGTAGTGACATACAATATCCTTGTGGAATTTACGTATAGAGATAAATTAAATAGAAGCCATTCTTTAGAAATCTCTAGTTCTTTACTGTCTGAGTATTTTGAGTGAATTGAATTAGATAAAGTCTAGGAGAAATTCTGGAGTAACTGGTATTAAATGTCAGTTCTTTTCCATGATTATTTGGTGGTCTTTAGAAATTGGGAGATAGCTGAGGTGTTTCTTTGAGAGGTCAGGAGTGCTGCTCCTGCAGCCAGGTTAATGCCTGCCTGTCCTTGAGAGCAGGTCCAGGACCAGAACAGGCAAAACAAGTGTCTCCTCTCTTAACATAGGTGATGCTGGCCTTCCTGGAGAGCTGTGCTTCAAGCAGGAAAGGCTGGGGGCAAAGCTTGGTTTTTGAAGTGAAACAAGATTTGATGTGGTTTTTGATGTTAAGTCAAGGTATAGGCGCTTTCTTTTTGATGTAATTCACTGGTTTCCTTAATATTTCTGCACCCTTACTTAAACCCATAACTTGTTTAATGGGTAGGAATATATACCAAAATTTCACATATCACATTCAAAGATTGAAAGGGCAGAAACTGAAGTGCGGCTAAAATTCTTATCTTGAGTGTGGTATTTACTGCTCTAGTTGTACCCAAGGTGTGGGGGTAAGAGCCAAATATACAGCAGTTTGAAGCTTTCTTAAGGTGACATTTTACATTCATAGTAATTGTTCATCTAATGAGCATGGGCTAGAACCATTATCTGAAAGCTGTCAGGTTTTTACACTGATGTGATCAGTTGCTGCTTCTCATTCAGTTCATCCACTTATCAGCTGCTGAATTTGCTGACGCTTAGCTCGTCCCTGTTGGCAAGAAGCTGCAGTTGGTCTCCAGGCAACACAGGTCCAGCTGAGCATCTCTGCCTTGCTTGAAGAGATGAAAATTTTCCATTGCGGGGAGAGGATGTTTCTCTTGCTAATTCTTTTATCTGGCTTCCTGTCTTGCCTGAGGTTATTGCATCTTTGAAACAATAGAGGTATAATTTACAAATATCAAGAGGTTATATTTTAAGAGTTTTAAGGTATAACTGCAGATATGTGTTTCTATAACTTTTGTTAGAAGTATCTCATTAGAATGTTAGTTTTGGGCCTTTCATAGTAACTTACTTTATTGCAAAATAGTTCTTTCTTTCCACCTTCTGCAAAAAGCTGTATGACACTGTATCATGAGCTGCAAGTAGCTAGAAATTTCTCCTGCAAAATCTGAAATACTGGAAGGCATAATGGAAACAAAATTCTTTGTTCAAATGAAGGTCTGTCATTGGTTGTGTTTAATCAGGTGTTCAGAGCTTGGAATCTGAAATCTTCTGCAGATTCTTGGCTTGTGTGGCACAAAGCCTGTGCAGCCCTGACTCTGTCTCTGAAAGATGGGCCATCTTAGAATATGGGAATTATAATCTTCATAATAGGTACAGAACATACCACTCTGCTGTTACCAGCTATCAACATGCAGCCTTTGACCCTCTGTCTGGGTTGCTTCTGCATGTGGAGGATTCTCTATTGGAGACAGCTGGAACCAGTTACTGCCCAGTTTTGCATTTTTACTGGAGAAAGAAAGGCTTGCTCATAAAATGGTTTTGACCACATTGAGTTTTGTCTTGCTTTGTCGGTGTGCCATGATAGATCATAGGACATGAGGGATCATAGGGCAAGAGGTGGCGCAGGCAGTGCCTGGTTTGGAGCTGAGAATGTACTTATCAGCCAGTTAAGAACCCAAACAGACCAAGGAACTACTGAATTCACACGGTAGCCATTCAGCTGTGCTACTTCTCTTGGTTGCTGTCTGCTGTCTTCTGTCCTGCTGTGCTGGCATCCAAAAGGTTGGAAGGAACTGAAAAAAAAAAGCATTTGGATGACTTGCTGAAACTGGTTAATAGTACCCCAGATTGTTGAGACTTAAAATGAACAGAGTCAAGGACAGAAGATAAAATCATTGAGGTTATTTTTCATCAGAAAATCACAGTTAGAAAAAGCAAGGGTTTGGGGGGTTTACGCTAAAGCCTGTATTGGAATGAGCACAGCAAAAATGGTTTTATTTTCTTGAAGCACAGAGGATTTTAAGCATACCCTAATAGCTATGCAGTGCTGTGATGCAGAAATTTTCTACACTGCCTGAAACCTTATCAGGAATTTTGGGTGCTGCTTAATTTCATGCTTATTAAAGATGACCTCATTTCTTTTGACATTTGCTCTTTGCCTTTTTCATATCTTTTCCAGAAAAATAGCAATTTATTTGTTTTGTGCTTTGGATATATGGAGACAGTGTGATGGCAATTGATTTTTTTAATGACATAATTTAGTTTAATGAGGTTACAGAAATGAGAAGTGAAACTGCCTGACATAAGTGTCATCTTGATCTTTCTAAGGTGTTAACACTTTCAGAAGGTTGATTCAATTTAACAGGAGATATAAGGTTTAATTGGTAGGTGTGTTCATACTACTATAATTGTCATTGCAATGGGGAGTCTTTGCAAGAATACCTTAAGAAAATTGGTTCTGTCTTAATAGAACCAGTCAGTTTTCTGAAGAGACATTGAAGGTATAGTTCTAGATAACCCTGACCAAAGTTACATAAGAAAAATTTAAAAGTTGTATCATTTCCAACAGGGAGGGAACAAGATGGTTGGGAACAATTTGGAATTTGTAGAGATAGATAAGTAGTCTCTTGAGGATGAAGGTAGATTAAGTAAATGCTGATGGAGCTACAGTGAATTTCCTGGTGAAAGGATGACTGACTTCAAGTTGTTCCATTTAAACAAAGCCTTTGACGTATTTAAACCTAAGTGCTGAATCGTGATTATGTTTCAAAGTGTAAAAAATGTTTTAATATCACTATGTGCAAAGTTTGCTTTCAAAAAATAAAGGTTTTTTCATAAGCTTGACTTCTTGAAATTTTTTTTTTCCCTCATAGTGTGCTTTTTTTTTTTGGGAAATGCAGAATTGGAACATCAGCACACTGTGGATGGTGGTGCTGTGTAGTGGAATTTTAAAGAGAAAATAGGTTTTTGGCAATCATCCTGTTTGATTCTTCCCTTTTTCATGAGTGATGGTTTCTCTTTGAAGACAGTTGTGCAGTGCACACTTGCTGGCTGCTATAAAAATTGCCTCTGAAACAACAGGTATTTTTAAGGGAATAAGACATACTCCAGCTGTGTCCCATTGCCTGGGCTAATAAAACTAGCTAGCTCTTGTGTATTATTAAATGTATTTCAGCCTGCCGCAAGGATAAGAGTAATACAGCCAAGCTGCTGCTGAAGCTTCCTTTTCTAGATTACTGAAATTGATAAGATTTTTTTCAAGTGGTTTTATATTGCTGTTTGAATATGTAAATTGTATGAGAATAAAATTGACTAATTCTTTGGCAGTGATTATTATGCTGAGCCTGTAATTGGCCCCGGATGGTGTAGTAGGAGATCACTGAACAATGAAACATGAAATACATAAGTAATTTTTAAGCGTTTTTTAAGTACTCTGCAGATGTACTTGTAGAAAAGGCCCTTTAATTGCACTGGCAACCCTGCAGGGACCTATGTGTTCAAGGAATTAGGTCACAGTTACTTTCAGCTCTTTAGGGAAAGAGCCTATAGAGGTCACTGAATCATACAAACTCTTCCATTTAAGATGCAAATTTGGGTTGTGTTATCTGAACTGAGATGTGTTTGCAGTAGTTTGAGATGTTTTGAAACATAAATACAGTTCCAAAATATATATCAAGTGCATCTCATTAATGTGTGCTGTTCTGGAGCAACAACAACTCCATTTGTCTTAGTCGTTAGAAGTATTCTTGGAATCTACATTTGTAGAACTACAGTTAAAAATGGGGATGGACATTCCAAAACATGATGACTTTCTCCTTTGGGGCTATTTTGCAGTCATTTTTCTACATAAAGGGACTAAACTTCTTTTGAGGGGTATTGGTAGTATAGGTGAATATACACATAAATAAGAAGCATGAAATAGGTGCATTTAGGGCACCGTTCTTCCTATAATAATTTATTTTTTAATGTTCTTTGCTGTGCATTCCTTTGGAAGTTTTTGCTCAAGCAGTTAGCTTGGATTGTAGGATTTAGGCATCAAAGCTTTAATTTAACAATCTTGTCCTGTGGGCCTCTAGTGCTTATGGTATAAAAAGCATTAGAGGCTGGGATTTCTAAAGGAATTACACGGAGAGAAAATCTTTTTTTAGTTAAATGAAGGTGGACTTTGAAAGGGACTTGACACTTGTCCTATATGAACGTTATTTTTCTTACTGTATATGGCAAATGGATCACAACTGAAGGGCTGGTCACAAAGATTCTATGTTCTTTAATTGTGTGGCTCAAAATACAGTTCCCAGACTATGAAATTCATGGTGATGAGAAAGGCATAGCCTTGGATTCATTTTAATCTTAATGCTGGAATTTCTTGAGAGTGTTGGTGTCTTGAATAATACTTTCATGTGTGTAATCCACACAATTTGGCTCTTGCTGTCATATTTTCAGAAGATTAAAGGCTGAGTGCTATTTTGATTTCTCCACAACAAAGGGTGGTATTGTCTTTTTGTAGCAACTGGTGATTTTGGCCATTGATGCCAGAATACCGTTTTAGGATGGATCCGTTTCTAAATAGGAAGTAGCTTAGTTTTGGTGGTTCAGGTTTCTTAGTTTCCATGGCGTTTTTACTTGGAAAAGAGACTAGTTCTTAAAGTAGACATCCCTGAAATAACTACATGGGTCAGAATTGCATGCTCTTTTCTGTCTGAATATGCTTTACTTGATAGATAAAACTGGCATTTTTCCAGAACTTTGTGTATGTAGGTGTTAAGATTACAGATTACAAATGGTGTAGGGAAAACTGAAAGCTTTTGCTTCTTTTTGATATTGAAATATCAATTGCACTGGGCACATAGCCTCCTTGCTGAGTTTTAAGAAATTGCAGGTGAGGGACTGCTGTGCATGCTTATGTAAAAAAGCAAGAAGTTCTTGGGGACGGCCTTGGTGACTTGCCTTGCTTTCTTAGACAAAAGGATTGAGGAACTGTGTTTCTCCTAATAATGTAGACCTGGTTTGAGGAAGATAGGAATAAAAATTGTGCATGAGGAATAATAGTCATAGAACATTATGCGGCTTCAGATTGGCTTGTGTGTAGTTTGCTCCCTTAATATGTTATGCCTAATGTGTCATAATTCTTAGTTTTGTCTGTTAAAGCTGTATTCAAAAGTCTTTTTGGTATATGAGGTGGCCCTGTAGCTATGGTGTTAAATATACAGGTATAAATAAATATTTTAACCTGTGTGGCAGTGTTTATGTCTTTGTTTGGGTTACATTTAAAGGAAGACAAAACTGGAACTCCATGTTTAGGGACTAAAAAGAGATAGGATAAACACGTTACTAGTTTTAAAAAATGTTTTGCATTGAAAGAGTTCATCGTTATCTATTTTTCAACATCTCAGTGCATGGTCTTTCATTTCTGTATTACAGACAAAATTCTTAGTGAATAGAAAAGGCTTGATGCTCTGGTTACAAAAAAGGATATTTCAGGGTGCTGTCTTACACTTCTGAGAAACAACAGAACAGGACTTTAATGTAGCACTTGCCTTTGCCATTGTAGCTGCTGTTGGACTGTGCCTCTCCTTTCAGAGTAGAAGAAATATCTAGAGGAGTAGTACCTTTAGCTGATATGCTCCGTAGAAGCTACGGCATTTCAAGGTATTTTTCAGCAGTTTGAAAGCAGAAAAATGTATTCTTCTTTGGTGGGAATCTTTTGTTTGCTAATGTTAAAGTTTTGCTAATGCTTTGAAAGCAAATGTTAAAAACAGTATTAGCTTTCTACCTTGATGGGCCAAGACTGCTGTGGAGTCTACTTAGTTATATTAATTCTATTACAGATCCAGAAGGCTTCAAGAAGTATCCTAGTATGGGATTTGCATTATATTTAGAGGTATAATGCATCCTCAAAATCAGGAATTAATTAAAACAGTTGAGATAAATGAATGCAGAGCTCATTTTTCTCTTAGGAATTAGAAACATTTATATTAAAAGGTTTGTTCCCTTATCTGATGCAGTAAATTTTTAAAATGTATTTCTGATACTGTTCTAAGGGAGCTGACTGGACACTAGAGGATGTGAGTATCTACATCTGATCTTAAGAACTTCTGAAAACAGAACACATCAAAGTGACTTCAGTTCCTGAGCCAAGTAGTAGCTAGAGTGAATCCCAGAAGCAAATAATTACTAATATTAGTCTGGGCATATTAGCTAATAAAACAGTGTTTTGTGTAGAGAAATGGCATTGATTTTCATAAAAATTAATCACAAACTGTGCAAGACCTTTGAGCCTGAGCATGTTTAACGTATCTAATGCTTTTAATACTCTGGAGCTGCATTCTCTGTTTTCTTTGATTCAAGGAGTGCACATTGGTATTTGTAAAGTACCACATTATTAGTAATGGAACAAGTAGTTCAGTCATATGAGGACTTGTAAAATTCCTATAACCATTCCTGGTTTATAGGTGTATTGTAGGCTCTTATAAAGCGTTTATCCTGCTTCACTTGTGAAAGGTCATTCTCTTTGAGCAGTGTAATGACTTACCAACTCAGACATCAAGTACCTTTCCAATTTTGTGCATGAAACAGGTGGTGGGGTGGGCTCTCAAAAACATACCATGTTTTCCACCTTGTTACTTGCATCTTCCTGCATCCTTTCTCAGCTTTGTTGTTTCTTCCTGAATGTTCTTTGGGCTGAAGCAGCTTTCTCTTTGGCTGATCTAATAGGTCACTGATACTCTCTTCTCTCTTGTTGGCTGACTGTGCTATTCCTCTGTTTCCTTGTATATTGGTTTGGCACAGCCTGGTTTTTGGTAGCAATGGGGCCACAAAGATGGCTCCTATGAGGAGCTACTAGAAGTTTCTGCCATGTCCAGTAGAGCCAATCTGATGGCTTTGAAGATGGACATGCTGCTGTCCAAAACTGGGCCAATGAGAGAGGTTGGTAATGCCTCCATGATGACATACTTAAGAACAAAATCAAAACAAAGTCGCAGAGTCTTGCTTCTAGTCAGAAAGAGGATGGGGTGAGAACATGTGAGGGAAACAACAAGGCGACACCAAGGCCAGTGGAGAAGGAGGGGGAGGAGGTGCTCCAGACGCCGGAGAGATTCCTGTACAAGTCAGTGGTGAGACCATGATGAAGCAGCTGTGCCCCTGCAACCCATGGGGATCTATGGGGCATACAGAGATCCCCGCAGCCTGTGAGGGAGTTAGCCATGCCAGAGCAGGTGGATGCCTGGAGGAGGCTGTGATCCAGTGGAAGACCCAGTGGAGAGGGCCCTGCTCCCAGGCTGGAGCAGCCTGTCCTTGCAGGACTGCACCCTGTGGAAAGAGCAGCATATCGCAGCAGTTTTGGGAGGATTGTCTGCACATGGGAGGGACTCTGGTTGCAGCAGGTGTGGTAGGGCTGCTGCTCATTAGAGGACCCACGCTGGAGAAGTTCAGAGAGAACTGTCTCCCATGGGAGGGGACCCACGGTCTCACAGGGGAAGGACTCCTCTCCTGGAGCAGCGGAAGAAAATCTCAGTGATGAAATGACCCAAAAACCCTCCTGCCCTGTCTCAATGCACTGTTAGGGGGAAGGAGGGAGGGACTGGGGGGAGAAGGTGTTTTAAGGGCTTATTTTATTTCTCATTATACTCCTCTGATTCTGTTGGTAATAAATTCACTTTGCAACCTTAAGTTGAGCCTGTTTTGCCTTTCCTTATCTCAACTTGTGAACCCTTCATTCATTTTTGTTTTCTCTCCTCTGCCCAGCTGTGGCAGGGGAAGGGTGAGCAAGCAACTCTTGTGGGTGCCTGGCATTGTGCCAGCATCAAACCATGACACCTTGGAACCTTGAGAAGGGGCTCGGCTCTGCAGATCTCTGCCCTGTCAGCTTCCTCTGCACTGCCCAGTGAACTGAGAAAAAAGGGCAGGCAGAAAGCTTTGCTGCCTTGCTATTTCTGTCCCTGTAAAGCTGATTTGTGGCTATGTGGAGTTGAAGATCCTAACCATCCAAGTAAAAAGTCTGCACAAGAGAGAACTGAGTTTAAACAGATTTAACAGAAGGGCAACTCTGCATCAGTAGTTCTACTATTACCAAGTTTTGGCAGGAGGTGTATTATTTTTGAGATTGTTATGAAGGAAGAAGCTGCTGATTAATTGAGAGCTGTGCTCTCCAGAGGATGTGTTCATTAATGCAATTACTGTAATGACATGAAGGACCTACCAAATAATGCCGTCACCTGAGATCACTATTAAAAGCCTGAAAACATTAATTCATTGTGGTATTCTTTTGATGGTCATTGTCACACGTGATGGGGATAAGATGTCTATAAATGTCACTTCTGGTTTGCAGGTTTGGCTTTTAAACATCTTTTGCTGCTTACTGTAGGAATGACATTGCTCAAGATAATGTTACCGTGTCTAGGCACATGTTTGTTTGCTCCTTCAAGTTACGTCAGATTTTTCTCTTAAAATGCTTGACATGTGAAGAGTTAGTAAATCTGCTTTTTTGGCTGATGTGTCATTTGAACAAAAACTCTTAGCCAAAGGCACTTAAAACCATGTAGGAGGAAAAGGGCAGTTTACAGTGAGCCTGCATTTGATATCTGGGAAGATTACCTAAAAACAGCTGTTCTGGGCTCTTTCTTCTCCAAAGAGCATTGAGAACAAAACTGGGTGTAGAATCAGAGGAAAGGCAGTGAAAAACTGCTTTGTGCTTGTGCTGGTCAATGTCAATGCCATTTGAAACTGTTGGTCTTAGGTCAAAGCTTTTATTTGTAAGGAACTGCAACCAGTTTGGCATATTGCGAGGCTGTTTATGGAATTAAGGTATTTATAAATGAAACAGTGCAAAGCATTCCTGATGGGCATCACAGTTTTGTGCTCCAGGCCCTGTTAATCTGAATGGCAAAATTAGAAATATTAAGGAAAGCCAAAATGACAAACAAAACCCTATTGTTAGTAATGATAATGTTAAGGCATGCAGCAGAAAAAGAGTAAGATCTTACTTTAAACCTTTTTGCAAGTGAGAAGAATTTCATTGTATGAAAGCAGACTGAATTTATTAGTTAAACAGTGCTTCTTGAATGGCTAAAATATGTTAGTAGATCAAAGTGAAAATGAAAGCTGCATTGAAACCTAAATTGTTGACAAGATTACATGGTCTTGTTGCTGTCTTCCTGAGCACTGTTACTATGTTCAAATCGTATCTGTTTTAGGTTCATAAGAAGGCACTAAGTTGCCTAGCACAATTAAGGAGGTCGGCTAAAGGCTTTATAGAAAGAACTTGCTGATGGCTCTGTTCAGCAGTCCTTGCGCACAGTTTCTGCTGCAGAGCTGTATTAATAGAGCTTTTTCAGCAAGGATATGTACTACAAAAATTCAGTCATAGAAATGGAACATGGGGGAGTTGTGGTGTAGTTTTTGGAAGATAAAAACAGAAGGAGAACTTACTAATACAGGCACTGTAAACTAACTCATCTTCATTTGTGTGAGCGTCCCACTTTATTTCTGGTAGATTCACATTTGTTTTGTGGCAGTGCTGACTGGGTACACTGCGTTTGACTATGTACAGATGTGTCTGACATTTCTCTCAAAAAAACTCCACCCCTGTCTAAATACTGTGTAACTTAGAATAACTTATAAAATAATATGTATAAGAGCGCTAAAAGAACTTGATTTATTTTTCCTCAAATGGGAAGTTACACTGATGTGCTGCCAGATCTTACTTGTTCAGGAAAGGGTGAAAGTAGGAGTAGTCATGTCCAATTCTGTGCTTGGCAGTTCCATTGCTGAGTGCATGTGCTGATCTGCATACAGATATTGTCCAGACCACTTGGGCATCCATGAAAGTAAACAAAGTGAGTTGCTACTAATGAGCTCCCTGAAGATGTGTTGAGTAAACAAGGGGTACATTATCTGTGTTAGAGGTGATGTTTGCTAGAGTCATTTCTAGGGCATAAATATCTTCAATACTTGTCTTGATGCAACTCTAACGCAGGAGGACTGGGACAGACTTAAGTGTTTGAGGTTAAAGGATGTTGCAAGTTACTTTCTCAGTCTGAATCACTGCAGTTGGCAATCAGTGTCTCCATATCACGTAATTAGGAAGGCAGCCACAGAATGGTGATGCTGTCTTGGAAAGAGTGACTCTTGTACTGCTGCTGTTCTGCAAGGCTGTTAAATGTGGCTGTGCCAGTGTAAAGCTCTGGCACTGCAAGATCATGTACATGTACTATTGCAACTCCAGTGAAACCTGGCATACTTCTTTCTGGCTTTCCCTCAGAAATTCCAGAAGGCTGGAAGCGTTATTGGCTCTAGAAGATCCTAATGAAAACTCGAGTTGTAAAATTTCTGGTGCAGTATATAGATTGATTATAATTGCTGTAAGAGAAAATGGAAACGATTCTCAGAGTTTACTCAGGAGCTAATGTGGCTTGTCAAGTGTGTGTTTGGAGACAGCTCCAAGTGTGTTACAAATATGCTGGTATGTCATCTTGCAGGTGAGCCTTAGTGAAGAGCAGTGTGGTTCTGCATGGAGTGGGTGCTGCTGTGGGGAGCCATGGAGAAATAAATCTGTAACTCTGGAGCAGTAACAGTGCTCCCTTCTGACTGCAGCAGCTGAAGAGATACATTGGACTGCCTGGGACCTGGGGACAGGCCATGGTTATGTGGCTTTTCTGCACTGTCCAGGCACTGCAGGGTTGCTCAGCTTGGTGCAGTTGGATAGGTTTTTTTGAAGTGGCTTGTGTTTGGGGTGTAACTGAGAGGTTTTTATATGTGTGTCTCTGTGTTGTCAAATGGTTGATGCTGAGGTAGGTGAGAAAATTCTGTCGTGATGCAGTAGCTGCATTAGAAGAAGAATACTAGGAAATTAAAAGTAGTACAAAGAGAAATGGAAGTTTATTGATATTGCTCTAATCTTGATAATATAGGTTATCAGAAGACAGTGTTGTTTCTGAGGAATACTGTTTCAGATTAAAGGGAAAAAAAACTCAACAAAAACAACAACCTGATAATGTTTTGTCAAATAAGGTGCTTGGAAGAAAGGAGGAAAAAAACAACAAAAAAACCCCACCACAAAGCTCCACCAACAAAAACACACTCAGCACTTATTGACCTGTTATTCTTATGTGCAGGTAAACATTCTGGAACCTGGAGTTCATTCAGTTGATCGATCTGTTGTTTCTTTAAGCAGTTTCGTTGTTCAGTTCATTTAATGCTCTTATGTCCAGGACATGCTGTAGGCATCTGTAGTTCTGGTAGCGCGCCGCTGCTTTAAGCCTAAAGGTCTCTACTTTTCCAGTTAATGTAAAGCTGTTAAATATCTAAGGAGAACAAATAAAAATAGACCTGTGACCTAGAACACTTTGTGGTCTCTTTGAGTTAAGTGCATTATTGTTCATGTAACTATCTTCAGGCAAAATAAATATGAGGTTGTTTTTAGCACCAAAAAGTTAATCATTAAAGCTTTGGTCTAAAATTAGAGTAACTCGACTTAAAAATTCACTGGAAGGCAGAGAACAAGACAATCATGTTTTGGGTTTCAGCTTCGCTCCTTTAATTGCTTTCTGAAGTGCAGGTTGCATGAAACTGGCGTCTGGCCAGAGCCGAGCAGCATGAGGTCACAGGGTACAGAAAGAGATCCTTTGGATGCAGCTGGCACAGAGCACTGTCTTCTGCTGGATGTGCGAAAAAAAAAAGTTCTTGGAAAATGGCACATCAGCATTATGGCTTGCATCTGTGTAATATTTTCGGTATCTGACATGTTGTTGTGAATGAACCGGTGAAATAAACGTCCCACCCTGGACGTTGTTTGGTTGTTGTCCTTGCCTGGAAGGGAGGAATTGTACGGTCGGTGTTAATTTCGGGTTTCTCCGGCTGGGCTGCGCAGGAGACGGGGGTGTCGTTGGGAGCGCCGAGTGTGGCGGGCGCTGGCACTCGCCAGGCTGGCCGCGGGTGGGTTTCCTTTGACGAGGCTGCGCTGGCCGCGGCTCCCCTTCTATCGCGGCGCGCGTGCGCGTCACGCGCTGGCCGCCCCGCC
>VZTZ01002025.1:276481-386503 GCA_013400955.1 Drymodes brunneopygia
GGGGGCGTGTCCGCCTGAGCCTGCCTGGCTGCGCCCCGCTCTCGGCCGCAGTCGGCTGCGTCTGGACGGAGAGCGGTGCGCGTCGGGCTGTACTCAGCTCCGCTGGGCCTCGCTCGGCTCTCGTCGTGCTACCCAGGCCACAACGTGCGCGGACACTGACGGCCGCCGCTCTTTTGTGTTTGTCTTAACAGACTTTTGAATCAGAGTAAACACCTACGGGTCTCGGAGGCTTCAGGCTCTGATCTGCCTTCACCGCTGCCGCCACCTTCTGTCTAATGTGCTACAAGGATGAGCCCAGCATTTGGAGCTATGGAAGTGGAGCACTATTCCAAGGGAGTCCTGCTCGAGCCTTTTGTCCACCAAGTTGGAGGACACTCCTGTGTCCTCCGGTTTAATGACAAGACTATCTGTAAGCCCCTTATTCAGAGAGAACACCAGTTCTATGAGACTCTCCCATCAGAAATGCGTAAATTCACTCCACAATATGAGGGTAAGTTACCAAACCTTTGAATGGAATTGGGCTTTTTGTTTTTGTAAATGCAAGTGTGCTGTGCTCTCTGTTCTCTCTGAAATCTCTTCTTTGTGGAAGAGATTTTAGGGTTTTTTTTTCATGTGTTTTGATGTTGTCTGAGGCAGGCTGTGGAGATGCAGGGTGGAAATGCTTGCCAAGTTTATGTTTGGGCTGACTAACAGCATCAGAGTAGAGCAATTCTGCTGATGATAGCCCATATATCTCCCTTAAGCACACGTAAGTAGATAACAGCTTGAGTATATTTTCAGTAATTATCTGCTGGTGGGTTTTTTTGTGAATTTTTAGCGGTTTTTTCTTTTTTGCCACTTGTTTAATGTTTGTTTGCAAGGGATTTGGTAAGGATGGGTTATAGTGTTTTGTGTAAGCTTAGTTGTAGTCTTTTTTGTGCTTTGATTTCTCCTCTGACTTTCATTTTGATCATAGTAAGTACATGCCAGTAAGGTGTCTGGTTGAATACTTGAAGTGTTATTTCTGCCATTAAGGAAATGAAAATTCATGGCATTTAGGTAGGCAAGGATCAAGTAGCTGTGATGAGGCTGAGTCAGAAGTTATGTAGGAGTGGAAATTCCAGTTCTCCTAAGAACTGCGCTAGTTAACGGGAATACGTATTTTTCTTTTTCCTGTTCCATCAACTGCTGCCTGATGATTAATAAATAATATGTCTGAAGCACTTTTTAAAAAATGGAATTGCTTTTTAAAGTGCATTGATTTTAACAACCATGATGGTGATGAAGTTTTTTTGTTCTGTTTGTGAAAATGATGGAAGATTTAAGACATGTTTCAGAGTTAATGTTCCCTGCTCATTTACAGAGACTTTTTGCCATGTCTAATTACAAGTTCTGTTAAATGGAAGAAAATCTGAACTTTGAATGATACTTTTCAAAATGTAATTGAACAACTGTACTAGTGTATGTGGCTTTCTGGGAAGTATGGGGAGGGATTTAAAGGGAAGGGGCCTCACTGGGTCCACCTCTGGTCTTCTTTTCCAGAGTAAAGGCATAGAAGCCATTTGCTAGCTGGCTTCCCCACCCCCTTTCCCCATTGTCCTTTCCTTTGTGACGGTGGGACTGTCAAGAGTTTCTGAGCTCCCTGCCCCAGCCACTGCAGATCTGGGAGCTGCCTGCCCAGCTTGGAAATTCCAGTCACTCACTGAGACCTCTCCCCTAGCTAATGATGAGCTGCAAGAACTGTGCAGACTGATTGATCTGAAATAGAGGACTGGAAAACAAGATAAAAACCAATTCAGATAATTGTTATGGCTTCTCCACTGACCCCTGAGACTTACTCATGTAGCACTAGGTACATCTGTCAGTGCTCCACTAAGACTCTTAAAATGCGATGCAGTGCTCTAGAGACTCCTGAGGGGAAGATGAGGAGAAAAAATGCTTTTGAGGTTCACTGTGTTTCTGTACCATGAACAGACTTGCTTTGTATTGCATTTTTGTTACTTGCTCCACAAGATCGCTGCATAACCAGTATCAATAAAACACATTCCAAAAACCAGAAGAAAATGTGTAATTAAACATGGTGATTCTAAGTGGAAGCTTTTGGACTAGTTTCTGTTGTAATGTGACATTTCCCTTGTTTTGCTCTTCTTGCACATCTTTCCTTTCCCTTGGGAATCTATTAACCAAATACTGTTTGGATAAGTGCTTTTTGCTTTGCTGTCATGCAAAATTTTTTAAAGTTTTTGGTGTGATTTTTTTTTTTTGTGCAGGTCACTTTTCACTGCAAGATGTTAACAAATGTTTTACATCTCACTGAGAATCAGACCAGTCAGATTTTTTTTAATTAATAAAAAATTTTATTAATTGGAATTGTGTCCTGTTATTATTTGATTGTTTCTTGACTGCCTCAGAGAGAGAAAATGATCTTTTGTATCACTGTTGTGTCAATATGATAAATTGTCTTTTGTGTCGTTTTTGTCTAGCTCTTTTGATATTGTTTGATATTGGTTGGCAGATGAGGTTTGGCCTGTGGCAAGATAGAAACTAAGGATTAGAGTAAGAGAAAAAATAAGGTTGCTGTATTCTCAGTGTAAAAGAATGTGTTCTAAAAGCTTGCTTGTCACTTGAGCAATTCATAACTGTCTGGGTCCTTTTTGTCTTCAGGTGTGGTGTCGGTGAGCTTTGAAGAGGATGAAGATGGAAACTTATGTCTAATAGCATATCCATTAAATGGGGACCATGATAACTTAGAAAACTTAGATAACTCGGACTGTGAACCCAAAAGTAAGCTACTGCGGTGGACTAACAAAAAGGCAATGTTATTAGAAAACGAGAAGATATCTAAGGAATGGGTCCGACAGCACAGGAAAGAGGAAAAAATGAAAAGGTAAGTTTGACTTTTAGCTGTCAAATTCTGGTCTCCATAATTCCAGAGATTTCTCCAGAACTCTTCTGCTTTCATTTTCTTTTCTTCTCTTGTTTCTTTTGTTTTTCCTGACCTCTTCAGTGCAGACAGGTTCACTAGTGAAACTAGTATGTCCTTAGCCCTCAAGTCGCATGTTGAGTCTTTCCTTTTTTTTCTTCCGTGGTCAGTTGAAACAGGTTTCCCAATGTTATTTTTGAAGCTTCAGAAAGAGAAAAAAAATCACAAAACAAACAGACCCAGCCACAAAAAAGCACCCCTACAAAAAACCCAAAAAATATTCACCTACCTGCAGAAGAGCAGTAGTTAAAAAAAAAAAGAACCCCAAACATATTTAAGTGCTACTATGTATGGCGTAATTTATTAGGAATCCTGCTTAAACCCTGTTAGTGACATTTTCCCCCTTGTTCATTCCTATTAATTGTGCCCGCTATAAACTGTGAGCTGTGATGTGTTGTGCTAAAAACAGTGGCTTTAGCAAAGGATAAGCATTAATGTGCATTGCTACCTCTTGCATTACTTCATAGAAGGCATGCACACAGGTAAAGGATATATAAGTAGAAAGACAACATGTTTTGTAACATTTGGCTCTATGCTAATTTATATTAGTATGGAAGTGGCTTTATAATGGTTGAAATACTATTTGTGGGCATCTTGTTCACTTGTGCAGAGAGGAAAATAAAGCTTTTGCTTGCTGTTAATGAAGGTCAGCAAAATAGCTTGTAAAGTTAAATCCATTGACAACCCCTCTTCAAGAGCTTATTTTTCCGCTTGACCTGTAATTTGCTACTTTGTTCTGTTCTTCTAGTCACAAACTGGAGGAGGAATTTGAGTGGCTGAAGAAATCTGAAGTCTTGTATTATACTGTAGAGAAAAAAGGAAATGTCAGTTCTCAGTTTAAACACCATAATCCTTGGAGCATGAAATGTCACCAGCAACAGTTACAGCGTATGAAGGAAAACGCGAAGCACCGAAATCAATATAGTATCCTTTCCTGAAAGTACCTCATAACAATGGAATGAGTTGGGGTCTGCCTTTTATTTCTTCAGTGTTCAGATAAGAGTACAGAGCAGGCTTAACTGCAGTCCCAAGAGAGACTCTCTGAAGCTGTGATTTATTTGGCATCTTTGAAGGGAGCACTTTCTAGAAATGGGTTTTTCCAGCATGTAACAAACTACCTAAACTAGGAAATTCACAGAACTGAATTAAAATCTTTGCATTCTGAGTTAGTTAGTAGACAGGTTTTACAGCATAGTGTGTTTGGTGTCTTCCACAAGACCAGTTTCTAGTGAGAATTTTCAAAGGAGAGATGACTTCTGTCACTTTTTGTTACTGTTTTGATATTGGTGATCTTAAAAACTAGTGTCCTCTTCCCCTTTTTATCAGTTTCTTAAATATAGAGGATGCTCCAGTGCCTGGAGTTTCTGCTTCTAGTAGCCTCTTTTTAATGAGCTTTAAGAAAAGTTGAATATAAACAGTCATGTAGATTGGAGCATGAGAAGCAAAGAATTGACTGAATCGATGAAGGCTGAAGCACATTGGTTTTGTGCTGTGGAACCATAGGCAGACATCTCCACCCTGAACAGTCTATCAAAAAATGATCTTGCTGTAGGCTTGGATGCAACTGGTATATCTTGCAAAAGTAGTAGTATCGAAATACTGAGATAAACAAATTTCTCATGTGTGAGGAGTTTCAGTGATGGATTACTGAAACATCTATGACTAATAAATGATCAAATTGATAGTATTTTTTGGCTGGTACCCTCACCATTTCACTGTAAATGATTTTTCAGTTGCCTAAAAAGTGTGTGATATCTTTGGAACAGTATTAATACAGGTGTTTTAAAATTGTACAGACAGTATGAAAATGCTTCACTGGTTTTTGAATGGTAGTACAAACACACAAAATCTTCACTTCCCCTTAGAAAAAAAAAGTCTCTTGCTAGGCAGGAAATACTTTATAATTCAAAGTTAACTGCCACGTTATATTTCTGTATAACCCTGATTCTTTTGGTTTTCACTTAATGTGGAAACTCACTAGTCTCTAGAGACCAGTAAAACTGGAACTGGTTTAAAACAGAGTGGACATTTTAAGTTTACGTAACTATTTTGTTTAGATTACTTTATGCTAGGCATGTTTTGGATATGTTCAAAGTTAAGAGTGAGACACTACAAAATCCGTGGTAATGTTTTTAAAACCTGTATTCCTCATTGTGAGGCTTGTTCCTTAACTGATCAGAATTCATTTTGCTGGAGAACCTGACGTCTCGCTACGAGGTTCCATGTGTGCTGGACCTGAAGATGGGGACCCGGCAGCACGGTGACGATGCGTCCGAGGAGAAGAAGGCGAATCAGATCCGCAAGTGTCAGCAGAGCACTTCGGCCGTGATCGGAGTGCGAGTCTGTGGCATGCAGGTGAGAGGAGAACTCATCATGTGTGGCCAGCCTATTTCTGTTAGTGGAGTTTTGGGTTTATGTAGTCATGCCACAAGTCGTTACACTTGAGCTGCTGTGCTTCTTTTCCTTCACAGAGGAAAGTGAGGATTTGGAGTATCACTGATCAGTTGGAGGCGGCAGCATCTGCAGGAGCAACCTGCAGCCCACACTCTGCATCAGTGAGTGCAGATGTGAACACACAAACAGCCACCTGCACCATATCAGCAGTTCAAAACTGTTAAAACTGCTGATTCGATTAACATTTCAGGATAGCATAGGAACCAGTTACAGGGGGGTGCAGTTACATGCATTTTGAATTAAGCATGTGGAAATTTGTCAAAATATTAAGAAGCAGTCAGTTCTGTTCTGTAACTTTCAAAAGCCACAGATCTTTCCTGCTTGAAGTAGACTTGTTGCACAGTGCAGGCAAGAAGTGCTTGGTAAATGTGATAAGACTTGTTTCCAGATGAGGAGACATTGTGTGGACTTTCACCTGAATTTTTTGTTTACTTGTTTCTCTATTCCTAGAGTGACAAACGGGAAACAACATGTTAGTGTTTGAGTTTTTTTCTGAAGCTTTTCTCCTCTATCCAGTAGATTCCAGGAATGCTAGGAGTGTTTGCTAGGACTTGTTCCACGGCAGGACTGTTGGCATGTGTGGTGTTCAGCTCACTGTTCAACTTCAGAGAAAAACGTGAGGCAGAAATGCAAGTGTGGGAGCTGCATTTCTAACCTCAGTGTGCTGGGATTTGAGCAGGGCAGGGCTGTTGTTCACTTTCTAGTGTTGACCTGTGCTGGAAAACAAAGACGAAATTTGGAAGCACCTGCAATCCTTTCTTGACCCAGATGTTTAGGCATTACTGAACGTAGACCACTCTCCTATAGGAAGGCATTTTCCTGCAGGAGCATCTCTGACTTATTTAAATAAATAGTTTTATATAGGAATCTTTGCTGTCACTCAGATCTCAGCATGCTGAGAATCAACTGTTACATCCTAGAGGAGAGGCAGGTAATGAGCTGAATGAGTGGCTGTGGTACAAGTTGTAGTGTGACTTTGGAGATCTAGGCTGCAGCTTTCCTAATCTCACTTAAAGTCGTCATTCTTACATTCTGGGTGGAAAAACTCAAATCTAAACTGAAGGAATTTTCCATTTCCTCTAAGTTGCCCAGGCGCTGCTGGATCTGTTGATAGCAAGTTCTGTAATTGTGCAAGAGCAACTTTAGAGAGTAGTATGTCATCTTGTAAAAACTTTAAAGGAGTGTGCTCTTATAGTTTGGGTTTTTTTTATGTCCCCGCAATGCTTTGGTGTCAGTGTACCAGCAATTTTAACTATTCCTTTTTTCTTGTCTTGTGTTTGTATATGCAGGTCTACCAGGCAGGCACTGGCCAGCTGATGTTCATGAATAAATACCATGGAAGAAAACTGTCAGTCCAAGGATTCAAAGAAGCACTTTACCAGTTCTTTCATAACGGCAAATACCTACGCAGGGAACTCTTTGAGTCCGTTATTAAAAAACTTCTTGAACTCAAGTCTGTGCTAGAGAAGCAGGAGTCCTATCGCTTCTATTCAAGCTCCTTGCTGATCATCTATGATGGAAAGGAAAGGCAGGAAGTTGCCGTTGACTCGGACCCTGAGGATCTAGAGGACCTTTCAGAGGAATCTTCAGATGAGTCTGCAGGCGCCTATGCCTACAAACCAACTGCCAGTACTGTCGATGTCCGCATGATAGACTTTGCCCACACAACCTGCAAGTACTATGGAGAAGATAGTGTGGTGCATGAGGGCCAAGACACGGGTTATGTTTTTGGACTCCAGAATTTAATAGATATTATTAAAGAAATAAGAGACGAAAGTAGTGAATAAACAGTGTGAATGCACATCAGTAGAAAGCACTATTGTGACTCTTTGTATTCCAAAATTATTGGCCACTTTCTGGTGGTAGGAATCTTTACAGGCTCTGCAGGGATGGTCCTGTCAGAGTCCGACTTGTTCAGAGGGCATTTACTTACGTTGGTGCTGGACCTAGCACTGGCAAATCTTGGTATCCTTATTTATTTTAACTTTCTTAAACATTCCATATTTGATTACTCAGATACCTCTGTTATCCCTGTGTGTATATGTTCCAATAAAATTCTTTTTGTTCATTGTAAGTGATGCTTCCTTTGTTGCTGGTGCCTAAGGAGATGAAGCTCAGATCTCTGGTCTCTGGTGTAATGCAGAAGCAGCATATGAACAGCAAGGCTTACCTGCCTCAATGAGACCACCTGTGGGATAGCATGTCTGTCCTGGGCCTCCTATCAAGAGTGATGTGCAAGCCCAGCAGAGCCACTGAGCTGGCAGGGCCCAGCACCTGCCCTTTGAGGAGAGGCTGAGACAGCAGGGCCTGTGTAGACAAGATAAACACTGCTTCTGAGAGGCCTCCAAAGGTCCCTTCCAGACAGAATGAGGACTGATCAGTGAGAACTTGCCCTTGAAATCAACAACCTAGTTCTTGTTCCAGGGTCTTGTAACTAGATCTTATGCTGTGTAACCTATTTCTAGAGAGCTGTAGATGTTATTTAACCTAAACTGAAGGGAAATGTGTAAAACTTGTACAGGATTAGCTGCAACAACAGCAAGCAGGGCAGAACTTCCAAGCCTGAAAAGTACCTTAAGTAGCTTAAAATCTTACTTGGGATAAACTGACAGGAAGGAAGAATCAGAAAGTGAGAGGGTAGTGAGTAGCTGAAGTAACAGATCAACTCTGTTACAAAGGTTCTGTTAAGAGGAGCATTTATTGAACTATTTTTAGATAAAGGACTTCTCTCCTTGAAAGGTTTGTACGTCATCATGATATAGTGCAAGAGAAAAATGGGTGTGGAAGTGCTGAGGTAAGTGTGGGGAAGTTCTTGTTACAGATAATCAGAATGAAGGAGTCAGTTTGTGCAGGAGAGTCAGGTGAATCATCTCCCTGGCTCATCCTTTGCCTGCAGGCTTGCTTAGGGAGAGGAGAGGTGGGATGTGACAGGAAGGCTGCAGATCTGCTCGTGGAAGGTCAACCTCTTCAGCTGGCTGTAGCCCTGCAGCTTCAGTTTCATATTCCCCAGCAGTTGCTATCAAGTTCTCCTGATCAAAGTCTGTCTGATGGCTCTCCTGTGCTCCTTTGTACTTTTTAAAGAATTTTTTTTACCTTTGCTTATACATGAGTTTGTGGGTGGGTTTTTTTTTCTGTTTGGTTTTTGCTTGGATTTGTGTTGTTCCACAGTGTTCAGGCACCAACTAATGTTGGTTGTTAAACAGGTATTTTTACATCTTGCAGTCACCTCAGTATTTTATGCCAGGACATGGGCTGTTGTCTCTGGAGATGGGCTTGTTCAGCCTGAACAGGCAATGTGTTGCTTCTGGGTGAGACTCTAGTGGTGAGTGCAGCTGACAGGGCCCTGTGAGCAGCTCCTGAGCCACTCCTGGCACTGGCTGCAAAAAACCTTGGGCAAGGGGGGAGGATGGGGCTACTTACTCTTGGCATCTCAACTGTAACGTGCCTTCAGCACTGATAAGCAGCATTCCTGGCTGTTGTTCCCAAGATGTGCCCAGCACAAGGAGAGGCGCCATGGCCACAAGGTGATGTTTCCTTTTCAGTTCTCCAGTTTAGGATGTGATGTCCTCTGCTAATAAGCTAATGATGAGTCTCTTGGCAGGCACTGTAGTCGCCTGTCATTGCTGCTACTTAGAGATAAGTCCCCCTGTGCAGATTCATCTGATACATGGTTTGACTTTGTAGTCTTAAATTAGCAGGGACAAAGTCCCCTAATGTACTTGTGTTACGTAGGAACTCTGGAGGGAATTCATAAAATCCGATGAGAACAATCGCATTTGCTGTGATGCAAGCTGCCTCCAGAACAAGCCCTCTTTGTTTTGCTGCCTGCAGACACGGCCCTGGGTACAGCAGGGAGCTGCAGAAACACTGCCAGTGGTGTAAGCTCGGTCTAGACATTGTTTCAGCGGTATGGTGTCAGCAGCCAGACCTGGAGTGCTGGGGACTCCATATAGAATAATAGCAAACCCTCAGGTGCAGCTGGTGCTGCTGCAGGAAAGCAGAGGGACCTGCCCCTGTGGGCTCAGGCCAGCACTGCTAAAATCCTTTTGCCAATGTTGTCTCTGGATTAAGAGATGCTGTCCCAGGGCTGCAAAGCAACAAGGTTCCTGGGCTACAGCAGCTGGGAGTGGGGGACCAGGAACAGAGAAGACCTTTTTCATTAGTTACTTTGAGGTATGTAAGAGCAAAACATCAAGCCCTTTCTTGCGCTACATCCTTGAAGGTTAAAAAAGGGACAACCTGTGTGCAAGTACCTCTAAATGGCATACTGTCTTGCAAAGTTCAAGAGCAGATTTCTTTTCCTTCCATGCTGTTCTGCACACATCCCTCTGAGCAATTCCTCGTTTGTGGAAAGGCAGTTGTGTAACTGCCAACATGCTGGGGTGGGAATGGGGCTCCCACAGTCCCTGTAAATGGCCATGCTAGCCCCCCAGCCCTGTGCGTGGACTTCTTGGAGGACAGAAGTGGCATGAGCAGGGGTTGGGGCTGGGGAGGGTGTTTGTGGTCACCTGCCTGTTGGACCATCACAAAGGACAGAGTGATGGAGAGCTGCAGCTGCGCTGGGGAATAGACTTGAGGGCTTTTTTTTGTTCCTATGCATGCTCAGAGCATGGTTCCCCACAGCTCTGGTCCTCCCTGGGCTGTGAGCTTCCCTCTGTGCTGGTTGTGCCAGCAGGAACATTGGGAAGGGGCAGCTGGAATGGCTCCCTTGTGTTCCTGGAACCCTGTGTCATGTAAGAGGCACTTCCACAGAGCAGCCCTGCTGCTGGGATAGGGGACAGAAGCTGGGACAGCCTGTGCCCTGCAGGGACCCCCATTCTGTAGTTTCTGCAGCCTCTGCTCTATGGAGGACAATGCTGAGCGCATGTTCCTCAAGGCTCCCCTGTGTCTGGCCTCCTCCCTGTCTGCTTCCTGATGCTTGGAGAAGACCCACCTTTTCCTGCCAGCCCTGCCCTAACAGGACCATTGCCCAGGGTGGCTGCAGTGTGTTGGGCCTGACCCTGCACCAGTGGCTTTGTAGGGGCTGGGTGAGAGACAGCATGTGGTCCAGCCTGGCTGGGTCCAGGCCCCTAGGCACCTGCTTCTGCTTTCCTGTGGCTGCCCCTGGAGGATGCTGCTCCGGTCACAGGTTTGTGTGGAGCTTGCCTTATATAAATAGGTCACTTCTAGCCCAAAACTGGGGTGGCTGATGGGAATTGCCATGCATCAGCTGGCTAGAGATGAAACACATTCTTGCATCTGGCACTGGTTTCTCCACTGAATTGAGCTCTGCTTTGCTGGCAGGGCACTGGGGACTGTGGTGAGGGGTGAGTGGTGCTCTGTGGACCTGCCAGGATGCTTTGGTAGGTGGTCTCCCTGGCACTGGGGCTGGGCAGGGCAGAAACAAGAAGAGGCAGGGGACAGCCCCTGGCCTTGCTGGAGGAGAGGGCACCTTTGTCCCTGCACTATCCCCATCCTGTGCTGCTGCCTCTTGAGTAGCTGCTGGACTTCTTCCATTGAGCTGGGTCTGTGCCAGTGGGGAGGGACACACAAATTCCTTTTATGAGGCTTGGCTTGTGGCCAAGCAGTGACATCTCACAGGGCAGCAGCCCAAAGTTGCTGTGCTCCCTGCCCAGGGGAGAATGATTTACCCTGTGGCCCTGGGCCTGCAAAGGGCTCAGACCCAAGCCACTGGGGACACTGGTGGTTCTCAGAACACAGGGGCAGAGGGACCCTGTGCCCTGATGCCTCTGCAGCATGCACTACTGGAGACAGTGGGCACTGTGTGTGGCCCAGCTGCTGTGCCTTCCCGGTTTCTAATGGTGGTGGGCTTAAGTTTGTGTAACTGGAGGCTGACAAAACTGGTGACGCTGTAGTGCAGCTCGAGGCCACTGCCTGTCCATCCTGTGCATGGATCCATCCTTGGCACAGGGTGAGAGTGCTGCACTGCCCTGTGGCCAGCTCCAATGGTGCCCAAACCTTGGACTCGTGTAGGGTAGGGCAGAGAGGGTAGGGAATGAACGGCTTGTGTCCCTGACTGGGAGCAAAGCCACCTTCCTTCAATTGTATGGAAATGAGGGTTGGCTAAGGGGCCTCCTCCAGCCCCCTGTTGCCTGGCCTTTGTTTACAGTTAGTAACTCAGACACCTGAATGAGAGCAGAGCAAACCCTGGAGACAGTCCCCACCAGGCTGAGCACCCTGTTTTATCAGTAGGGATCCCCATCCCACCACCCCTCACCTGCTCACCAGGGCCCACTGCACCCACCCACCAGCCCAGGGCTCCCCGTCATGGAAAGGATGTAAACAGGGCCATGGTCCCTGTCCCTCCTGCCCCACAAACCATAAGGGCAGCAAAGGGTGACACTGGCAGCAGCCTCACATGGTGGAGCATGGCTGGTGCCTGCCATGCTGGGCTGCCAGCTCCAGATGAGGTGAAGGGCTCTGTCTTCTCTTTCTTGGGTTTGCACCATAGCCATGTCCCCACCAGCTGAGCTGTGACAGGCTGCATTTGGCCCCGTGGAGTCTTTTCAATTTCTCTTTGGAAGGGAAGCAGAGGAGCTCCTGCAGGCCACAGAGGCAGGATCCACTGCTGCACCCCAGGCAAACCCCCTTGTTCTGCAGCTCTTCCCACATGCAACAAGGAAAGGACATGAGCAGGGTGGTGTTGGGCAAGGCAGCATTGGCCTGCTTGGAGACGTGAAGCCAGGAGTCTCCTTCACCCTTCAGCCCTGCGGCTGGAAGGACAGCGTGGGGTGCCCAGGGAGTGGTGCTCTCGCTGCCAAGCACCGGGTTGGTGGCAGGAAAAGTGGCATTGTCCTGAGCCGCTTATTCCTGCAGCATGGCATTGGAGCCTGCGGAACTGCCGGGGCGGGGAGAGCTGGCAAGGGGCCGTGCCGGTCCGGAGAGTGCGTGGGCTGGCAAGGGGCTCATCAGGTCTGGACACGAGCAGAGTTTAACAAAGAACAGGGAACTGCTGTGTGAAGCCAAAGAGCTTGTTTTCCTGAAGAGAAGCTACAGGGCAGGCTGGGCTGTGTGCTGCTTGCCTTGTAACTTGCAGTGCCTCAACCCTTCCCTCAGCATCCCCCGGCCCCTCCTCCACCACCCCTCAACTCTGCCGACCTTCTGTCTTCTTCGTTTCTAGGAAGTGCAGCTGTTGGCAGGCACTGACTGCTCCTTCCTCCGGCCACAGGAGGGATCTGGGCTCCAGCCAGCCCCGGCTTTGTGTAGGACGGGTTGCGCAAGGGGCCCTGCGGGCACCTCAGCCCCGCAGGCAGGCGGAACAGAGCGGCCCCAGAGCCACCCACTGCCCCGGCAGCTTCGGCTTCTCCACGTGTTGTGCTCCATGGGGGAGCGGCAGCCAAAAGAGCAGCCCCTCGCTGATGTTTTCGGGCTCAGCACGGATCACTGTGTTCCTTGCAAGAGGCAGGAGGCAGGGCTTGCTCCTGCCGGGCGGAGCACCCTTCCCAGCTTGCTGGCCGACAGCACTGGTCTGGGGGCTTCTCCCGTAAGGAAGCAGATGTAGTTGGAGAGATGAGATCTGGAAGCTATAGTAATGTATGCAGTTGGAGGGTCCTATCTACAGCCTTTTAATGAGGTTTTCCAGGTAGGGCCGTCAGGACACTGGGAAATATGGACAAGCCCAAGAGATATTCCAAAGCCTGGTCATCCTGCTCATGGACACTCCCAGCCCCCGCAGGACACACTGAAGACACTGTCCCCAGAGCTGTGGGCCTGGGGTCCTCACAACACCTCACATCCCTATGACTTTTCACCTAGAGAGGGCTGGTGGGAATGCAATAATATTTGTATACCTAAAAGTGGAGCGATTGATCCCACTGCTGTTTTGCAACGTGTTGACGAGCAGACGGTGCAGAATTATATAAGTGTATGTGGAGCTGGCAAGTTTGTGTTCCAATCATATGAGTGCTGTTGTGCAATGCTTCCCCTCCGCAGCCCTGGAGGAAAACAGGAGTGTGGGGGCTGCCATGCATGCGCTGATCCCTTCCAAGCTTACAGAGATCCCAATCCCCAAGGCTCTGAGGGCAAGGGATGCAAGTGTTATTTCCCGAGGTCTCAAGTTCAGATTTAAAAGTCACCTGCAAGTGACGCAGCAGGATCCTTGTTTCGTTTCCCCTCCCTGTCCAATATAAATCACCTGGTACTTGCAATTCAAAGCTGATTCCTTGGCAGCAGGAATTTGTCCTGGGCTCTGCATTCTACCCAGATGCAGAAGGTTTTGCAGTGGCCTTTACAGAGGAAATCCTTCCCAGCCACTGTCTGGCAGAGCTGGGATGCTGTGCTAAGCAGAGGGAGAGACTGGGGTGCTGCTGCTGCTGTGCATGTGGGAGGTGGGTGGTGGGTGCTTGCATCCCCTTCAGCTGCCTCTGCCTGCCAGCACAGCCTGTGCTGCTGACTTCGTGGAAACAAAGCGTTGTTATTCCAGCAAACAGCTGGGCTCATGCCAGCAAGTGGCCAGGGCTCACCTGGAGTGGGGACACAGCGGCAGGGTGAACACTGCAGCCAAACCAGGCAGGGCACGGGTAAGCAGGGAATCCTGTTCCCATGGGATATGGGTGGCACCAAGAATAATGACTCCACAAGCGGGAAGGTTTTCTCTCCTTCAGTGGCGATCCCTGGCTGCCCAGCCCTTGCCCACCATTATGTTGTGCCCTGCTGGGCATCTGGAAGGGACCATGACCAGCCAGGAAGTCCAGACCTGAAAGGCTCCTCAGGGATTCAGCCTCAGTTACATCTCACGGTTCCCAATCAAAGCAACCCGCTGCTTTTCCAGCCTGAGTGTGCCCAGCTTCAGCTCACCGCAGTGATTCCCGGTACCCGCCGCAGTGGGGGAGCCTAGGCAACCGTTCACTCCCACTCCATCCTCCATCCCTACGTAACCAGGATCAGCCAGAATTATCTCACTGCCAGTGCTGGGAAAAGTGGGGGTCTGGGTGGGCTGTGCTGGGAGCAGGCAGGACGTTGTGGCCACTGCAAGCCTGGTTTTTGTTGTATTACCACTGGCTGGATTGGGTTTTGAATGGTTTCTGGATCAATTAAACTCCCCTGCAACTGTGAGCGGGGATCTGTGGGCTATTCCATCTCTGCATCCCGGCAGGATGGCAGGGGTGGGCAGGATGGGTGAGGGGTGTCTTCGTGGTGGAGTTGGCTGCACAAGTACGTACTATTCCCACTGGTGTGCTGTAACCAGGTCCCCACCCATCCTGCTCCTAGGCTGTCTGTGCTGGCTTTGCCAGGTGGAAAATTTGTCTTGTTCCTAGGGCAGCAAAAAGACTTAGCTGGGGAAGAGGGAGGGGGAAGATGCCCTGCAGGGCAGCCACACACTTCTCTGGGATAGTGAGAAGGGTTCAGACCCCTGGCAGGGGCAGCAGGGACCAAGGGAAGCTGGGGGGGTGGGGGCTTGCAGGGGTCTTGGGCTACTTGGGGTAGTGTTCCAAAGGGTTGTTCTCCTGGAATGCGGCAAGGAGATGAATGAGACTGAGGGCTACTGTGTCTTCTTGGAGAGCTCCAGGCCTTAGGAGCAGTGTCCCACGACCACGTGCCAGGTCACTGTGTCCGCTGTGGGTCACAGCCAGCCCTGGTCATGCCGTGATCCCATGCTGGGGGAGTGGCGGGGAACGGGACCGGGCCAAGGGAGCTCGCTGAGGAAAGCCGCTCGTGGCACCCAGGGTGGGGCTGGCGGGCACACAAGGACTTTGGGGACTCAGTGGTGCCGGGTCCTTCAATACGAGAGTCAGAGAGGAGGGGCTGCTGGGGGACATCCGCCGGGACGGGCGGATTTAGTGGGGAAGCGCTGTGCCTGCGGCCAGCTGGGCCAGGGTGGGGGCAGAGGAGCGAGGCGCAGGTGGGCGATGGGCGGGAGGTGGGAGCAGGGACCTTGGGAGCCGGCAGTGACCCAGGCAACTGTGTGATTGAGGAGAGACATAAATGGGCCGGTGCCGGGGAAGTGTCCGTGCTTAATGGATCCTGCCAACGGCCCCTCGTGNGCCGGTGGCGGTGGCGGTACTGCCGCCATGTACCGGGCTCTGTACAGCTTCCGCTCGGCCGAGCCCAACTCGCTGCCCTTCACTGCCGGAGAGACCTTCCTGCTGCTGGAGCGCAGCAACCAGCACTGGTGGCTCGTCACCCGCGCCGGCTCCGGCGAGACGGGCTACGCGCCGGCCTCCTACCTCCAGCGGCTGCAGGTGGGCCGGGCCGGGCGGGGGCGGCTCTGCCGGGGGTCCCGGCGCTGCACGGCTCTGGCCTGGCCCCTCGCAGGCAGCGGGGCTTTCCTGGCGGTCCCAGGCTGGGTTTGTGCCGGGGCGGTGGCAGAGCACAGCTCGGTGCTCAGCGCAGCTGTCCCCTGCTCTGAGCGCCGCAGCCGCTCACGGTCCCTCGCGTGTCGTCTCTGGGAGCCGCTGGCCTGAGTGGGGAATTTCTGGTGCCGTGGCTGCCCCTGCAGTGTCTTCGGCAGGCGGGAGCAGTATGGGACACTGTGGGATGGGAATCCGGAGGTTTCAGGGAGGCAAGAGGCATCTCCTGTGGTGTCAGGTTTGGGGAGCACCAGCCCTCCGGGTCAGGGGCGAAGTGAGAGCTCAGCAGGCTCCTCCGGAGGAAGGGGGCTGGGTATAGATCCCCAGGGTGCCATCTCCGTGTCAGGAGCCCAGGGCCTGAAAGTGTGACGGGCTGTTCACTCCTGCAGAACTGGGAGAGGAAGACAGGAAAATCCCCGGGAGATGCTGAGGGGGATTCTCCTCCCTGGAATAAACACGACTACAGGTAACCTGGAATCTCCCGGCCAGCAGCTGTGGTTGGTGTAAGTTAGTGGCACTCCTATGGCCATCTCCGTGTTGGCTCTTCAGCCTGGGGACTCCGTATGTGTGGTACCCCCACACTGAGAGGACAGTGAGGGGTGATTGTCCTACTTTCACCAACACACCATGATACCCACAGCACACCCTTGCTGTCCTGGGGGCCGGGAGAAGCCATGGCAGCTGCCTGCGATAGCAGCACTTACAGCCAAGTTGGTGATACCGGGAATTATAGAAGGTCTGAGCACCTGCTGTGACCCGAAGTGGGGTCAGAGGATGGAGTACACCTTTTGGCTGCTGGGGTGTGAGCACTGTGTCCATGGAAGTGTCATGGGAAAGAGGTTGCATGTGGCTTGTACAATGCAGGGCCTGCTTAGTGGAGGCTTCTGAGGGAAAACATGGCTTCTAAAATTAAAATGAGCGTTTCATATAGAACTAATTCATAGTTGTTTTTATACTTTTGGGCCTCCGGACAAAAAGGAGGACCTGGTCCTGAAGACTCTTTGCGTCAGTAAATGCGTGTCTGCACAGAAATGCATGTGAATGTTACAAATGGGCCTTTTGGCGTCTGTCTGAAAATGGTGACAACTCCCTTTATTTTAGTGTGCTGCTGCTGCTCCTTCAGATGCCATTGAATTTCTGATTAGCAGTAACTCAGGCTGTAAGTAAGTGTGGGTGTCTGCTTTGCAGAACACTCCAGTGAGACAAGCATTAACAGGAGAGTGTGTAAGTGTGTTTGGGCAACACCAGGTCCCTTTGACAGCCGCTTGGTCCATCCATCCTGTGAAGCTGGGGCTCTTCTGCAGCCTGGCAGGATGGCCTGATGGGAGGGGACATCTTATGTATCAATAAGCCCTTAAGCTATTTACAGGAGCTATTTAGTTACAGAGCAAAGGCCTTATTAACTGCTAGATTTTAAAACCCCACAGTGGCATAGCTCCAGGTTGCTGCTCATGAGTTTCCTCTCTGCAGTCTCTTGCTTCATTTGCTTGTGTGGCATGACGTCTTCTCACTGCTGTGGGTGCAGGAGCCTTCTCCTAGGCTGCTCACTTGTACCAGTTTTTCTTGCAGGTACCATGCTAGTATGCATCTCAAAATCTTAAAGGAAAAGTATTTATTCTATGACTTTACATTCATTTTGAATGTTATATTTTGCTACAGCCTCAACAGCTTGCAACCTGCCAGGCTAACTCCTGACATGTTAATAATGTTAGTAATGCATTGGTATTAAACCAGCATTGCTGGTGACTTTGTGAGCGTTCCCTCTGGTTCAGCTGTAACTTTCCCAAATGCCTTTAGACCTTGTTGCAGGAAACAGAATCTTCCTGCATCTGCTCATCCATGTTTTGGCCATTAAATTTCCAGCACCTGAATTTGTTGATGATGTATGAAGCAGCAGGATCTAATTTGCTGCTCTGCAGTTGCAGTCATCCTGTGTGTCTGTGACTGACTTTCTGCTGTTGCATCCTGCCAGCTTTGAAGAGCTGATGTGAAGTCAAAACATGTCTTTATTCGTGGCAGAAAGCATCTGCTCACTGAGAGCGTGCTTGTTTGCTCAATGTCCAGGAGGAGTGCAAACAATTTGTCACCCAGTTTTGGTTTAATAAGGGCGCTGAGACCAATTAGTGACAGCGGTTTGGGAGGCAATTAATGCTGCCCCAATCACAGCAGGGAAAAAACACCACTGATTTGTGTTAGCAGAGAGAGAGAGTGGCCAACAGGAGGCACCATTGTAAAGGTAAGCTTGGCCCTCTTTAGCAGTGCAGTCAGGTTCCAGGTGAGCTAGAGTTTGGAGAACAGTCACAGCCCCTCACAGCAACCTGCTGAGAGGATGCTCTCAGGGGTGGCTTGGACTGCTGTTGCTGCTGTGCACTGCTAGGAGCATTAGTTTTCTTCTGAGCTCCTCTTGAGTTTCAGGGTTGTTTTTCCCCAGCTTTAGTAGATATGGGATATTGATGCCTTGGCTTTTCTAAAAGAAAAAATAATTGCCAGTTATTATTTAATGCTTATTTTTGTCCGATGTCTTTTTGCAGAGTTTTGTACTGAAATCCTTGTGGCTCAGTATTGCTGTTAAAGGAGAGTTAGTTGTAGGGGGGCAAAAAGCTCCACCGACAAATCCTTCTTAGAATGCCCTTAAGAAACAAGTTGGGGCCCAGACAGAGTACCAGAAGGTACAGATGGTGTGAAGTTAATTTGAGTCAATTAAAAATGCCCAACTTCAGCTGATATTCCTGCTGATTTTACTCTTCTGTAGTTCCCTTTTAGCTCCTGTTTGGGTTATTAAGAGTCATTTCAAGCCGAGTTCCATTCTGGGGATAGATGCTGAGGCCATCAAGCAGCAAGAGGGGAGGATTGGGCTGTGCTGCTGAATGGGGCAGATTGTTGACTGCTCACAGAGAGAGTTGCTTGTTGAAACACTGGCCTCACATGTGGCTTAGCCCTGGCTCTACGTGTCCATGGTGATCTTGGGAGGCCACAACACCAGCAGGTGTGACAGTACCCAGCAAAGTCATGTATTCAGGGGCTGTGGGTGCTGATGCCAGACAAGTGAAAATATGTACCTAGCACTGTGCTGGTGACAGCACAAGGGTAGTTGCCATCAGTTACTGGTGGAGCAAGAAATGTGCTAATATCTAATGTCAGGTGAATATTCCTGCAGCAAAACTGTCAGCTCAAGTGCCAGGCCTTCCTATTGAACAGCAAGGTGCTCATCAGCATGAGGTTGGTCTTTTGTCTCCAGTTATGTGCTGATGCTTAAGTGATGTATGAGTGGCAGAAAAACGTGGAGATTAAAATAGAGCTTAGGGTGTCCTCTGGAGTCAGTTGCTCCAGAAGATAGGCTTTTCAAAGCTTTATGTGCAGCTGTAAAAGATTCAGCTTGGAAAGCTTGCTTAGGTGCAGGAGATTTACTCAGCGTCAGGAAGGGACAAATGCCAAGTCTGGCAAATAATAAGGTTCCTTTCTGTTGGATAAATAGCTGTATGTTGCTATTATTATGATGGAGCATGGAATTTTGTTATGGGAATGTGGAGTTATTCCAGCTCTGGATGAAGATTTCAGGCTGTAGCACGGCAGCACCAGGAGCACAGAGGGACTGGTTGTCCTGGAGGATGCTGAGCTATGGGTGATGCTTGGCCTGCCAGGAAAGCTGATCTGCTCTGCTCCTGGTGGGACAGGGGCTGGCCATGGTGGTTTGCTCCTGCTGTGGGACCCACGTCCAGGAGCAGAAGGGCTGCTTCAGCTCTCAGCTTCACCAGGCACCACAACTGATCTAGCCTTGTGTCATGCCTGCACTGACCCAGGCTGCATTCTCTGTCAATGGAATTGTTAACATTAAATGCCGAGGAGGAGAATGGCAGCTTTAAAATACTGTATTGGTAAATGTCAGGGGTGCAAAAATAAGTGCTAAGGGAGACGTTTCCTGATGGAATGGGAATGGTTTAGCTTGCTGACTGCTACAAATTAGCTGCTCAGCTGTATTAAGCCATTGGGAAAGAGCTTTGAAATGGCTATTAATAACCTTTTCAAAACTACCTTACATTTATTTGGTATAACTGAAAAATTGTTTGTAATGTGGATTTTGAGTGTCTGTTCATGCTTTCACATTGTATCTCTGGAGAAGCAAGAAGAGGTCTGTCTGGGTGCAAAAGTGTATATGCTGATGGCCAAGAAGCCTTGGACTTTCTGGTGAGAAAATGGAGCCAAGCAAAGTGTATCACAAGCATTTTAAGGATGATTTGGATTGCTCTTTGCTCTGTCTTTTTCTACAAGAATAAACAGGCATGTGATAAAAATAAGAGACTGTTTTGTGCAGCCTAGCAACAACTTAAAATTCTCCTGCAGCACGAGCAAGTACATAGTGGCAGAGTACAGGTACTCCTGACCAGGCAGGCACAGGAGGGGTGTGTCACCTCCACAGCTGCAAAAAAGAGAGGTTTCTGTGAGGGAATGAAATCTGAGCACTCTCTGTTTGCCCAAACCGTTCTGTCCTGTTCCGTGCTGTAGCATTGACCTGGGTTCAGGACTGGAATTGTGTGGTGCAGAGTGAGGTGGAGGAGCTGCCTTTCCTTGCAGACCAGGGCATGCCAGGACTCAGAGTGCTGGTCTCACAGCTCATGGCCACTCCTCCAGCCTGATCCCACATCCTACACCCGGCCCTTCCCCTGAGCCTTCCCTGAGCTGCCTCCTCTCTTGTCAGCCCCACTGTCAGTTAATTCAGTTCACCAGCTTGCTGGAAAATTCCTTGTTTCTAATCATGTTGCTTCTCTGCCAGGATTGCATGTGCATTGGTTCTGGGATGGAGCAGCATGTGCCAAGGCTGGTGCTGTGTAGGATCACTGTGGCAACTCAAGTACTGTCAAACCTTCCACACTGCCTTAGAGACAATGATGGTTGTGGAACACTTTTAGAATCATAGAATGGATTGAATTGGGAGGGACTCTAAAGATCATCAAGTTCCAACTCCCCAGTTGGTTGTACATTGTCAATAACAGAATGGTTTGGGTTGGAAGGGATGTCTGGAGTTCATCCAGTCCAATGCCCTACCAAGGCAAGGCCACCTGGACAGGTGACAGGAATGTGTCCAGGTGGGTTTTGAATGTTTCCAGAGAGGGAGATACTACAACCTCCCTGGGCTTGCTGGAAACTGAGTTTTGGCAGTTGTTGTTTGCTGTAAGAGTTTCTCTCTCCATCTACTTAAAATCCATCTTTAAACTCGGTGCTCCTGACCCTTGGCAGAGTTGCTCTCATTGTTCCTGAGCAGGTGGTGATTGTACAGACTGTTGTACAGACTGTCCCCTGCACTGGAGCCTGCAGCGTTATTTGTCATCTGCTGCAGGTTTGATAGAGCTTTCAATGGGTGTGAGAGCTTAATCTCAATACTCACACTGATCCTAAGTGCTTAGGCTAAAAATAAAGGGTTTTTTTGGAGAATAAGCAGCTGGTAGCGCTTTGCAGCTGAGGCTGCATTTCTTGACACATGCAAGAAAGTGAAAGAATGAAGCATTTTTCTCTGGGTTCTCCCCATAGCAGAGATGCTGTCGTGTCAGAGCTGCTCGTGCTTTGAGATGAAGTTTTATTTTTGAGACTAAATTACACAGTCAGGGGAATTATAACCGTTTCTAATTACTGTAGCTAAACACTTAAAAGTTTAGCCAGAAGTTCTACAATCTTTCACGGTCCAGAATGATTAAAGTAGAGCCATGGTAATGATCTTTAGCCTTGGCTGTTAAGACATGTTCTTCTCACTTTTGCTCCAACTAAAAATAATTAGGCTTTTTGATATCAGATAAAATTTGCCTTTGTGGCCTGGACACCCACATATGAGCAGCATTGGTGGTCTTATCGCTCCTGTGTCATGGGTGGAGTAGCACTGATGGATGCATGGATGGCTCCATTGGGCTGGAAATATTCAGCCTGTTTCAGGGTTGAACATGAAGGCTGCTTTGTTCAAAAGTGAGCAGGCAGTAGGGACATGTCTGAGAGTCCGTGTCCACTCCTGAGCAATGTGGCTGCAGGTCTCTTGGCCTTGGAGGAAGGGCAAGGTGAAGGGGCAGACTGGAAAGAAGAAATGTGCCATTTTCTTCCCAACCTTTGAAGAGGCACTTGCCCAGAGCAGACAGACACAGATTGGTTCCCAACTTCCCTGCAGGGTCACAGTGTCTGCCAGGTCATTTGTACCCCTGCTTTCTCATGCTGGGCTGTGAGCATTTCACAGTGTTGCACAGGTGATTACCTGCTGTTACCTTGCAATTCTACTGATCAAATATATGATTTTTTTTCCCCATCTACTGTATGGTTTTTGAATATTTTTCATCAGGAGAAGATGGCTAGACTTTCTTTCCTTGTTTACATCTGGGTAATGATGAGCTTCTTATTTCAAAGGGAGGAACTGCCAACTTTGAACTAGGAAGATCCTGCTCTGTGTGTGCTTCTGCATCACTTCTCACAATCCCACCCTTGTGTTTCCTTTGAGGATTTCCAGCATCCCATCAGGTGAACTCGTATTAGAAAAAAAAACCAAAACCCAAACCACAAAAAAACAGAGGAGGAGAGATTTGTATTGGAAAAAAATATGAAACCAATGAATCAGAAAGTTCATGGAAATTGATTTTCGTGTGATTATTGCTCTGTGTGAAGTACAGAGGGAGCAAGACACTGAAGAGCAGAGAGGAATTAATATTGCTCATCCTTGGAGAAAAATGGGCTCTGTTAGTGATGATGAGAAAACAATGTGAAGAGTCCTCCTCCTTGCAAGAGAAGAGCAACCTCCATGTTCAGGACAGCCTGTAAACTGGGAAAGGCTTTGACAAAAGCAGACTATATCATGGTCAATGATAAGAAGATCCCTTGCAAGGCCTTGAGCATATTAATGCCCATGGGGGAGGTCAAATCCCACAGTGTAAAGTGGGTATTTACATCTGTTAATGGTTGAAACGTGAAAAACAGCTGAATTTGTCTCTTGAGGAGAGCTCTGGTTCTGGAACAGAAGCAGCCTCCTTTTTATTCTGTTCCTTTTGTATTTCAGATGTACATGAAAAAACCAGAATTTATAAGAGCATCCCAGATTTACTCCCTCATGAACGATTTAAACTCTGTTGTTCCCAGACAGGATTATGTATTCAGTGTGTGAGCTGTCAGCCTGGGTATTGGAAGAAGGACAAATTCCAGAGGAGTTTTTTAAAGAGGGAAGTACAAGCAGCCTTAATATGCAACTATAGCATTAGATGGTCTGCAAGAAAATTAGACTTCACAGATAACATTCTACATGGCCACTGCCATAACCAAAATTTTACAAGCCACAGGTTCTAACAGAGCTCTGGGTGCAGAGATTTTTAAATTAAAATGCATGTGCTTTGTGTTTCTTCCTGAGACTAACCTTAAATTGAGGCTTTTATCTTGGCCATATCAGTAAGAGTTGGCTCAGTTTATTTCACTAAAGAAGTGTATTTGTGTGCAGGCTTGCAGAGCCTGTGAGGGCTGGAAGTGTTTGGCGTTGGACTGGGGAATCAGCTGGTCCTGCAGGGTTGGTGATCTCTGCCTCCCAGAGTTGCTGTTGCTGTGTGTGCAGACTGCTGTGTGATAGGTGCCAGCTTCTGGTGGGAAGGAGGTCTTGTTTCCAGGGCTGAGACTCTCCAGAGAGAAGAGGGTGCTGGCACTCCTGGATGACCCCAGTTTGTGCTTTTTCTGTGAGTTGGCTCCTGGATCTGAAAAATCCTTGTTGTATTTAGAGGAAAAACTCTCTTTTGAAATGGCAGTTCACTGGAAATTGTTTCTGTGGACCCTGACTGACCTCATTGCCTCAGGTCTGAGTTGCAGCAGGAATTGTGGGTCCTGGTCCTGCTTCTGAAGTAGCATCACTTTGCTTCTCCACTCAGTGGCTCACAAATAAAATTTTGACCTTTAAAAGAGAGTCTTGTCAAACCTAATTTGTCTTGATTTTTATCACATGGTAAAACGTTTGATTTTAAAACCAGGGTCTTGAAGCTTGTCGTGTGAGAAGTGGAATAGGGGACACGATTCATGACTGCATCTGTTCGTCTCTGCTCTCCTTTGGCCCCCATTGTGTTCTCACCACAGGGATATTGAGCACTGTTCTGGGGGAAGCTCCATCAGTGCTAACAGGCAAACAGTTGTCCAAAACACAAGACCCATCACCTTGGGAGAGGAGGCTCAGCTTCATGTGAGGTCATCTGTGTTCATACCCTGCAGTGAAGAGCTTGTGTGGCAGAGCTGTTTGCTTCCCTTTCAAGGGAACAAAGAACTAAAACTTGTCCTCTTTTTAGCATGAGGCTTAGGCAAGAAGGGGAAGTAAGATTTTGTCAGCTTTTTAGAGTGAGGTGGGAAGTCCATGGTTAATTGCTTGCCTGTTGAAATTGTTTAGAAGAAGTTGTCACTCCTTTCCTCTTTGGAAGCTGCTTGCTTCTTGTGAAGCCTATGTCCTTCCTCCTGTCCGTCTAGACCAGCTAAAAGGGCAGTGTCACCCAGCTGCAAGTGCAGTGAGCCCATTCCTCTGAATCAGGCTGCCTTTCTTTGCTAGTGGGATGTGCTATTGAATGGGGATCTCCTGTCGTGCCAGTGGGGTGGGGGTGTCCTATCTGTGCTGCTTTGTCCCCCTTCACTGCTCAGGCTAAAGTGGTGTGTGTGAAAGTGATCTGCAAGGTGTTGGTTTTTTCTGTGATCTGGAAATGCCACCATAGGCTGATATTTTAGTTTTTTCAGTTGCTCAAGAGTTATAATTAAAAAATTTTTTTTTAAAATCAAGCTGCTGGACTAGGCATGCTAGATAATTCCAGGCTGTGGGTCGTTTCTTGCTAATTCACTGGTTTCAAGTTCAGATTAGATCTTTTCTAAGTAATAACTATTAGTTATTTCTTGGGATTTTTTGTAGTACCAGTAGGGACAGTGCCTTGTAGTATGGAAACCTGAGGGCAGGCCTCAAGTCTAAACCTTCTATTATATTGAACAAAAACCAAAGAGTTGAGGGAGAAGATGAGGCAAGAGCTGCAAAAATAGACACTCACCCACAAGGAGGCAGGAATTGCTGGGATGATGTCTTAATGAAAAGGTTTTGAATGCCTATCCATGGGGTTTGTGCCTGGGGCCATACGTCCTCAGCTGCTAATATAACTGGGGTGTCATGTCCCACTGTTCCTGCTGCCTGCTCCTCTGCTGCCCTTGAGCTTACTGGCCAGGAGGCTGAGCTCAGCCTCTGTGTTTCATCGTCTTTCTCTGGAGGTGGGAAGAAAGCCTTAATGAACCACACAGGTGCCTTTGACCCACTCGCACCTGGGGGATGGAAGCCTTTGGGGTGGAGGGCTCTCTGTCAGCCAAGTTCACTTGGTGTCTGTGTGCTGCAATGAGAATCAGGGCAGCTCCTGTGGAAACCAGATGGCTGCCTAGAGACATCAAGTTGAAGCTCTCCACTGAGCAGACAAATGTAAGCCTCCGTGGCCTCTGAATCTGATGTGGTGACAATTCCTTTTTGTGTAAACTCGGTGAATTCTCTGCCTTTCCAGATTGCCTTTTTCCTTTTCCTGAGGAAAGGATGCATGTTTTCAGGGGGGCGGATGGACCGTGGTTTGAACAACAATTCACATCCAAGTGACCTGCCAGAAGGCAGGTCTATGCCCTTTCCCTCTATGTTCAGGCTTAGCTGTTCTTGGGGAATATTTGGGGAGAAGCTCAAGTATCAGGAAAGTCCACATTTTTAGCATGTTAAAAGAATAATTGCATGAAATCCCAGCACCTCAAGTAAGAATGATGATCATAAAAAATTAATTACCTACTTACTGCAGAAGCTTAGGGACTTACCTGAGCCTGGCCAAATCAAAGTGTTTATAGATAAAGACTTTTTCCATTTGACATCAAAACAACAATGTCCCTTGATGTGCTGAGTTCTAAGTAATGAAGTTTTTGCCCTAGAATTACCTTTTTTGCCTTAAACTGTAAAGTGCATCCCCTTTAGTTTGTTTTTTCTTAATTGATTTAATGTGTCTGTCTTCCATTAGCTTGATGACAAGAGATGGCAGCAGCAGCATTGAAATAATTGTTCAGTTGTTATCAAGGGATCTGCACAGTATTATTTTTTATATCAGGGATGGAAAGAAACCCCTCCAACATCCAGTTCTGGGAAGCATCATCTTGCCTGTGGTCTTGGGCACTGCCTTAGAAGCATTGCCCAGTGATGTGGGACAGCATCTGGGCCTTCTACATGCATGAACACAGGTGAACTGGCTGTATTTTTGAGCTTGAGATCTCAAAATCATACTGAGCTCTGGTCACTTTAAAAACTTTTAAATACTGTTAGTATTCTGTTAAAGATTGAGCATAAAAGTTCTCTCAACAAAATCCCCTGTTGGCAATGTTTGGTCTCACATGACTTTGGATGGATGTGGAGGACACACAAACCTTGTAGCTGGGCTAAAGGGAGTTAGGAGTGGTGAAGGATGATCAGCCTTGACCTGGAAGAGTTTAGAATTGTGCAAACCATGCAGCTTCAGAGTTACTGTCACCCTTTGCTTGCTGTTAGGCAGCTCCAGACCTCCATTCGTGAGGTGAGCTGAGTCCTGGCCATCTCCATTCCTGCAGGATTTGTCCCATGTGATATGGGCTGGGAAGATTTCCTGAAATACAGTGGTTTGCTCTCACTGATGCCTCTGAGTGAGATGGGTGCTGACGCAGGTGAATGTGGCACGAGAAGAAGCAGATGCAGGAAATTGATCCTGTAATGAGCCACGGGAGCTGGGAGCCACTTTTGCACATGGGAAATGAACAGTCTAACAAATGCAGGGTTTTTTGTTCACTGTCTCAAGAAGTGAGGAAAACAGGATTATAGCTGTTTTGCTGCCTGAAGCACAATGTCCTAAAAGGACATTCTCCTCCTGTCCCCATTTCTTTGTGTTTTCTGGGTAGCCTGTGCCACTCTAAGCTGTGAAAGGAGATGGAATTATCAGTTGCAGCTAAAGCAGAGGCTGTTTTTCTCCTGCAGATAGTGTGGGACACTAATGAATTGCTTTTCTTCCATGACTTGCTTCTTACTTCCTTATAGGTGAAATGTCAGCAAATCCAGGTGAACACTTTAATCCTTTTTTAAGGTAAAAAAGCTCACTGAACAAACCCCAGAATTTGTTCTTGAACTGAATCTGGAGAAAACAGAAAGTTAACCTCATTCCTTTGATAAACAGAGCTAAACTTGCAATTCTCAAGGTACTTTTGTAGGTCAATGGAAACTGTCAGTCTGCTGAAGTTTTGCAGCACAGAAAAATAGTGTTCTGCTGTCTGCCCGTCAAAAACAACTGCAGGATCTTTAGTTCACAATTTTCTGGGGTTTATTTTGGCTTGTGCTGTTGTCTTCATGATCACATGTGTAGCAGTGTATCTTCATTGGTTTTGGGGTATGAATTAGCTTCAGTTTTATCACTGTCCCAATAAAGCTTGATTGTGTTAACTCACTGGATTTGGTGAGAGTCAGGAAGAGAAACATCAGCAGAAACATCCATTTTACCAGGAATAAATGTGCATGCAGGAGCAGCTCTCAGCCAACAAGAATGTGTCCACACTTGGATATTTTGTCTGTGACCAGTTAGCATGATCTCCTTCTTGACAGTGCAGCATTTATGGAGTATTTCAGCCCCTCTGATACCTCCTCCATTGCTGCCCTGCACTTGCACCCTCAACAGTCTTTAAATGGCTTTGCTATAATTAGCTGGCACACCTGACTTCGTGTAATTCTTGTGTATAGCACTGATAAGCCAAAAGCATGAATAACATCCTCTGTTCCATAGTGCTACTCTGAACATGTCAAAATATACAGCTACCAAAACCCATGGCAGAGGACCCTCTTTCAGAGCATGTTCTTCTTGCAGTGGCTTTACTGCGGCCCACCTGAAAGCAAATGAGCATGTGAGGGTTATCTTTAACTGGGAGTCTGGTTGTTACATTGTTTAAATTCTAGAATGAGCACTTTGTACCAGTCTAAAGTCATGAAGGATCCTGGGAGCTGGAAGAAGCCTGCTGGGTCTGGACATGCTGTTCTGCTTGGGTGGAGAACTTATTTGGGATTCCCACGTTGGGAAATATGTCCCCAGGAAAGAGGAGTTTCCTCCACGCTGGTGGGAGCTGGTCAATACAGCTTGAAAATGCTGGGGAAAAGCTGGTTGGGTATCCTGGGGTTTCCCAATACTGATGTTTCAAATCTTTGTGCCTGTGACCCAGAGGGGGCTGTGGAGAGAGGTGAAGTTGCTTGTGAGATCCATATTGTGGGAACATGATATGGGCACCTGTTTTGGAGAAACCTTGTAAATATGCTTGCTCTCTTGGGTCCCTGGCTTGAAACACCATTAGCAGGAGAAGTCCTCCCTTGGTTTATCTTTTGTGCTTAGGAGTTGTGTGAAGGGATGATAGTAAAAGTACTGTTGGCAAGTGATCCTTCCACCTTGCAATGAGTTTTCTCCATGAGAGCGTGGAACTGCTCTCTTTGAACAAAGGGGCAGCATAAACCCAGACTTTTTGCATTTGCTTGGAGCAATTCTACTCCTGGTAAAAAAATACTCAGGTTTTTCCACATGGTGATCTGGGGGTCATTTTATTTCAGAGGAGGTCACACATGTGACCTGATCACCCAACATGGTAAGCTGAGTTTCAGATAGGATGCACTCATTACAGAGGAAAACACTGAGTTTTCTCTGTTAGTGTTAGTGTGTTCTGATCCTGCCCTGCTGATTTTCTCTTTATTTTGAGTGTGCAGGGGAGCTGTGTCCCTTCATGGCAGAGGAACCAATGCTTATTCTGCATATACAGTCCAAAATGCAGAAGAGTTCTATCCAGACTGTTAACTGATCCTGCAGCAGCAAGCTGCTTTTGATCCTCCTGATTAGAATGATCTTTGGGGAGAACTTTCCAGGGCCTCTTTCAGGTTTCCTCTTGCAGTGATGCAAGACAGGTTTTCATCTCGCAGTGACAGCTTAGTAGGAAAAAGCCTAGGCTGTGCCAGACCTGGCAGCTCTGATCCTGGTGCTACTCAAAAGATCCTGGGGATTCATGCCTGGTTTACAATTTTGTGCAATTTACAACTGTCCAGGACTAAAACTAGCTGCTGACTTTTCTGTGGTTGCCGTTTAGGGAGGGAATCTTTTTTCCCTCATTAATGGCTTTATTGAAGTACATATGCCTGTTCATCCAGTGGATACCAGAAAGCAGCACTTGTTCTCCATGTGGCAGACTCGAATCGTTCATGCCAAGCCCACAGGCTCTGCACTTCCTTGAATGGTTACCTGTGCACCCTCCTTGCCCCTTCTCCTTCTTGTGTGGCCACTGTTCCTGGGTTGTACACCTCTGCCTGCTGCTAGGGCTGTTTTCCCATGTTCACTGGGACTGAGACAGCAGGTCAAATTAATCTTCCATTCCCCTATTTTCTGTCTCTATAAGAGACACCTTATAATTTAGCCATGGTTTTAGGTTTGGGCAACACAGTTTTTATGCCCAAAGCACATCATAACTCCAGTGTGCTGCCTTCTGACTCTTGCCAGAGTGTTGGTCATGGGACAAGGGAAAATTTGGGAAGAAAAGCCGATAAATCATAAATTCCTGTGCAAGATGTATCACAAGTTAATACCACTTTCTCAAACATGTAACTGCAAACTGTCACATCAGTGCCAGTCTGTGGCATGCAGGAGGAAAGTCTCTTTCACGTAACATGTACATACAGGCTCTTCTGCATCTGTCTTTGGGCTTCAGTTGAATTGACAACTTAATTGCAATTTTTTCCTGCTTGACCCCTGGAAACTTTATTTACTTGATCCTCATGTACTGGAATGTGCTCCAAGACAGGGGTGAATGGGAAGGAAAGAGTTCTCTTGACTGTGGTAGAAGTTAGAATTTTTTCATCCTACATTTTATCTGTCACCTTTCTGGCATTTTGCTACAATCTCTGCTGTGGAAATAAATTGTGGGGGGAAACTGAGCCTTCCTCTTTGAAAGGCAGAAGAAGAGCCAGGACTTGCAGTTTTCCAGGCTTGTTCTTTCCTCTGGGCTCTGACCTTGCTCCTTGTTCTGGCAGCAGTTGGCAAACCTGATTAACTGCAAAGAGAGTTTCTGTGGCTGGATCTTCATCCCATATCCATGTTTTTGCCAACTCAATCAAAACAAAGATGGGCTGAGACCTTGCACTCTTCCCAGCACCCTGGGAACTTAGAAATTAGTTGCCTTTTTGATCATAATTAATATAGGGGCTTTCTTATAGACTTGTGTGCAAGTGATCTTGGAGCTGTGCTGAATCTCAGTAAGCAAAGGACATCTGTAGCAGTTTTTTGGGCTACCAAACTGAAGACTACACAAAATCTGGCAAAACCCCTTTTGTTGGGCTTTTTTTCAACTTCAAATGCTAATATGTCAAAAAAAAGTCTTGGTGTACTTCTAGTGCTGCCCTGCAGTATGTTTCCTTCTACCTTGATACATCCTGGTTCATAATCCTGAATTTTCATCAAAGCAGAGGCTATCTACTGTTTTCTTTTTCAGTGTAGATGGTAACTCTAGTATGTGTATGTACATACGTTTTATGTTTATGTATGTATCAGTAGAAATGTAAATTTTCCTGCACAGATGCCACATTGATCATGTCAGATACTGACTTGACAATTGTGTGCAAAAATCATGCGGCACAGGTGATCCTAAAGAGAGAGGCAGCTCTGTTGTCTGGCAGCTGTTCACCTGGGGCAGGCTGAGCCAGGGAAGTCCCCTGAAGCATTGAGAGCAGTAACAATTAAGGCAGCAGGGAACAGCAAGATGTATGTGTTGGTTGTTGTTTTTTTTTTAAAGTGTATGTCCCTGCTTTCATCTTCTTGGACTATTTTGGCATGAGACACGTGTTCTGGTTACTGGAGAGTGCAGAATTATGAGGGAAAGGAATCAGTGGCTGGTTCTGGTCATCATGGCCAGTAAACAGGGTCTGAGCATGGCTAGAGAGACCTAGAAGGGTGAAGCATTTCCACCTCACGAAGTACAAGCATGCAGTGGTGGGTTGCATGCATTCTGTTATCCCTCAGCCTGTCTCTGCCCCCTTCTTCTCCCTGACTCCGAGGCTTCCTGCTCTTGGGAGAGAAATCAGTTGAGGTTTAGTTGCTGTGCATCCCTGTGCTGCCTTCAGGGTTCTGTTTGTTCCAAATGCTCTTCTGCCTGTACTGTCCCTGGTTCGTTTATCTCTTTGCCAGGAGCTCTGGCGTTTGCTTTAGCATGATTTGCACAGCTTAAGCCCTTTCCCTGGCTATCCTTTCCTTTCATTTCCCTTTTGTGCTGGCTGTCTGCTCGAGCGGCTGCTGTCAGCACACAGTGGAAAAACACCGATCCATGAGAAATGCACTATAGCATATCAGCAGGAATTCCTGGGCTGCTGCTTCTGGGCTGCGTCTTTGTCAGAAGAGCTCAGCCATGTCTTTGTTTTCTTGCTAGCAAGTCAGAGGTTTGTTTGGAGCTTTTCTCATATTATTTGTTCAGTCACCAGGGCAGTTGCCATTGTTTCACTTGCGTTTTTGTTGTGCATTTTTAAGTGCCGTGAGGCATAATATCTTCATGCTGGCATGCTCTTAGCCAACAGTCTGGAGACTAAAAATTTCTGATTTAGGCTGAAAAAAGAGGAAGGGAAAGGAGCTGAATTTCCTCCAGCAATGCAAAAAACCAAAATTTAGCTCATTTGTTTCAGCTGTGTGGTCCCAAAGGGGGAACTCTGATCTGGCGCATCACTCTGCCACAGACAAAGGATAGTTGATTTTTGTAAATTGGTGCCACAATCATTTCACTCTGGAAGGAATAAGCATGCAGACATTCTGGGGGTGAAGGCATGTAACCTATGAGGTGGTGTTCCTCTCTGATTTGAGTAACAAAGGACCAGCCTGTGCCTGTGTATGCCAGCAGGATAAATATACTAATTTCACCAGTGGTCCGTGTCAGTGCAGCTGTGTGAAAACTGAGCTGTCACTAGAGACAAAACTTTGTCTGTCCTTTGTTGTCATGTTGTGAAAGCTGGGGCAATGAGATGAGGGTGAAGATGAGCAGCCCTGCCTGGGCACCCCTCTGGCTGCAGAGGCAGCTGCAGGCATGAGGGCACCTATTCCTGCACATGCAAAAGAACAAATAACCTTGATCACTAAAAAATGGGGAGGTAGGAGGAGAAAAAAGTGCTGTTTTCTTGGATCAGCCCCCTATGGAGGCAGAGAAAAGCCTGCCATAAGTTAATGGGCCACTTTCATAAATGTGGGAGCCTCATGCAGGCAGAGTGGCTCAGCCTGTCAGAGCTGATGCAGCTGTCAGCCTGTTTGTCTAGAAAATGCTTTTCTGAAAGGTATGATTATTCTAGACTGTTGAGCAAGTTCCTCTGTGTGAGTGCATTTAAACAACACCAGTGGTACATGTGGAAAGATTACAAACAAAGAGAGAGGGGGCAACATTTTCAATAGTCTGGGGAGGGCAGGAGAGGAGGTTGTGCTGCCTGTACAACAAGGACACCTGTAGTGTTTTCTGAATTGCTCAAGTCTCTCACCAACCTGTGTCACACATCCTGTGCAGGTGCGCTCTCTTTGGAGAGACTGCTCCTGGGGCAGTGAGGATGAGAGCAATGTGAGGCACGGGGATAGATGCATTTCTGCCTGTGCAGAGCCATGCCCTGTGTTGGCCCTGCTTAGGTACTCACAAGACCTTCTGGAAGGGTACTTCTTAAAAGCTTGTCTTTGGCCCTGGGAAAGGCATCCTTCCCCAACCACCTTGGGGTGTGCGAAGCACCCCAAGGCAGTGCTGAAGTCTGGCTCTGTCCTCATCAGGTGGGGAGGAAATTGGCAGCAGGCTCTGGGGAGACCCTTTGTTTGCTTGTGTTATTAGCAAGGAGTGAGGAAATAATGATTTATTGATGTTTCTGTGATTCTCCTACACAAAGCTATGAAGGAAGAAATTCAGTTTCCTGGCTTATAGTCATGGCTCTTAATAAGCAGTGCCATGTTCCTTGCAGAGCAGCTGGCCTGTGGGGTGCTCGTGGTTCCACTGGTTCTCTGATTCACGGCCCCATAGCCAGTATGGCCTGTGATCACCAAGGGTCACTTCTCTGCTCTTCCCCTGCCACTGGCTGTTGCCAGGCTGGTGGAGACAGGCTGCTTATAGAGCCCAGCATTTCTGCAGTATTGTTTGATTAAACCAGAAATATCTGATAGAGGGGGTGGCAGCCACTCCTTTCTGGGATGAGGCACCAGTGGGAATGTGTTATCAATACCTCAGGAAATACTCCTTGTTCTTCGTAGTGTGTTGGGCAGAAGGTTGATGCCTCTTGGCCAGGCCTGGGCACCATCACTCCACACTGACCAAGGAGACCCCTGCACTCACCCTGTGAGGGCCGGTGCCTTCCACTGCCCTGTCACCGCCACTTTCTCTGCCTTCCCAGAGTGGCTGGCATGGCTGTGCCTGTGCCTGGTGAGCCGGTAACTGGTGAAGGATGCAGTTAACTGCTCGCATGCTGCAGTGGTTGCTTGGGGCTCTGCCAACCCCCACCGTGCAGCCTCAGTAAATCCAGCTTTGGAGCACCTAACTCCTGCCTGCACTCCAGGGCTCTGCTCTTGCTGCCGCTTTGTGGCCTCTCTCCTTTGCAGGCCATAGAGCCGTGCATGGCCAGGGCTGCCTGTGAATGTGTGAGCTGGATGTACTGCTCAGGACCCCTGCCTGCCTGTGTCCCAGCTGCCAGCATCCTCAGGAATGAGTGTTGGATATAGGCAGGATTTCCCTGTCCTGCAGTGATTGATCTCCCTAGATTGCATGGGGAGAACAGTGAGGCACTGCCCAGAATTGCTGTGAGCATGTAACCCCTCGAGTCCTAGGGAGAGCAAGATCATAGGTGAGACCTTGGCAAACCAGACTTTTGCCCCCTTGCAATCTGTGCTCATTTCAACTGCAGTGTGCTTTTTCATCCATCCCTCTTTAAACAAAGCAGTGCCATTTTGGCTAACCTGAGCAGTGTGCAGATTCCTTTGAATCACATGATCTATCCAGGATACTGATACTTACTTTTTAACTTTATGACTACAATGCAGGGGATCCCTGATGCTGGATGTTCTACAAACCCAGAATGTGAGGCAAGCCCCTGTGCTGAAGACCTTGCTGTTTCCCCCCTCACCTAGCATGCACCCTTCCAACCCAGCTGAGCAAGGGAAGTGATTTATGAGCAGCATCAAGAATGTAATAAAGTGCAAGTGACAAGTTAATGCTGCTTTTTTATTCCAGCCCTTTGACAGGGCCTTGTTAATAGAAGGTTGGGAACAGAAACAAAAGGAAAGAGCACAGCAGCTAAAAGCCAGTTGTCACAGCACTGCTGCATTAGTGTGAAAATGCTGTGTTTTATCAGAAAGGAAGCACCCTCTCCATAATAAATGGCATTGCACAGCAGGGAGCAGCTCCATAGAAGCGCCTCTCCTATGGAGGCAGGCTGAGAGAGTGGGATTGTTTAGCCTGGAAAAGGCTTTAGGGGAAACCTAATTGCCTCCAGTACTTAAAGGGAGTTTATAAAATCATGGATAATGACTTTTTACATTGGCAGGTAGTGATAAGAAAAGGGGTTATAGTTTTAAACTGAAAGAGGCAGGATTACATTGGATATTAGGGGGAAATTCTTTAACTGGATAGTGGTGAGGCACTGGTAGAGGTTGCCCAGAGAAGTTGTGGATGCCACATCCCTGGAAGTGTTCAAGGCCAGATTGGACGGGACCCTGGGCAATCTGATCTAGTGAGTGACATTCCTACTTATGGTAAGGGGTTGGAACTAGAAGATTTAAAAGACCCCTTTCAACTGAAACCATTTTATGATTCCAGCCTGTGGATGGATTCCTGTGGACTGTGCTGATGTGCCCTCTGGAAGAGGGCAGAGATGCTAAGCTGTTCAGTAGGATTCAGTGCTCTGTACTGTCATCTTGTCTGGGATGATCAGACTGAGAAAGGGTTTAAACCTATGTGGGTGAAAGCCTGGAAGACTGGGGAGGATGGGAGAAGGCAGCACAAAGGGGCGCAACTTGTAGAGGGGCTGTTTTTGGAAGGGGTGGTGGTGAGTGTGGAGGGACTACAAGTAGGGGACCAGGGAGTGCACCAGGGCCAGTGTTTGGAGGCTGTAGCAGGAGTTGTGTTGAATTTTGGGGGGGACCTCATGTGGGAGTGCAGGAGGGCAGGTGGGGTGTGCAGAGGGCAGGGGTCTGTGGCACTCAGAGCAACACTGAGCAACAGAGCATTCCCCTGGAGACAGCAGTGCTGGAGACTTCTGCACTGCTCCCCTTTCCCAGAGAGCATGCAGCTTGCTGTAATTTTCTCTTCTCAGAAAATGAGGTGAATTTGCTGAAATAATTTACTGTTCCTTCTAACCCTCCTTGGAATGTGTTCAGATATGCTTTGCTCCGTTTCCTTAGTTGGTTCTGTAATTAGAAGTGGTGAAATGCTCCCTAGGCCATATCCCCAGGCTACATGGGACTTGGGACTTCATCCCAAAGATGAGTTCAGAGTGTTGGTTTTGTTCTTAACCTGATACTTTAACAAATTTGGTTTCATTTTTAAGGTTTTCCCCAGTTGCTTTCTTCCTTATCTGTCTTTCTTGGGAAAACAAACCAACAAAAAAAAAAGCCTCTTAAATTTTTCAAAGCTGAGTATTGCAGAAGGGGCCTCTCATTCACACCTTATTTTTTTCCCCACAGTCTGTGGTAGCTGTTAATTCACATTTGGTTAAATAGTTAACCAGGATATAAATAATACATAGCACGTTATCAGAAAACTGCATGCCAGTGTTATGGAGGCAGGCACTTTTGGCCCTGGCAGGGAGGGCTTCCCTTCTGTGCTTTGCAGCCCCTTAAGGCCAGTTAGGGTGCATCCTTGATGAGAATCCAGCCACTCCTTGACTGGATAAATACTTGCTCTGATGCAGGGAGGAGGGGCCAAAGCAAGTGAAGATAAAGAGGGGTTTAGTGTTCAAACAGCTGCAGTGAGCACTGGAGTCTTAGCATTCCCCTCCTCCTCTAGTGCGTGGGCTGAGGCAGAAGCAGCAGGACCAAACGGATGGTGCTGGCACCAGTAGCAGCTTATGGGAGACCTGTGGGTCAGAGACTCAGTAGCGTGTCCTTTGCCTTCTGCTTCAGTCCTTTAAAGGTCTTGAAGGCATGTCAACTATTGATTAACAAAGCCTTTTAGAGTGTCACAAGTGTAGAAACCTGCTTTATCTTCCTGTTCCCCTTCCAGCCCCCTGTTTGTCTCTGTGAGCCCAGAGCATGGAGTCTTTGGTGCTTCTTCTTTCATGGCTGCTGTTTATTTTAACTGCAGTAATGAGTGCTAAACCGGCTTGCAGGAGGAATAAATGTTGCTGTGACAGCTTGGGTGGAGATTTGGAAAAGATGCTTCAAGTTACAAAAGAAGTATAAAAACCATTAAGAAAAAAGTGATCAAAAAAACTCCATCCTGAGTCAATAGACTCTGGAGGCCACCAAATTTCAACTGTCACATTCACAGTTGTGACTTTGCTCCACAGTAAGGCAGCAAGAGCAGGAATAATTTGACTTGGGATAAACTTGGCTTTGCAGTGGGATCTCAAAGCCTCCCTGCAGCAGGCTAAATATTCAAGGCTGATGCATGGTCCTGAAGCTTTGTCTCTGGTCTCCCTGTAGGGATCATTGGACTTTGGTGCTTGTAACTGTGACTTTCTTTCCCAAACATATACTCTGGGAGTTTACTGTACTGTGGTCTCTCCTGCCATAACCTCTGGTGCAAAAGAACCTCATCTGAAGGGCACAGTAACATATTTGATGTTGTTTCTCAGGTGCTGGAGCAGGATGTGGTTCTTCAGTCCATTGACCGTGCCATTGAGGCTGTGCACAATGCAGCCATGAAGAATGGGGGAAAATACAACCTGGAGCAGAGAGATGTCCTCCAGTAAGTATGATGGGCATCTGGGAGAGCTGGCAGATGGAGTGTGGTCACAGTGTCATTCTGTCCTGGGGGATGTTGGATGTCGTTGCTTTGAGACCCTGTGCTGCCAAGTGCTGCTGCATTTAGAGAGCTTCCCAGTGTTTGAGCTGCTGCTGCTCCTCCTGGCAATTGTGTCCAGCAAAGTAGTGCTTTGGCCTTGTTCCTCTATTCCTGTGCATGCTAAGAAGAGGAGATTCTCAGTCACACCGTAGTCTTGGATGAGAAATCCAAAACCTTTCTGGCTGCATTTTCTCTGCTTTACTAGCCAGGAATTGTAGAGGTTTTTGGCATGTGACACAAAGTCTTTAATATGTTCTCAAATAATTGCTTGTGAGGAGTATTTTTGTTTTCTCTGACACCTCAGACTCGGTGCTGAGGCATGCTGGTTTAATCTTGGTTGAACAGCAATTCTAAAGTGCAGGCAATTTCTGAAGCTTACCATGCAATATGTGACTCTCCCCCTGGGAAGAGGCATTTTTCTCCGGTGAACTGACGAATAAATTATGGGCTCTTTCTTTCCTCCCCCAGAAGTGCTTCCTTAGTTGTTAATGAAACTGGAGTTGGTGTTCAGAGTAATATAGCCCATTTTGGTATATATAGCCCAAATGCAATAAATCATTAAAAAGTAATTTAAATGTTGCAGCATGGTCACTCCCTTGAGCTTTGCTCTTCCTGATGTCATCATTCCATTTCAGAAAACTGATCCATCACCGAAAGGAGACTGTGTCCCGTAAAAGCCACTCTCCCACCCCGCAGGGGACGGTTATGACTCAGTCGGCCAGTGATCACCACCTGGATGTGTCCCGGCAGCCCAACGGGGTGTGCCGGACAGGGTACGAGCGACACCACAGCCTTCCCAACACCGAGTTCGAGGAGGAGGATGAAGGTCTCTATCAGGTAACCGTGGCTGGACACTTGCTCGGTTCCTCCTTTGGTGGTGTGACATTGTTTGTCCTGTTGAATAAAATGCCTTTGCAGCTGAAGTTACAAATCAGGTGTCTGTGCTGCTGATCTGGGATTACTGCAGTGTAAAGTGTTGGTGTCTCTGAGAAATCTGGAACAGTCCCTCTGCCGTTTACACTTGTCATGCCTTTTGGAATCCTTGAGGATCCGTGGTTTTATGACAACATGTGAAATCCACTCTATACTGTGTGACTATCTCTTGGCAATTTTCTAAAAGAGTTGCATGCTCCCTGGAAAATGCTTTGAAAAGCAGTTTTGACATGAGCAGCAGAGCTCTCTCCAAGCACTCAGCACTGCTTCATTTCCCCCTTGTTATGTCTGCACAAGATCATTGGTCCTTAAGCATTTTATCTGCTGTGGCTGCCTATTTATACTACTCAAACAAAAAGCCAAAAAACCCCCAAAGATCCTGCTTTGTCTGAAGGTTGCTTATCATGGTGAATTAAAGGCAAATTGCAGGAAATAGATTTAGAGCAGAGCTTTTTTTATCTCAGCAACATGCAGTTCCAAGGTTATAATGTGGCATCAGTGAGGCTTCAAAGTAGCAGCCCAGGATGGAGGCTGTGGCTGTTGGGGATGAATGATGTGCCAGATTTCCCTGTGTAGGTGTAGCTGGATGTTAGGGCTAAAGGCACCAAGCAAGGATGAGCACGGAGATTTTTTATTCCTCCTAGAGATGAATACATGCACTGTAGTTTTTCTTCATCTGTCTGGGCTGAGTGTTTGGAGGCACTGTGTTTATAAGGTACTGATCTGCTGTCACCCCTAGTAGATGAGGCTTGTTTTACACTTGAAGAACTGTGAGTTTGGGGAAATGAAAGGTAGCTCTGGCTCACTCTGGCTGAACACAGCAATTCCTACAAACCCCATTTTCCTCAGTATTCATTTTTGTTCTTTGGCAGTCAAACTAGCTCCATTCTCAAGCCTGTACATTATGGCCTGAGCAAATGGGGCACCTTATACAGCCCATTCTCCATGCTGATTCCCTGTCTTTATCTGGTCTGTGGTTTGGTTGCTTGCCAAAAAGGAAGAAGATTAATTTCCTTGGCTGACAAAGAACTGTTTCTGTCTGGGTGGCACTGAGGATGCAGTTGAAGGGCTTCCAGCTTAGCCCTGTGCTGAAAGGGCTCCTTGAGGTTTTAACAGCTCAGTTGGTGTATTTCCTGAGTGCTTTGAAAATACAAAGTGGAGGAAGCAGCATTGCTTTCTTCCACTCGTTATGCAGTAGCCTAAGAGGAGACCTACTGAAATCTAAAGTTTCTCACTAGCTCCAGAGGAGCAGAGGTCTTGGCATGTGCTTTTCATTGCTTGGGATTTTCAGGTGCATTCAGTGTTTGCATCTGAAAACCTAAGCAAAATGTGAAGTTTCCTCTCAGTGGTTTTGCTCTCAGGACTGAACTGGCTGCAGTACTTGGTGAGGGGACTTGTGCTGAGCATATCTTCAGCTCCTCCACAGTCAGAATAAGGTGGGAGGCTGGGGCTGCTGCCATACCAGCTGCCAAGGGGGGAGGTTGGGCTCTTGGAGTATTTTAGTCAGTCTGCTGCATTTGTGCATGCTCAGTGAGTTTGTGATGCTCATTTGCAGAAACCTTTGCTACAGACCAGTATGTCTGGCTTGAGAGAGTTTGCCTGGAGGAGGTGGTGGGTGGGAGATTGTCCGTTTGGTTTACTGTTTTATTATTTTGTTTTAAGGGTACTACGATAATAACATTGTTCCCAGGAGTCAGAGTGGTGATGCTCTCTGCCTGCTTGGCTGCGAAGGGAATGGGAGTGTTGTGGTTGAGTCAGCACAGGGAGCACAGACTGCTATCAGTCCTTGCAAATGGCTAAAGGACAGGAAGCTGATGTGTAAAAATCTGTGGATTTGAGGCAGTTCACAGTGCCCTTATAGAGGCCTGGGGAAAGGGAAGCTTTTAACACAAGTACAGTTGCTTCTCTCTGAACCTTTGGTAAGGTCCCTCATCTTTTCACCTCTGGACAGGTGAGATCTGAACTTCAAGGACTCCTGTGTGGTCACTTTGTGCATGGCAGCTGCACAGAGGATGTTTTCTCCCTTTTCCTTTGGGGCTTTTGGTGTTGTAAATCCTCCTGTTGGCCCCAAGCAGTGGCTAGGATGTGGGGTGGATGGAGGGGATGGCCATCGGTTACACCTCACGGCTCCTGACCATGCGGCTTGGGCAGGCACGTTCTTCTCGCAGCCTCTTGTTCTGTGGTGTGTGGCTGTCTAAACTGGCAGGGGCTGAGCTAGCATTATCTGTACATCTATTAATTTAAGCACTAGCCTGTAATAACGGTGTTAAACTTGTGTGGTAGATTTGGAAGGGCTAATGAAGCCATGGAAATACTCCAGAATGACCCAACCCTTGCTATCTCCAAACAATGTCACACATCTGCGCTAAGCTCTGAGCCTGCCTGTCTGCTAAATCTCACTGTCTCATCGTGGCTGTGCCGTGCCAAGCAGCTCCAACTCATGCTGCCAGCTCCAGCACTCTGCAGACAGGGCTCTGCTTTTAGCACAGCTGAGCTTTCTGGATTTGGGGCCAGCCTGCCAACCATGCAGTGCAGAGACCTCTCCTGATCTGTTTGACCTCTCTCAGCTGTGCAGTCTCTTTTTGGACTGACACAGATAATTTTTGAAGCTGTATGCAAGTATCGGATAGCATTCCACCCAGAGAACAATGTGGGGTGGATTGACAAGAGCAGAGGGTGCAGGCAGGGAGCCTGCAGCAGTGTCTCATGCTAATTCACTAACTGAAGGCACTTGTAAAGGAGTGACTTTTTATATAAGGTTGGATGTATTTGGTGTTGGGTGGGAAAGGGACTAAGAGATGCTTTTTTAAAAGTCTTAGTGCAAACTGCTGTGTCTTCACTTATCTAGTGGATCTAGACCTAGGCTGTGAGCACATTGTCAGCTTTTGGCAACAAGTCTCGAATATTTGAGGTGGCTTTTGAAGGTGTTCTATTTACAGGAATATCTTTGCTCCTGTTTCGGAGGACGTTTTTGCCCTTCCTGGATCTGGGGGGAAAAAGCACATTTTTCATTCTCCTTCTACTGAGCTGTGTAAGATAGAGACCCTTCAGGGGCCTGTCTCAGATTTTCACTGTGGGGTGGCAGAGTTTTGTGCCCTGTGTGGTGTTTATATAGGTCTATTCAGCAATGACAGGGCACAGAAAAATCTTCTCTTCCAGGGCTAAACAAACCTGGAAAATTTTCACTTGTGATGGACTGAATGTCACTGTAGATTCCAAATGGCTGAAAGCTGGGTTACCTAAGACACTCAGACCAGCACCTCCTTTCCCTTCCTGTGCTCACTTGGGAGGTTTGGCCACAGACAGTGATTGCAATATCCCATAAAAGCAGACGCACATTTGAGGCAGCAGACTCTGAATCCCAGCAGTCCTAAGAGGACTAAGCAGAGTCTCCTGGCCCTGAGCTGCTGGGCTGTGGGGACTGGAGTATTGATGCAATGTGCTCCCACCTAGCTTAGCTGCTGTGTTCAGTGATACCCTACTGATCAGAGGTTAACCCTGAGGCTGCACCTTGCTGGAGTAATTGTGGGTGAATGTGATATTGGTGATCATGGTGTTTAGATCTGACAGGAAAAGATGAGTGTAGCAATCTGGGTTGTACATGGCTGGCTTGGCAATCCTAGAAGAAGAGACTTGCAGGAGAAACCCCAGATGTGGAGAGTTAGTGCAACCCCCTGGCAAAGCTTTTCCCAGTGCGTCTTGCTATAGGTAGCATAGTATTGCACAGAGGGACAAACCCTATTTTCTCCCTGCGTGAGCAGAAATAGCTTTGAAAGCATGGAAGAGGCATTTACATGTTTCCAGTCCTTGGCTTTGTCTCTCTGCAAGGGTATTTGTAGCTGATATAATGGATCTCTCCAGAAGAGTGTGTAAATACGCACTCTGTTTGCAGCCTCTGTGGAGCTATTGAGAGTAATGTGGAGATATGGTAAGTGTGTGGGATTGCATTTGGAATAAAGGAGGAGTAAATGTGTGACAGGTCTACATGACACATGTGCCATGTGCTGCTGAACACAGCCATTAAACAAAGGCTGCTTTGCCTGTCACAGGGAGGGGAGGAAGTCAGTTTAAGTCCTGCTTTGTTCTTCTAGGAGGCCGCCTATTAGCATCTGTCCTCCTGAGAAAGCTGCCCCAAATGACGAGAGATGTAAGGACAAATCTACACATGCACGCAAGAAAGAAGGCTTCGTAAAAGAGAATATCTTTATTGTCAGCCTCCTTTGATTGCTCTGAAATCTTTCCTTATAGATCCTACCACAGGCTCATCGTGCTGCTCCTGTCACCCCCCCACCTCCAGAGAAGCGCAAGAACACACAGATCGCTGCTCCCATTAAAAGTAAGGACAAACTGCTCTCCAGGTCTCGGGCATGAAACGGACACTGGGCAATGTAACAGCCCTGGGGCCTGAATGCTTCTGCTTTGTGCTTAGATGAGCATCCTTATCCATTCCCTGAATTTCTATATGGTTTATATCCTAATTAATATATCTATAAAATATATATATATAGCCTAGATTCCTGTAGGATTTAAATGCTAATGGTCCTGAGCTAGTGACCAGTGCTCTTTCAAGCCTGTTCTGATTTGGGAGGGTCTGAGCAGCATGTGGATGGGTGCCAGGTACAGCATCCCCATGCCTCTTCAGTGCCTGTGGCCCTGGGAATCATAGTGCTCTCCAAGCAGCAACTCTCTGCCTGCTCATGTGGCTAGTCTGGCCAGTGCGCAACCTCAGTGGTTTATGATCCTTTTTCTCCTACAGACACCATGACCATCTCCCATGCAAGGGAACAGGGCAGAGGGAGTGTTCCCTTGCAGTGCCAAGTGTGATTCTTCACCAGGGGGACTCACTGGCTTTTAATGCAGTCTCAAGTCTTGTTTTTGACTCCCAATCTGTTGAGCACTTTCTTTGTACAGTGTTTGGATTTCCATTAATTCAGTGACTGGTGCCTGTAAGGAGCAGTAATAATACCAGGGACACATCTGCCTATGTGCTGTCCACTGACAGAGGAGCAGCTAGTGGGGAACACTTGAGAGCAGGACCATGGGGCCAGGGCAGGAGCTTCTTTTCAGCGTGGCTGGGCTGACAGAGGAGTGCTCATCCTGCTGACTTGCTCTTAGCTTGTCCAAGTGCTCTGCTGTGCTGTGACAGTGATGCCGTTGGTGACACTCAGCCCATCTCAAGCCCACTCATATCCCCTTGTGTGGAGCAAGGCAGAGCTATTGACTTTCAGGTAATTGAGACCTGGGACTGGCACCAGCTGCCTTAATGGTACTTAATGGTATTGAGCCATTTTTTACTGGAGTAATGGGAGTTTGCAAAGGTCAGTTTCTTTCAACTCATTATTTTGATTTAATGAAGCATGGGGGAAGCTATGATTTATGAATGATCTTCTGTGAGGAGGAGGAAAAAGAGGGATGCTGACCCTATGTGGGAGTAAAGGGCCCAGTTTTGCTGCCTAGCTGGTGTTTACTTTGAGGGGAGTGGTGGATGGTCTAGTGGAGGACTCCAAGCACTGATGGAGCAGGAAGGGTTGGAGTTGCCTGCAGAAGGGCAGCAAAGGCATTTCACATTAGTCCTACTGCTCCTTCCTTTGGGCGTGTGTGTGTGAGTAACTGCCTTCTGTGAGAGCTGAGCTCCCCATGGGATGCAGCTCCTTCTCTTCCAGCACTAACACCAGCTGCTCTTGGGAAGCTCTAGCTAGCCCACTGTTTGTCCAAGTAATTGGTTTCATAGCAAGGGAAGAACTCGGATGGTTTCTGCCCACTAGAAATTAATGGATAAGGTTTACCAAAACTATATGTAAGATATATGTTTCCAGGTTAAAGGAAAGAAAAATCTTTATCTCTTTGCTTGTTGTGGATTTTTTGCCTTGGAAGGTGGGACTCCCCCTGCTAGAGCTAGTCAAAAGTAGAGGTGGGGGGAGAAGTACAGTAGGGCAGATAGTGTGGAGGCTAGTGAAATCAGTGGGTGCTAGCAGGGCTGCAGGGCTTATGATCAAATATTGGAGAGTGCTGAAAGGGAGGGATTAGAGGTTGTCAGTCAAGTGTTTCCTCCACTGTCAGTGCTAACCGTGAGGTCTGTGCAAGAGGGAGGTGCAGACTTGTGTGTGAAGTCTTGCAATTCTGAGGCACCATCTTTCAAAAGTGAGGACTTACATCCTTAATGCAGAAAAAGCCTAACCCAGAGGGAAGACTTTTCTGTCCCTTCATTCTGTCTGTCCCTCCATTCTGTCTGTCCCTCCCTCCCTTCCCCTCTGTAAAACACCAAGCCCTTTGAAGGGTATTCATCTCAGCAGAGTAGCTTTCCCCTTTCTAAAGAGGTGATTGTGTGGGAATGCTCCAGAGAGTATTTTGCTTTGAGATAAGTGAGACAGGAAGAGGCGTTAAACTGCTCTGGTCACATGCACAATGAGCCTTTTAATGGACTGTGCTGTAGCAATTTGGATTTTTTCTCTTTTCCTTTGATGCTGTTGCTAAGGCATGTTTAATTGTTCCCTTTCAGATGCTGTTGAAATTATTCCTGGGTCAGCTTCTAGTGCCTCCTCTATAAGCACGACGTCCCTGGATACCTTGTACACTGCTTCTTCTGTGTCTGAGACAGCTCTCCCAACAGCCACCTCCAGTCCTGCCAACACTCCGCCCCCTGTCCCAAGCCGGAGCGTCCACACCACAATCACACGCAATTTGGACAGCGGCTCTGTCACCCATTCCCGTTACGGGACTTCCCCAAAGGATACCAGCAAATCTCCCCAGTCCAGGAGGGCTGCCCCAGCACCGCCAGCTGAAGCGGGGACCCAGAGGTCCCACAATGTGGATGGGGAGAAGACTTCTCAGGTAAAGAAAACTGCCCCAGCCCCTGCTGCAAGCCTGGATGCCTTCAGCAACCTCTGCCTGGAGGATAAGAAGGCAGCTGGGGTGGAGTCGCTGCCAGCAGACCCCAGTGGCTTGGTGGCCTCCGTGCCCAAGACAATTGGTGCCGAACTGATCGAGCTGGTGCGCAGGAACACCCACCTCAGCTACGAGCTGTCCCGTGTGGCCATTGGCATCATCATCGGCCACATCCAGACCTCTGTCCCCGCAACCAGCAGCATCATGGAGCAGATCCTCATCTCCGTGGTGGAGAGTAAGGTAACACGGGGCTGGAGTGGGGACTGCTGCACACCACCTCCCAGCATCAAGTATAAGGTGTTATGAGCTCAATGACCTCCTGATGTTTGGGATGAGAAATGCAGTGAGATCCCAAAGGGAAAGATGCTAGATGGGGGTAAATGCCCAGCCAGGGGAACCCATGGTTTAAACCAGGTCCTAGTACTGTTAGCAGAGAAGTGGAAAACAGGTGAGTTTATTCCCTAGATGAGCTGCAGATGTACAACATAGCCTTGAGTTGGAGCATCATCTTGAGCTTGTTCTAAATAAACGTTACGTCAAAATAATCCTATATTTCTCCTTCTCCATCAGCTATTGAAAAAGTGAAGTGCACTTGGTCAGCCCTCTGCTTTAGATGGAGGGATAATAAATTTCAGCTCGCACTTGCTCAGTGCAACCATGAGGAGTGCGCATCATATAAACTTCTAAGATTGGAATTCCATTGCTAATGGCAAGATTATAATGAACTGTTCAGAGGCATTTGAATATGGAGAACTAATGACATTCAAATTTTACATCAAATAATGTAAAATTTGGAGGGAGTAGTACTGTAGATGTCATGTCTAAGGAGATTGACTGTTTGCACTGAATAGAGGTCCCTATAAGCAATCATCAAGTCTCTGTTTGTGGCCATAACCCAGTTATGGTTATTGGTTCCTTCTCCAATAACAATGCCCTATCAATGTGTGACCTACATTCAGTGAAAAAATTTAGCTGTTTCAAGTGAATGTTCTGGCTCTGTCTTGCATGCTGAGAAGCTCAGTTTTCTGATATTTGCACCTTGTCCAAGATTTGAATATTATTTTTGTTATTAATACCTGTACTCAGGATACAATAAGCTTAATTCCACAGAAGTTATTTAGTGCCAGGTTTCTTCAGAGGGGATTTGAAAGCCTCAAATTTCATGGCCATTGCTGCAGACCAGCCTGAAAAGGATGGGAAGAAACTGATGCAGGGAGGAGTATGGATCTACTGGTAACTGATAGGGTATCTGTCATCTAGGACACCTGTGGGATTTTAAAATTACCAGTAACGTATGGAGAAACAGCAGAAGGTTCTGTCCCATCTCATAATACCTCATCATACCCATCTTGAGCAGTACTACTTTCAGAAGGAGAGCCTGGATGAGCTTGCGTGGTGCTCAGGTGTTAATGTTGTGGATCTGGCGTGCATTTTTTCTCAGTGTCCCACCCCGATGATATAGCTCTGCTGATATGTGGGGGCCTGGTCCCACGTGAGGTTGTTCATCTGCTGTAGAAGACCAGCTTTAACAGCTGGAAGAGTGGTCACATGTACTTGTGGGATGGCTGCAATGCTGTAGCTTCACTAGTGTGGTTTAGTGGTACAAATTATTGATGTTGACTTTGTATTGTTCATTTTACCAAATCATTCCACAATCTCAGGGGTTTCTGTGTAGAATTTTTGCTGAGTTGCCAGTTCTAGGTCAAGGACTTTCTTTCTTTAATTTGTAGCTTCTGAAATCCCTCTAGTCCCCAGTCCATGCAAATACATGGGCAACTCATCTCTTGCATATTTGTCAAGGTTTTTCTTCAACTCCCTAAAACAGAGTGAGATATCAGCTTTGATTTAAGGCTTTGGTCTGCTCATAGTAGATACTATACCTGCTTCAGCCTTTTGTATGCTGTTCTTTAATTAGTTATATCCTTTCTATTCCTATTCCTGTCTTAATTTAAAGTCAGCTCACTGGCTTACTAAATCAATTCCAGAATCTATTACCTTGCTTCTATCCTCAGTGCCTTCTGAAGATTGAATAGTGGTAGCACTTTGATCTTATTTACCTTGCTGCTCCTCCAGCATGGAGTCTGTACAGGCATGTGGTTTTTTTAGAGAATAATAGATGCTGGGACAGCATCCTGCTCTTGCTTTTTGAGAGGTGATTTAAGACTAAGTTGGCAGAACAGCAGAGACAAGGAGAGTGCTGAGGAGCTCACACCTTGGGAAAGGTACTTCAGAGGTACCATACTATTTGGGGAACCCTGATCTGCAGAGCAAACCTGCCAGGTTGGCTTCCCTGTGTCAGCATTTGGCCTGGCCTTGGAAATGGTCCCTCTTCTTGTCCATGAGCTAGCTCCTGATAAATGTCACAGTGACTGGGTAAAATGCACAAAGGTGGCATTGCAGTGACTGTCTAAACTGGAGTTGGCTTTCATAGGAACTCGTTGGAAATTCGGACATACCTAAAGATGCTTCCCGGTTTTTGGGCTTCTAGAGAATCACTTGGATTAGTAGATTTTGGTGATATATGATTGCCTTCAGCTCTGTTGGATTATCTTCCATCTGAGAGGTGGGGGGTAGTACTGTATATGTCATGTCTAAGGAGGTTGAGTTTTGCAGATCTGTTATACTTAGTGTGAGACAACCAGAAGTGCCCAGTGCTCAAGCTAGTTGCACCTTGAGAGGGAAAAGTTGGAAACCACTTATCTGCCTTTTATTAAAATTGCATTGCTGTGTTGTAGTTGTGACTCAGACCCATTTTCCGGTTGCCTTAAATTTAAACTTGAAAACTGCTGACAAAGATGTGTAATGCAGATTGGTCTTCTAGTTGAGCCCAGGCTGCTGAGTGGGGTCAAACTATTCTTGGATGTGTTGGAGATGGAGAAACAAGTCAGAAAGTTGGTGTGGGAGGTGATGTGTTTCTGGAGGGTGTTTCCCTTGTAGTGCTGGGCTGTGACCTTCTCCCAGCTGCCCATCACCAGCACCTGTTGTGTTCAACAAGCTCTGACAAACCTCATGGCTAATGTGGTTGAAACAGTCTGCTTCCCCTGAAACTGCCTTCCCGTTCATTCATTGATTCAGCTTTGCTTAAAGGAGACTTGCTTTTGACAGGACACAAAGGCTGCTCCCCAGAGGAGCTCTGTTCCCACACTTGCTGGAAACAAGGGAAGGTCAGCAGGGTGAGTGCTTTCAAGGCCGAGTGCTTTGTCTGGGCTGTTAGGAGGACTCCTCAGTGAAACAGTGTAACAAAAGGGAATCTGGAGGGCGGGAGGGGAATGTATTAGTGCCTAGGCAGGTCTTTTCCTCAGTCATTTCTGGAAGAGCCTTTATCAAGGTCTGCGCCAGAGTCTTTGCATGCAGCCCTCCCAGCTCAGCTGTAGATGGTCCCACTCCTTCAGAGAGCTGCTGAGGACATCTGTGGAGCCCTGAACAGTGAAGGCTGCAGAGACCTTCCCGAGGCACAGCTAACGTGGGGGTTGAAAGCCAAGTGCTGCTCTCACCCTGTGATACCCACAGGTCTGTGCGTGGCTGACATTGCTTCCTTGCAGAGCTGACCTGCCCTGGACAGGGCTGTGTCAGCTAGGAGCAAACCTGCTGCTGCTGAAAGACTGTGTGTGAAAGGCCTGCCCTGGGACACTTGGCTCAGATGAAGTCAGGCATCTCTCTTGCACCATGCTTCATCTCATTCAGCAGCTGCTGAGGAGCCTGGCGGTTTGTGTATGTTGAGACCAGTGTTAGCTGTCTGGTTTCTGTGGATGGTGTTGTGGGAACAGTTTGCTGCCCAGAGGATGGAGGAATTCCCAGAGCAGTCCCCATGAAATGCATCTGAAAACCTGCTATATGATTTTGGGGCTCATCTGCAGGGAAGCTGTGTGTACCAATGGCACTTGTGATCCACTGCACTTGCTGGTGGGGTGCAGGGGAGGGAGGCATGGGAATGGGAAAAGAAGAAATGGGCAGGACAGCAGCTGGGTTTGCATGGCAGGTGTGGCCACCTCTGAGCAGTGTGGGTATGATTAAGTTCCCAAAATGGGAACTTCATGAGTTTTTGCTGCTCAGGAAGAATGAAATCCCTGTAGCAGCTTGTTCTGCTCAGCTGGGGGCAGGGAACTATTTGAAGAAGCAAGATAATGCAAAGTGGCATTGTTAGAAATACTGAAATCTCCTGCTTATGGGCTCTCCAGCAGATTCCTGGAAATGAGACCATATGATGGTGCTGCAGGTTGTAGTAGCTGCCAAGATGTTTAATAAGCAGAGACTTGACCCTGGTGATGGGAGGGCTGAGAATGGTGCTGAAAGTGCACTGAGACTGTGCAAGGTATAGTTACATGGTCAGATGGAAGAGCTTGTTAATGGATTGATCTCATCCGAGTCCATTAGGAGCTTGATGCTCAGTGGAGTCATTAAGGGCTGCAGATGAAGGTTGGGAGAAAGCAGATTAGTGGTAAGAGACTGAATGGAGTGATCATTAAAACGAATACTCATTAAAATGATCATCCGAAAAGAGTCCCAGCAGTGGATTGAGGTAGGACTGGCCCTGCAGTGCTCTGGTGAGGAAAGATGTAAGGCACATAATGGAGAACCCTCTCCCAAGCAGCTGGGACACTTGAGGACAGGCAGGTGACACTGCAGTGCTGTAGGTCCTCCTAAGGAGAAACAGGGGAATGGCAAGATGAAGTCTCTTATTGTATTTGCTTCTGACAAATCACCATTCAGAGGGCAGATCCCAGAGCACAGCAGCTGTTCGGGCAGGTTAAATGCTCCCTCACCATTCCCCTCTTTCTTGAAGGAGAGGAAGAGCAAAGGAAAGGCAACTGAAGAGTGAGACCTTCGTGGTCTTGTGTTTGTGTATGAGGCAGAAGTGAAGGGGATGCAGTTGACAGCAGTTTGAGAAAGGAATGTGTGCAAGATTTGTGTTTAAGATTTACTGAATGTGTGTAAGATTTACTGAGTGGCTACACACTTCAGAGCTGTGGTGAACAGTGGAGCTGTTGGGAATGAAGCAAAACCAAAGCAGCCCATGATGAATTGGTTCCTGTTCTTGCTGCAGAGGATCCAGGCCCAGAGCAGCTGGCATGGAGAGCACCATACAAGTCCTTGCTCTTGAGCCAAGGTTTCAAGGCAGATATGTCTCTTTCAGGCTCAAGGGAGTGGGCAGCAGAGGGAACTTCTCCTGCCTTGAGGCAGCTGTGCTGTGTGGTGGTCTGGTGTCCAGGACATGTCTGTTTAACTGGGGGTGCTCAGCTGCTGCCTGGCAGTGGTCCTGGCCCATACCAAGCTGGCTTGGCTTTTCCCATTCTCAGGATGATTTCCAGAATCTACAGAGGGTAGAGGCTCCAAAAGTATGAGATCTGAAATAACATGTGTCATAAACTTACTGGTTTTGTACTGCCAGCTCTTGACTGAATGAGGTCAGCTGCCAGCTGTGAGACAAGATTGCAGGAAACAGGCACCCAAACAACAGCCAGCATCAGGGCTCCACTAACCAGTGGTTTTGCTGTCGTGCAGAATCTGAGTGCGGGGCTGCCCTCGGGCCAGATCTGCCATGATGAGCAGCGGCTGGAGGTGATCTTTGCAGATCTGGCCAGGCACAAGGATGATGCTCAGCAGCGCAGCTGGGCACTCTACGAGGATGAGAATGTCATCTGCTGCTACCTGGAGGAGCTGCTTCGCATCCTGGTGAGTAAATTCCTCTCTTTACAGGCAGAGCAGACAGTGACCTCCTTCACCCCTGTGTTGCCATTGGATCTGCTGTTTCAGGGGGCACAGGTTTCTTTTGCATCCTTTACTTGTCAGTAAGCCCTACCCTTCTCTGTGAGCTCTGCAGCGCTCTTGAGCTGCCTTTACTCTCCATTCCACCTTACAGAGCTGTTCTGAAAAGTGTTACTGAGCTGTTCATGGTAGTTTTGGTATTTACCTATCATAGGAGGATATAAACCCTCGCCTCCAAAAAACTCAACCTCCCACAGAAAACCTGGAAGTCTCTGGTGAGGGTTGTTGCACTCCTAAGCACGTTTAAAACACCTTCCACTTTAGATATCCTCAGTTGCTGGGAGGTACCTGTGGCGTTAAGCTCATTAAATGCGAAGAACATTCTTTGGGTGCCTTGAAAGTGAGCTTTAAAGCTGTTTTTGTAAGAAAGTATAAAGCATCTCACACATCTCTGCATACAGGAGAGGAACATGCCCATAGTAAGCAGCAGTGGGATTACTGTCCCAGTCCTCTCAGTAGTACATACAAGCCTGTCTGTGTCTGGGGATGACATGGGAACTGCCCTCAGTGCAGTGACATGGTCTGTGTTAGAGGTACTGGTGTGGGGATTGCTCTGGCACTATTTTGTAGTCCTCTGCAGTTCTGACATAAACAGAGCAGGTACATTTTCTGTAGTAAATGCCAGGGCTTTTGTCATTCCACATACAGCTTGTGCTGCCTTACTGTGGGCCTGCAGGGCAACGCAGAGTGGGGTTTTGTGCAACCATTTTCTCATAACTTAGGGGTGGGAGGAGATGTACCTCTGGGAGCAGTGCTGGAGCTGCCCCATGTAACTGTGATGCTGTCAATCAGGTGCTGCTTGGGTCATGTTTTACGTATTTTCAGCCCAAGACATGCTCTATGGCAGAGGTGTTTCTCAAGAATACACTTTGATGGGGTTCTTGACCTGTTTCTGTGCTCTGCCTTCAGTTTCTTTGTGAGCTCTTGGGGCTACTGAAGTCTGAAAGCAAGTGAACTCCCTCAAAGTCCCTGCAGCAGGGACCTTCTGCTTTCGTGTATTACTGGGTTACCTGTCCATTCCTTCTTCCAGACGGATGCAGACCCAGAAGTTTGCAAGAAAATGTGCAAGAAGAATGAGTTTGAATCTGTCCTGTCCCTTGTGGCGTATTATCAGATGGTAAGGTGGCAGAATGCACCAAATCTCTGTTTTTAAGATTTCCCTGAAGACGTAAAGGAGCAGGGTTGGCACAATAACTGTATATAAGATGTTTCCCTTGGGTGGGGCAGTTCTGTGGTCTCACTGGAATTGCAGCATATCCCTTCCGAGTGCTGGCTAGTGTCAATGCTATGCATGAAAGTTGTGTGAAAGAGCAGAGGATGCTGTAGACTTTGAAGCAGTAGCTAGCACTGGCAAGGGTAAAGCTTGCTGCTTTTACTGGCCTGTTGAGGGACAGCATTGGCAGCACTGGTATCTAGAGGAAGGATTTCAGAGGATGCCTTGGGAGATCTGACAGGCTGTGATTGCTCTTCTTTTAACTGATGCACTCCTGTGCATTAGTAAATAACTTTGCTTTTCCCTAGCATCATCGAGTAGAAGCCTTGGGAGTGAGGAAGGAAATCAGTATTCAGAGGAAGAAATGTAAATTTTGCCTTAAACACCTATGTAGCATTGCTTTGCCCCTCTCATTCCTGGAATGTTCTGTTGCAGGGCTCTGCGGGAGTAAAAAACTTGTGCCCATCTTGTCCCTAAGCCCCCAGCTACAGCACATCAAGTCTTGTGACATTTTGCTTTTGTCTGGCACTTGTGCCTGAACCCAGATCTCAGCATCAGGGGGCTGTAGCATAGCTGAGAGCAGTGAGAAGGCAGGCTGGGTGTAACAGAGCCTGCTGGCTTTCACTGCCTGCTCTTCTCTGACCATGATTCCAAGGAAGCCTGACCATGTAGGGGGCAATTGGGTGTCCTGTCCAGGCTGCTGTCATGCCCAGTGTCAGGGCTTGGCTCACTTGTGTTCTCTGAACCCTGGAGTTGTTGGCTGAGGGTGGAGTGTACAGGTTACCTCAGCATCAGAGCTCCTGCATGCCAGGTGCAGGCTGAGCATCATCTTTGCTGAAATCCTTGCATGTCCCAAAACTTTCTGAAGAGAGCTTGCAAATATTACATTATCAGGAAACCTTTATCAGAGCAGTGTTCACAAAACCTTAGTGTGCTCAGAGAATCCTGGCTACCCAGCACATTCAGTCTTTTTGCTGGGGATAGGTATGGGTTGTTGGCGTGTTACCAGATTTAGTGGATGAAGTGGGACATCACAGATCTGAGCTCTGGCTGCCACGTGGCCTCTGACCACACATGCCAGGAACCCATAGCCAGCCCAATTGTGAACATTATTGTAAAGTGGTTCCTGTGCTGTTGTTAAAAGCTTTTAGAGCCTTTGGGCTCATGTCACCCTGGGAAGATCTGTGGCTTCCCAACAACTGGAACTTCTAGAAGCTGTGTCTGTGCCTCAGAGTGAGCCCTCTTCTAGGACATGGTTTGACCTAACAAATTGGTTTTGCAGGAACACAGGGTGCCATTGCGCCTGCTGCTGTTGAAGTGCTTTGGAGCCATGTGCAATTTGGATGCAGCTGTCATCTCAACGCTTGTGAATTCTGTGCTGCCGATGGAGCTGGCCCGGGACATGCAGACTCACACACAGGGTGAGCCAGAGCTGCTGTTCCCAGGGCCCTGGGAATATGTCTTCCCATGACAAGATTTGCAGCAGCGGTGGCCCCCCATTGCCTGGCTGCTCTACATGCCCAGTGCTCGGGGTGGGGAATGGTGTCTGGTTTTACAGTTATTCAGGTTATTACAGCTGAATGACTGGGGAATGCACAGGAAGGGATGTTTCAGTCCAGTGGTGTGAGGCCCTCCAGCTCTTGAACATGACATCTGTGTCACTTCTTGTAGATGTCTTAAAACATGTTTTGAGTTGTTCCAGTTTTGTTTCATAATGCTGACAAGAGACACCTAGAGATCTCAAGGAAGATCTCTGCAGTTTCATAAAGAGTTTTTTTCAGTGTTCTATACCCAATTTTTGTGGTGTTTCATTGTGGTGAATGAGATGTGTGCTGGTTAAAGCAAAGGGCCTTCTCTCCACCACTGTGCCACGAGAGATGGTAGTGCTGTTGTTAGCATTACAGAGCTGGTCCTCTGCAGGATAGTGCATTGGCCCAGGTTTTCCCAGCTCTTTGCTTTCCTTACTCAGGCTTTGCCCTCGTGTTACTTCTACTTCACACGCCTCCATTTGTTAGGGTGACCTGTCCCTGCTACTAATAGGAGTGTCCTTCGTGCCCTCAGAGCTCCTGCTTAGCCCAGTGTCTTTTATTTCCGAGCAGCCAGAAGCAGATGCTGGGAAAAAGCCTAAGAGTAAGGCAAACATGTAGTAATACTCCCCCAGCATTACCTTCCAGCTCTGCACATGTGCCTGGTTCTGGACAGTCACAGCTTTGCTCCCCATATTGAAGCCAACCTGTAGGCCACCAGTGCTGCCAGTGGCATATTTCTCTTAAAAGGACATTGAAAATCCATTGTCTTGTGCTAACTGTGGCCCACAATTAGAGTAGCTGTTGAGTGACCATGTGGATCAAATCAGAAGAGCCTGGTGTTTGCAGCCTTGCTGTCCTGCTTGCAGTCTGTTAGTTGCTTTGAAGTGCAGGCATTTCAGAGGCGAGGAGGGTGGCATTTCAGGACAGGGCAAAGGGCTCATGGTGTGGGACTGCAAGTATTACTCCTATGTTGGCTACACTTTGTCTTTTGTTACTGCTGCTTATAAATTCTGTGCTGTGAACTTAGCACACTCTTGGTGTTTAATTTGGTTATGCCTGAGAAGCACCTTCTCCAGGCTGTTCTACTGCCCAAGAAGCAAATGCTACTTGGTTATGGGACTGTGACTGTGCTCCTGCGGCAATATTTCTCCTGATTTTGTGCTGCCAAAAATAAACTTCATTGTGCCTCCATCATTCTTCACAAAGACTATCTCCAAGTGAGCATCCTGTGCACCTTCCCTAACAGGATTCTGTCTCCTGCCCTGTTCCTGACCTGTCTTTGTGCAGGCAGGGTGGGCTGGTCACCCTCATTACTCCTTGCCTGGTTACAATGACGCTGGGTTTTGCCCAGGGCTGCACAGCTGATTCAGCCTCTTGGTGGGTATGGAGCTTTGAGCTCTGACCTATGTGACTTCTGCACACCTCTGCTGATGTCCAGGTAGTACTTAGGCTGGAGTAGGCCTGTCTCTCAACAAGTCTTAGCAGTGCTTTGGGGTTCTAAAAGTATGGCAGTGGAAATGGGTGAGAAGTGGCTCTACTGTGTCCTCTGAGCTGCCAACCTGCAGCATCTCTTTCCCTAGCATCATCTCAAGGTGAGGGATTTTTTCCTCCTTGCTGTAATGTGGTCCAGTAGAAGGGTGAAAAGCTGCTCCTCCTTTGCTGACAGACCACACTGTGGATACAGGAGCCTCACAAATCAGCATCCTCATCCTGTGCTGCTTTCCCTGTGCTAAGCTTTATGGTAGGTGCTTGTGCAATGGCCTATGTGCATCATCCAGTCCTCTTGGCCTTCACAGTGGGGCTACAGGGGGGTAACCATCCTTGGCCCAAATATGTCTGTCCTTCAGAGGTGTTTCAGGGCATTTCCTGCCATTCTGGTGCTTTACTGCTTCACATACTGCCAGTAAATGGCAAGCTTGTGTGAAAACATGACCTTGAATCCTAGAACAACTTGAGTTTATTTTGGTACTAAAAACTGGGGAATAGCAGCTGATCCATGACATGCTGTGGAATAGTTAATCCCTTCTGTGGCTGACTGGAGCCAGAGCAGTCAGTGCCAACACTGCACAACTGGGGAGTGTAGAACTGGCTGCACCAGCTCTGTGGAATTCCTCCTGGCTTATTATTGAAGAGCAGCTGAGGCAGAAGCTCTGTCTGTGGATGCTGGGTGCCTTTGGTGAGAAGGACTTTACCCTGGGACTGATGCAGGCATGTTGGCTGCTGGCCAGTTCTTCTCCAGATGTTTAGGTCTTAGTGCTTCTGGACAGCTCCTTCCCTCTTCTGCAGCTGCCTGCACATCTATCCATGTTGGAACACCTTATAATAAGCCACAGCAAAACAGAATTAGGCAGAACAATTCCAAAGAAAACAGACAGGGATAATCCAGTCTGTAATCATGATTTTCTCCCTTGTTGCAGCACAGTGTACATGCAAGTCAGTTGTCAGGCTCTTCTCCCTTCAGTCATAGCTAATTGTGTCTGCTCCCAGTGCCCACATTTCACACTGCTGGGTTTAGGAGGTGGAAGCAAGGTCTTCAAAGGCCTCTGAGAAATGCTTTTCATACATGATAGCAGATTGTCACCACTATCTCAGTAGACTTCAGCAATGTAGGCTGGTGAGCAAACAGCTGCATCTCTCCTGCCTGTTGTGGCTACTTCAGTGACGCTGATCAGTCTGTCATCAGCAGTGTCTCTGCTTCAGGAGAGCTGCATTGATACTATTTAATTTCTTACAGCCACTGGTGCTGCTCTGTAAGGTAAAAAAAAAAGGCAAAAAAAAAAAGCTGTGTTTTGAGTGACTGTTAATCTGTTCTTCAGCATGATGAGTCTTGGAGTCTTGTCACGCTGCAGCTGGGACACTTCCAAAAACTTGCAGACCCTGTGTAGAATGAGTGTCCTGGGTTAATCTGGATTTGCCCCAAGTTCAGGTTTCTGGCTGGTTTCAGCATCCTTTGATTTGTCATCTTCAGGAAAATACAACACGATTTGCCTCCTAGTCATGTAGACTACTGTCAACCAAGATGAATGGACATCAGTTAGTGGCAGATGGACCAAGGAGGTGTAAAACTAGTCTCTTCTCTCCCATCTCTAATCTGTTTCTCCATATTTGCACTGCTATGTTTATCACTGGCTTCTGGCTCTCACTTTTTCATTGCTCCTGATGTGATGAGAGAAAATATTTTGTTGATGAAAGAAAGCCTTTCTAGGAACATGAGAACAGCAGCTCCCTGTGTCTACCTACTGACGTGTCCTGCCTCTGAGACCCAGCTCCTGTAGCCATGGAGGAAAGAATGAAGCAATCATGTGGTGAACAGTTTGTCAGATCCTTTTTTGCTACAGTGTACTTTGGCATCACTGTCACCTTATAGCTGAGAACTTCTTATATAAGAAGTATGAATTATATTTAAGTCATTAAATATCCTCCCTCTCTGTTTATGGAGAGTAAACAGCAGTTTTCAGCCTTCCTTTGCTGTCACATGGTCCACAAACACTTAGTCTTGTTCATATTGTAGTATCTGGTTAAGCTGCAAATTATCTATTTTTACTCAAAGTACTTGCTGCTTGAAAACTGATGCATCGTGTGGAGCTGTGACAGTCTGTGTTTGAGTGGAGAGGCTTTGCTGACAGAGCTGACTTTCCAGGGTGCACAGGGCTGGAATGAGTCAGTAGCATTTTGTCCCCTATGCTGACAGTAAACCTGAGAGCTGCCAAATGTCACAAGTCCTTTGGCCAAGTCCAGGAGTAAGTGGTTGACAGTGAAGGCATCAGTCAAAGCCAAACTGCAGGGTGCAGATGCTTAGAGATGGGTTGATTTGTGCACAAAGAAGTGAAATACCTTAAAGGGTTTGGAGGGGCACTGGAACTGGTGTGTATTGTGCAGGGCAGCAGTATGTCCAGGAAAAGCATAATACATTGAAGGGGCCTTTTTCTCCTGTCATGAAAAGTAGTTTTGGTCAGTTTTTCATAAATACACCTTCAGTTTCCTTATGCCCCGGGCTCTTTCTGGCAGATGTAGCTGAACTTTATTTAGCCAGTATATGTGGTAACCTATATATAATAATACTCATTTTCCCATTGTCATCAGACTTACTGAACTGGACAGAGGCTACATTTGGTGAGGGCACAGATCCTATTCCATGACTTTGTTTTGTTCTGAAAATATCTATTGAAAGGTATCCATTAATTAAAATTCAGGAAAGAAACTGGCATGGGTTCTTTGGAGTATTCATATATAGCTGCTGCCAGCAAAAATTGTGTTGGACTAGCAGGCTGTGGGATATATCAATGCTGGAGACGTGTGCCCTCGGAGGTGGGCAGATGCACAGCCAGAGCAGAGATCTGGTCTCCCCAAGGACCTTTTATACCTCCAGGCAGAGCTGAGGTAGCAAAAGTAGAGCAGTGCAGAGATGGTAACAAGCAGCATGGCTGTCTGGGGGTGGTGGTGGTTGGAACAGGCAGTATTTTGAGTTGGCCAGATGGATGCTTTTTCTGGGTTCAGTAATTACATAACTATGGGATGTGTCCTGGGACTATGCAGGGGAGGTTTTAAATTATTCAGATTAAGTTTGTCCAGATCCTCTGAAGTGGAGAGGAAAAAAATAGAGGACTCTTGTTATGATTATTTTTAAATTGCATTGAAAACACACAGCACAGAAGGCGTGTGGTGTGCTAAAAGGGGAAAAACACCCTTACTGCTCAGTCAATACAGGAATGAGGAATGGGCTAATCAGTATTAAATGCCTGTATTAAATGTGTGACTTCCAAGCTGCAGCTGGGGAAAGGTTTCACATCTTCAGAAGAGCTAATTACAGGACCTTTGTGTTGCAGATCATCAAAAGATGTGTTACTCTGCACTGGTGCTGGCCATGATGTTCTCCATGGGGGAGCCCCTGCCATATCACCACTATGGTAAGAGTGGGTTGTGCTCATGGCAGAGCTGGTGATGGGGCATGCTGGCAGACACAGGGAAGAGACTTTTCCTGATGATCAAGGTGGTGGACAGCTCAGTGGAAGGCCCAGCAAGAGTAGGGTCTGTTCTTTATCAATAGAGCCTGGAAGCTGAATCACTGGACTGAAATGCCAGATTTCCAAAGAACAGCACAAATCTGGTTTAGAGCAATGGAGGACTGAATACCATGTTGCAGGCAACATGGATTTGCCCATCACTGTGACTAAGTGGCATTTTGTTTAACCTCTAGCCTGTGTGAAAGCACACACCTCTTACTTGCCTTGGAGACTGTCTGCTGATGAGGCTGAGGTCCCAGATCCCTGCACAAATACCCACTAAGACTGTCAGCTGCATAATGTGGCCTTTTTCTGGTCTCTCTTCTAGCAGAATAGTGCAGCCCTCTGTAGACCAGGCTCTTAGGGAATGCAGAGATGATTAAGGATATTGCAGTCAATAACAAAGTGCAAATATTCTCCCTGTTTTATACTCTGTCCTTTCATTTCAGCCAGAAAGCCCTGCCTACTTCTTCCCAAGGCTATGTTGTATTTGGGAAATTCTGGGTTTAATTTTCCTAGAAATGCAGTAGAGATTTTTATAAATATCTCATCAGCAGTTTTACCTTAAGACTGGGTAAACCTGTACAACATTTAAACTGGTGCAATAGAGACTGGAATGAGCCTCTACACCTCCTGTTTTTCTCTCTTTCTGTAACTCTGGCAGTTGTTTCCTGCAGGTGGACTTATTTGCATGAGCTCCTGAGCTTTCCTAATAGCTGAATTGAAAACGGGGTTATTACTAATGGTCTAGATTATTAGGGTTTTTTTAAGAGATTAATCAAACCAGTGGTTAAGAATACCAATCTCTTCCTACCTTGAAGCCTTCACTGGTGGCAGTGGTTCTGCAACAGCTAGAGCAGGATTTGGTGTTTTGTTTACTCAAAAAAAATCGCCAGTTGGGGTCCCAAATTTCAGCATTGCCCTGCACTGTGTCTCACACAGAGATGCTTCAGTGGTCTGTCTAGTCCACTGGAAGAGCCCTTCATTCCCTGGAGGCTGACACTAGCACTCCACTAATGGTTTTTAAGCTTAAAAGTAGAGAGAAGTGGCTCGGATGGTCCCTTGTTGCTTGGTTTATATTTACTGTGTTGTAAATGCCCATTTCTCCTTGTGCAGAACATCTCAACTCTCAGTTTGTGCAGTTCCTGCTGGATGTGATTGAGGATGGGCTGCCCTCGGACACCACTGACCAGCTGCCTGACTTATTTGTCAACGTCCTTCTGGCCTTCAACCTCCACATTCCAGGTTAAAGTGGTGCTGCTCTGCCTTGGCAGGATTTCAGTGGTCTGGAGTGAGAGTGTGAAAAATGGGGAGGGAGAATCTCACTGGGTCTTGATGGTGCTATAGCCACCAACCAGCTCTCCTAGTCTCTGGCACTATGCTGTGTTTAAATATGGTGCAAAACCCTAGAGAAATAAATGGTCTGAGAGCTCCTGCCCAGTAGCCCTGGGCCGCTCAGTGGATTTGTCATTGGGCTTCCACAGTGCCTGATGAAAAGAGTGGCTGGGCTGTACTTGCAGAGCATGAGTGGGGTTAATTTATAGGCACAGGTGACTTGGGAGAGAAGATGCTTCAGTGGGCATTTCTCAATACCAATTCAGAAGAAAAGTCCTCTGCCTTCTGCAGGTCTTGGCAAAGCTGCTTCCCTGTCCACACTGCCTGAAACTTATTCAGTGCCAAGTAGTTGGGGCCAAGCCCTTCAGCACTGGCCTGAGCTGTGTTCTCCCATTTGCCCATGTTCTCTGTCCTCCCTGCCCTCCTGAACATCATGAGAACAGACAGCAGATCAGGTCCTTAGGGAAGAGCATCTTCCCTCCCTCTGTCTGCACGTTTTGAAGCCTGTTGGAATATTGGAGCAATAGTTCCAGGTCCTGCTAAGAAAGGCCATTCCTTAACCCAATCTCCTGTTGCTTCAATTGTCTTTAGTTAATTACTTACCCTTGATCTGCTTCATGATGTTCTCCTTGATTTTTGGGAGAGAGGGGAGGATAAAACAGCAACAATATGATCAGTAATTTACCTGTTATTTTGGGTTGCGCATCATTAAAATTTATGCGAAAGTTTCTAATTTCATGTGAAAGTTGATTGCACAGAGACTGATTAAGTATATCTCTGCTGCTTTCATTCATTACCCCTTCCCACACTTACCCATGTCCTTGCTGGCTGCAGTAATTAGGCAGTAATGCGTGACAGGCAGTGTGTTTCTGGGGATTATTGCCCACCTGGGGCGTAGCCAAGAGCAGTGACTTGTTCTCTGATGCTAAGAACATGTTAAATGATGTTCACGTTGCTTATTGGTGGATTGAATTTTTTATCCCTATGTCTGCAAGATTCATCTATCATGCAGTTCAGTGGTGCAGCATTAGTTCAAAAACTCTCCTGAATGTATATTATATTCACGCCCTTCAAGATCCTGAAACACTTTGCAGCCTGTGAAATATTACAGGCCACAGAACAAGCCACACTGTGCTGTTTATGTGATTGAGCGTGCACACTCACACACACACGTAAGCTCTGCTAGGGTAAATGTATTTTACAGCAAATCACTTCCAGAGCAGGCAAGGGGACAGTTCCTAGAAGTCTTCAGCCTGTACTCTTGCACAGTGCAGTGCTGAGTGCTGGGAAAAACTTTTCTCTTCTGGGATGCCCCTTGCACCCTTCTTAAGAGAACTTGTAAGACTCTTAGGTTCCAGAAGGGTACTGCTGATAGGAAGTAAGCAGGTACCAAAGAATGGAGCCCTTGGCTGCAGAGGGTTGTGAGCAGAGGTAATGTTTGACAACATAAAGCCTTTGCAAGGTATTTTCCCAGTATTTGGCTGGCAAGGTGGGAACCCACACATGAATCAGATATACAGAGAAAGCACTAAGTCCCAAGTGTTTCATGTGCTGTTTCCAGATTTATTTCATCTTCTCTCTCCCTGCCCACCCACTCTGTGGCCTGAAACTTTTCGTAGCCCTGACAGACTGGTTCTCCAAAGCTCCCCAGAGTACTGATGTGAAATAGGAGCCACCCATTATGTGTTTTTATCACCATGGTCTTCAGGAGACAAAGGGAGGTGCTGAACAGGTTTCTTCCTTAGTTCCAGAACACAGTGTTATCATGACTGCAATAAGCAAGCACTCCAATGTCAAGACTTTCACAGAGAAGCTGCTGCTGCTGCTGAACAGAGGAGGTGAGTGTGTGTGGCACTGTTATGTGCCTGGCAGGGGATGCACACGTGGGGAGAGAAGCACCATGATCGTTACAGGGTAGGATGTCAGGGATGCAGGTAGCTGAGGAGCTGTCAGCTCAGGCTGTGCTGTGCTGCTTCGTGGTGAGTTTGTGAGGGTGACAGTCTGCATTGCTGAGGATGGAGCTGCACAAGGAATCAGGTAATGGCTAATAGCATCTAGGGACAGAGGAGTGTCTGTCATTTCCATACTTCTGGGTCAGATCAGTTCCGTCTCAGAGCATGGACCAGCTGCCATGGGCAAGCTCTTGTCTGGGAGGAAAGCTGATCCTAGGCCACTTCTGTCCTTGGACAGGCAGAGGACTCAGTGCGTGCTGGCACACAAACCTCTGCCTGTGCTGGCAAACATCTGCCCTGGGGAACAGATGCAGAGGGAGCTTTTGTCTTCTGAAATGCTGCTTAGAGTGGAACTTTCCGTTTCTGAATTGCCAGCAGAGGGTTAGCCTTGTGTCTGCTTCAGGCATGGAGGGAAATCCAGCGTACTTGTAGAGCTGTTGCAGAGCAGATTGCTGGAACAGTGGAGATCTCAGCAGGAAGAGCAGTGCCAGGTCTTTCAGCCTGTGCTGCAGGCCGCTATTGTGCTTTCTAATACCTTCTGGAGCACAGGGGCTTTGCTGCCTGAGAGAACTCATTTTGTTGACTTGCTGGAAATAACCCATCCTGTGATGCATGCAGCTCATCTTACTCTGGCTTTAGTTCTCTTTGGGGCTGCAATTCACTGTCTCTACATTAAATCAGCTTGAGGGCAGCAGGCACCTTGGTGCTCTTCTGTCTGGCCTCCTCCCAAAGCCTTTGTTTAGCCATTTCCCTGCCGAATTCCCTGTAGAGATCACCTTACAGTGAGGAGCTGGAAGAAGAAAGAGGGGGCCACAACCTAATAAAGATGCTTCTCTTTTGCCTGCCTTCCTGAGAACTGCTGGAGGAGCTGCCATGGCCCAGTGACCCTCTTGGAGTCTGCAGGGATGTGTTTTGCAAGAGAACAGGATGTGGTGGCATATTTAAACTTGGAAGTGTTTCTTTTCTTGCTTCTGGGACGGTACTAGCCTGGTCTCGGGTGAAAGCTTGTTTTTGGTACAGGCTCTGATGGGCTTTTCAGAGGGGTTATTGGACCCCTCTTAATAAACCAGGGAGAAAATGAGTGGTGGCTGTTGAGCAAAAATGGGAGATACTGAGAGGCAGTGTGCTAATGCGCTCTCATCTGGGATGGTCGGTGAAACATAAACAGCGATTAATGCTAATCATAATGAGTTGGGTCTCATCTTGGTAGCCTGCAGAGCTGCCATCCTGATTACACACCTTTGTGCAAGGCACTGAGGTCTTTGGGAACAAAAGCTATCCATGGGCAGGGAGTGGCTGGCCAAGGGCAGGGCAGCCTCCTCTCCAGAGCCAAAGGGTCTAATGAAGGGAGGTGCACTGAAGATGGAGCAGAGGGGCAATGGGGGGAGTGTGTGGCTCAGCACAGTCTCTCTGCCTCTCCCAGATGATCCAGTTTGCATCTTCAAGCATCAGCCTCAGCCACCACACTCAGTGCTGAAGTTTCTGCAGGACATCTTTGCCAGCAAGGATACAGCCAGCATCTTCTATCACACAGACATGATGGTCCTGATAGACATCCTGGTGCGGCAGATTGCTGATCTCTCCCCTGGAGACAAGGTGCTCACAGTAACCCATGAACACTGGGGAAGGGAGCACAAAGCAATAGTGTTTTTCCTGAACCCTTATGGGGCCTGCTGGTGCAGGGAGGAGTGGAGTTCTGGGGTGGGCACAACATTTCTGGGTACTTAAATCAACCTTGGGAGGTGAGAAGTAAGGGAGGATTTATCCTGCCTGGCACACTAGCGTATTTGAAGAAAGATCTGCCAGGCTTCTGGTGGTCTGCACACTTCTGACCAGGGACCTTTGGGAAGAGAGACCCTCTGTGAATAGTAGGAGGAGAAATCTCTCGTTTGATGTTGCAAGAGGCAGGGGATGTGCACATGTTCAAGGGCAGGGGAGGAGCAGCATTCTGTTGCTGTGGGAAAAGCAGAGTTTTCTATAGTTACTAATGATGCTTAAGGAAAAGTAGGTGTCTCTGGTGTGCTCTGGTTGATGGTGCAGCAGCAGATGTTCCTGTGCTCATGCTGTAATGGAGGCTGGCATGCTTGTTTATCTCACTTCAAATCTTTCACTGTGCTCTGTGGTTTGTCTCCCCTCCCACTTGGCAGCTGAGGATGGAGTATCTGTCTCTGATGCATGCCATCATCCGCTCCACACCCTATCTGCAGCACCAGCACCGCCTCGCCGACCTGCAGGGCATCCTGCAGCGAATCCTGGGCGAGGAGGAGGAGGACCAGCAGTGCCAGATGGACAAACTGATCATCTTGGAGATTTATAAGGAGTTCCCAGAAATCTCCTCTGGTACCAGCTAATGTTCCTCAGCTTGGACTGGAGTTTGAACCACTTGGATCAACTATGTCTTTTGTTGACACTTTCTCCCCATTCCCTCCCAGTACAGCTCATACCTTATATCCCTCTGTGTGAGGCCTAAGGCTGGGACAGCGTTCACCGGCCCTTTGGAAGTGCCAGTGGTAGAGAGGATGTGGGGTGCCCCCGGGGCCAGATGCCCGGGGCAGGCAGAGCAGGGTGGGCGCTGGCATGTGGTTTGCCTGCAAGACTCAGCAGGAGCTATTTGGGCAGCTGGTGTTAGTGGGAAGGGCAAAGAGCTTGTGAGGGCTCAGCAGCCAGCTTGGGGGGATGTTTAGCTGCACTGGTGTCCCAAGGTCCTGAAGAGAAAGGCCTTTGCCTTAGAGTATCACTTCTTTTCCATGTGTGTCTCTCTCCCTGCAGTGACCAAGTGGAGTCCGCTGGTGCTTGGAAGAAGCTTTTATAACATCTGTTTTGTTTCCTGCTGCTAGTGCCAATGTGCTGCAGCCCTGCCAAGGGAAAGTAGCTGCTCGCTGTCTAATGCCTGTCTAGTGAGCCTTTCAGTCCCTCCTAGCCCTCAGCTTTGCCTCTGAGCAGCAGCCCACCTTGGGTCATGGAGGTCTTACCCCAACAGCTGCTTTTCAATCTGCTTTCTATAGTGATGTTTAAATCTGAATTTCTTGCACACTGTGGCAGCCTAGAAGTAACAGCCAGGTGGGTGACCCTGCCCTTAGGGGAGGCCCTTGGCCGGACACAGCACAAAGACATGTCCTGCCAAGTAAAGCTGCCACTTGCCACCTCTGTTGCAGCATTGCCTTGAGCAGAGGGGCTGCCCTTGGGCAGGCACGCTCTGTTCGTGAAGCATGTGCATTTCTTGCCTTGAGCTTCATAGTAGCTCTGCCTCACTGCCCTCCCTGTTCTCATGGCAGCGCTCGGGGCAGCGTGAGCCTGGTGTCCAGTAGCTGTTTGTGACTATGCTAAGTGTGGGGAACCCTTATTTATATTTCCTCTAGGTTTCTAGCAAACGGGATTAACCTGCTTCCCTGGTTTAGATAGTCACACACACTAACGTGGGTCTCTCAGATATTTGTGTGCACAGTGTGGTCACTCCCTGTCCCCAGGTCTTCTTTTGTAGTAGCCAGTGTAGGAGCTGTTGGAAAGTGAAACTGGAAATACTAGGCACTGTATTTACTTTTGATTTTTTTTTTTACTGTTAGCTTGAGGGGATGACACAAGCTCTGCAGGTCTGGACTGGCCACTGGGGCAGTGATGCTTGAGAACAGAGGAGGTTGGCCTGGCAGCCAAGGGGGGCAAGGAAGTCAGCCTGGGAATCCCCAAGCTTAATAACCACCTTAGTAGAGAAACCTATTTTTTCCCTGTAAAAATGTATGAATGTCAAAAGGCATCCTGTATTTTCTTAAACACTAAGTGTAACCTGCAGAAGAATAAAAATGTCTTAAACTGGACTTCTGTGAGTATAGCTCTGCCTGCCCAATCCTGTCATGGGGGCACGAAAGCATTCAGGGGTGGTTGGTGCCTGCTGCAGACAGAAGGAAAGCAGTGGGTGCTGATCTCCAAATGAGGGTAATGCAGTAGTTTTCCCTCACTCAGCTTCTTACCTTGTCTTTTTCTACCATGTTGCTGGCTGACAAGGAAGGGTGGAGGGCAGCAGCCCTTGCTAGGGGCACCGCCATCATTCCTGGGGCCTGCCCAGCATCGCTGCTCCACATTAAGGGTTTGGCAGAGCTGGACTCACAGTTCGCTCCCCACAAGGTACGTGCAGCCTCAGCTGGCTCCCAGCAGATCTGCCAGGGCAGCGAGCCTGGGCAGGAAGGGTTTAATGGTCCGTATCGAGTGTAACGAATCGCACTTTGGCTGCAGATGTGTGCTCCCAAACCTCAGCCTGCGCCTGCAGCTCTGGGGTGCCTGGGATGGCAGGAGTTCTGTGGGGGGAGAATAGCAGGCACTGAGCAGAGCACTATGTTGGCAGCAGGAAGCTGGTCTCTGCTCCTGGCTCTGTGCCAAGGGAGCCAGCCAGGCCACGGGCACAGCCCTGCCAGGGCAGGGGTCTAAATGGCAGCTGCAAGCTGTGCCACTCCAAATGTAGGGATGGCATCAAACACAGCTACCTGCAGAATCAGGGCCAGGGCTGTCCCAGCTCCTGCCTCTTTGGCCTGTGTCTCCTAAGTCCCCAGGCATGTGGCCTTGAAGTGTGCAATTTGCACACCTGGGGGCAGTCATGACACATAAGGGCTGCCAGTGCTCACTGGTGTGTTCCCATGGTCACTCTCCTGTGCCCCATTGCTCTGTGCAGCACATGGTTGCATGTGCTCCTAAGCCAACCTTGACTTGCTTCTGAGTGCTGCAGGGGCTTGTTGTTGGCCCATGACCTGCTGCTGTGGTGAGATGTTCATCTGGCACTTGCCCTCAGTGATGCAGTACAGGCTTTGCTGTGCCAGGCAAATTCAGCAGTGGCAGGACCTGTGGCTCTGCTTGCTAGGAGCCCAGACTGCAGAGCCGGTGGCTCCCGTTAGCATCCCCAAGCCACTGCTGTCGATAGGGTTGCTCACCCTATCCCAGCTGCACAGTAGCATAACACCCTCTGCCCCACCACCCAGCTGCCACTGCAGCCAGGGCTGGAAGAGCTGGGGGGCAGCTGGCTTTGGGGTCCAGGTGGAGAGATGCACCTCCTGCCCAGGAAAGGCCTTCACACATCGCAGGGAATCAAACTGCAGCATGTAAACTCACTGTCCTCAGCTCAGCAGGTCCTGCTTTCCACGTAGGTGAGACACTCAAGTTCATTTGCTGTAATGGGGCACAATTAGAGCAGTATCTCCTCGTATTGGTGTTTTGATTGTGGTGCAACAGTGAGGGGTATTGGGGGGCTGGCGCGGAGGGGAGTGATACGTTGTCTGTGACCCGTGCTTCTGCTTTATTGTCTGGAATGATTCAATTACAACTATATTGTGGCAGTAATACCCTGACAATTTTGTCCTCCCTCCCCTGAGCTGTCAGCTGGGTAATTAGAACAAATAAACTTGAAAGCCTTCATTACTTTTAAAAAGTATTGCCTCTCTCCTGATTTGGTTTCCTGATGGCACATTCCCACTTTGAGGAGGTGTGATGTATGATCCAGCCAGCATGTTCCTGTTGCACGTGAGTGATGAGCTGCCCTATGTTAAATGAGGTTTCTTGGCTGAGCTGTGTGCAGGGCCAAAGCTGCTCTGGCATTATCCTAACAGCACGGGGAGGGCTCAAGTGGATGCTTAAGGGTCTATAGGGGAGAAGGTAAATCCCCCAAGAGCACAGTATGCCCATGGCTGGTATGGCCACAGCCCTGTCAGTGCTGGTGCTGCACCAGCCAAGCCAGAGGTGTTATGTGTGGTAGTTGAGGAGTTAATCATAGCAGATTACCCGTCTGATGGAGTTCATAAATTAACATGTTGGCTTCTCCAGGGGCGTAGACATCCGCACTCACTGTGTGTCAGCCCTGAGCATTGTGTAAGCACCAGGGGAACTTCTCTCTGGCACATGCTGAGCTGCACTGGCCACCATTTTAGGGCCTGCCTGGTCATGGTCGTACAAGACATGCTCAGCATAAGCAACAGGACAAGGACAAGCCCTGCCTGCTCTGCCTACCCTCTGTCTTCCCCAGTGGTGCCCAGGCCTTGGCTTCTGCAGGGGTGATGGTGGTGGGAGGGAATTACCAGCCCTGGAGGAGGCTAGCCAGTGGTTTGGGGACATACTGGGTGTGCTGCAGACCCCATGTTGTGTTTCCTTGGTTTCCACCCTTGGAATAGGAGCCTGCTTGGTGTCAAACCCCTGATCAGCAAGCAGCATGTGCTCTTCCCACCCCCTTGTTTACACTAACAATAATTGCTAGGGGACCATCTGTCACCATTAGTGGTATCAAAGCTGGGTGAGAGCTGGTAGTGGCCATGGCTGGTGGAGGAGCACCAGAACATGGAGCAGAGAAGCAAAGCATTGGTGACATCAGGCTTCAGCACTGTGGCAGCAGCATGTGGGATGCCATGGCTACAGCTGGAGCAGAGGACACCACCAAGACAGTGGCAGCTGGACTCCCTTGAGGTCCCCAGACCTGCTGTGCCTGGGGCCAACACATCTTCTGTGACCCCTCCTTGCTGCGCAGATGGCCTGTGCTGTCCAAAGCAGTGTGCAGCTTCCAAGCAGCCACTCAAATTTCTGCAATGGGACAGTGGGACCTTGCACAGCCCTGTGTTGTTTCTTGTGGGGTGGGAGTGTGTTGGAGAGTGAGCATGGCTCCTGCAGTGCCAGGAGTGACAGCTGAGCAGCAGAGCACCACCTCCAGTGGGAATCCATCCCACTGTTAACTTGTGAGTTTGTTTTGGAAGCTATGCAGGGCCTATACAAGGGCTGCCACAGATATCTAGCCTGCTGTGGTGTGGATATGGGGGTCCTCCTGCTCTCCAGCCTATGCACCCTGAACAAGAGTCTATCCAGCACAGCAGCACAGGAGGCTCTTGCAGCCCCTTCGGAGCTGGGACGCGCATGGAGGCACAGTGTGTCCCATGTATGCCCTGCCCTTCCCTACCCCATCCTAAACTCCCCCCATCTCCCATATTTGCTCTATTTTCCTCCCTGATAAAATTCTTTCTTCCCTAGCATTTGCCCCAGTGTACTCCCTCCTTCAGCAGGACATAGCCAAGGATGTCCCTCTACCATGGCACACAAAGCCACTAATGAGGCCACCCTGTTATTCCTAAGCCTGTTATGAGCTCCAGTGGATTAGGATATTAGTTGATTGAATCAAATCAACAACTAAATTATGAGGTTGATGCATTAATGAATCACCATAATGCAAGGGCCTCAAATTGAATTTTCCTTGGAAAAATGAAGGGTTGGGTGTTTTTTTCTTTTTATATCAGGGATGCAGGAAGCAAAATCTGCAACTTTCCTCCGGTGGTGATGCCACACCTGGTGAGTGTTGGCAGCTGGAGTCCGTGCCGGGGACGCAGAGATAGTTAAATTAGTGCCACACACTTGGGTGCCCACGGGTGGGGGAGCCAGGTGGCAGGGGCTGTGACACCACTTGCACTGCCTGGAAGAGCGGGACGTAGGGAAGCCTGTCCTCATGCACACAGTAAATCCCATCCCTGCAGGTGCCCAACGTGCTGCTGGTTCCAGGCGGACATGGGGGAGTGGAAGGGGCCCGTGGGGCTGCCGAGGCATGGCAGTGCCCCCTGCCTCACCGCTGGCACTCTCCTGCCTCGCCCTTTGTGCCGGCGGCAGGACGGCTGTCCCCGCGGGCTCCCCTCAGCCACGGGGGCAGAGCCTGGCCCCGGGGACCCTGGCGGTGGCACGGGGTCCGTTCTGGCGCCCGGTGCACCGGCAGTGCCGCAGCAGCGGCTCGGCGGGCTCAGCGGATGCGTGTTGTGTGCACGGTGTCCCGGTGTCCGCGGGCCCTGCGCTTTTGGCAGGGAGGCTCCGGGAGCCCCTCGCCCGGGGCCGGCCCGTGCAGCCTCTGGCACAGACCTGGCCGGCAGTGCCGAGCCAGCGGGGTTTACTGACGCCGGCACACCCCGCTCCAGGGCCGGCAGTGGCTATCCCGCAGTGCCCGGCGGAGCCGACCCGGGGTACGCGTGTGCCGTGGAGCGCCCGGAGCGCCCCCGGCGCGGAGCACCCACCACAGCCCGTGCGGCCGCGCTCAAGATGGCGGCGTGGGGCGGGCGGGGGCGCGGCNGCCGGCGCGCAGCCCCGAACCGCCACCCGCTGTTCCCCCAGTACAACTACCAGGCGGAGGTGGCGGAGAACCAGCCGGCGGGGACGGCGGTGGTGACGGTGGCGGCCCAGGACACCGACGGGGGCGAGGCGGGGCGGCTGGTGTACTCCATGGACGCGCTGATGAACAGCCGCTCGAGGGATCTGTTCAGCATCGACCCGCGGGCTGGGCTCATCTCCACCACCCAGGCCCTGGACCGTGAGAGCATGGACCTGCACTACTTCCGAGTGACGGCCACTGACCACGGGGCACCCCGGCTCTCCGCCACCACCATGGTGGCCATCACTGTGGCTGACCGCAACGACCACGACCCCATCTTTGAGCAGGGCGAGTACCGGGAGACCATCCGGGAGAACGTCGAGGAGGGATACCCCATTCTGCAGCTGCGGGCCACAGACGTTGACTCCCTGCCCAATGCCAACATCCGCTACCGCTTTGTCAATGAACGGGCTGCCTACAACGTCTTTGAGATTGATCCCCGCTCCGGCCTTATCACCACCAGCGGGCCGGTGGACAGGGAGAAGATGGAAAAGTACTCCCTGGTGGTGGAAGCCAATGACCAGGGCAGGGAGCCAGGGCCCCGCTCCACCACTGTCAAGGTCTACATCACAGTCCTTGATGAGAATGACAACATCCCTCAGTTCAGCGAGAAGCGCTACATTGTCCAAGTGAGGGAGGACATACGGCCCCACACTGAGATCTTGCGCGTCACTGCCACGGACCTGGACAAGGACAACAATGCACTGGTGCACTACAACATCATCAGCGGGAACAGTCGGGGCCAGTTTTCCATTGACAGTGTCACTGGGGAAATACAGGTGGTGGCCCCACTGGATTTTGAGGTGGAGCGGGAGTACACCCTGAGGATCCGGGCTCAGGATGCGGGGCGTCCTCCTCTATCTAACAACACTGGCATGGCAAGCATCCAGGTGGTGGACATCAATGACCATGCCCCCATTTTTGTCAGCACCCCTTTTCAAATCTCCGTCCTGGAGAATGCTCCCCTTGGCCACTCTGTCATCCACATCCAGGCTGTGGATGCGGACTATGGTGAGAACTCGCGCCTGGAGTACAAACTGACGGGGGTCTCGGCTGACACACCCTTTGTGGTGAACAGTGCCACAGGGTGGATCACAGTCAGTGGGCCCTTGGACCGGGAATCGGTCGAGCACTATTTTTTTGGGGTAGAGGCTCATGACCATGGCTCTCCATCTTTATCCGCCTCAGCCAGCGTCACCATTACTGTCATGGATGTCAATGACAACCGCCCTGAGTTCACCCAGAAGGAATACTTCATCCGCCTGAATGAGGATGCAGCTGTGGGGACCAGCGTCCTCAGCGTCACAGCAGTCGACCGGGATGTGAACAGTGCCATCACTTACCAGATCACAGGAGGCAACACACGGAACCGCTTCTCCATCAGCACACAAGGTGGGCTGGGGCTCATCACTCTGTCTCTGCCACTGGACTACAAGCAGGAGAGGCGCTATGTGCTCACCGTGACAGCCTCTGATCGGACCCTGCGTGACAACTGCCATGTTCACATCAACATCACCGATGCCAACACACACCGGCCTGTGTTCCAGAGTGCCCACTATTCCGTGAGCATCAACGAGGACCGGCCTGTGGGCAGCACCGTGGTGGTGATCAGTGCCACGGACGATGACGTGGGGGAAAATGCCCGCATCACGTACTACCTGGAGGACAATGTCCCTCAGTTTCGTATTGACCCAGACTCTGGGGCCATCACTCTTCAGGCAGAACTGGACTATGAGGACCAGGTCACGTATACGTTGGCTATCACTGCCAAGGATAATGGAATCCCCCAGAAGGCGGACACCACGTATGTTGAAATTATGGTGAATGATGTTAATGACAATGCCCCCCAGTTTGTCAGCCCTCATTACCAAGGCATGATCTCTGAGGACGCACCTCCCTTCACCAGCGTGCTCCAGATCTCTGCCACTGACCGGGATGCCCACACCAATGGGCGAGTGCAGTACACTTTCCAGAACGGGGAGGATGGGGATGGAGACTTCACCATAGAGCCCACCTCAGGAATCATTCGCACTGTGCGCAGGCTGGACCGCGAGAACGCTCCTGTCTATGAACTGACTGCCTACGCTGTGGACAGGGGCATCCCTCCTCAGCGAACTCCTGTCCACATCCAGGTTACCATTCAGGATGTAAATGACAATGCCCCTGTCTTTCCTGCTGAAGAGTTTGAGGTCTTGGTTAAGGAGAACAGCATCATAGGCTCTGTGGTGGCCCAAATCACAGCTGTTGACCCAGATGAGGGACCCAATGCCCAGATCATGTATCAAATTGTGGAAGGCAACATCCCTGAGATATTCCAAATGGACATCTTTTCTGGAGAGCTCACAGCCTTGATAGACTTGGATTATGAGACAAAATCCGAATATGTGATTGTAGTGCAGGCCACCTCTGCCCCTCTGGTCAGCAGAGCTACAGTCCACATCAAACTCATTGACCAGAATGACAACAGCCCTGTTCTGAAGAACTTCCAAATCCTGTTCAATAACTACGTGTCCAATAAGTCCAACACCTTCCCCTCAGGGGTCATAGGGAAGGTCCCAGCATATGACCCAGATGCATCTGACCGCCTCTTCTACACCTTTGAGCGGGGGAATGAACTACGCTTGTTGATTGTAAATCAGTCGAGCGGGGAGCTGAGGCTGAGCCGTAAGCTGGACAACAACCGTCCGCTTGTGGCCTCCATGCTGGTGACTGTCTCAGGTAGGGAGTGAAAATCATTAAACCTTCAATACAGTACCTTTGGGGGGCTCTGCAAGGTCCCTCTGGGGCAGCCTATTGTGCATTGGGGGTTGGACTGGGGACTGGTAACAAGATTTGGATTGGGAGTCCATCCCAGTCAGGGAATACTACTGGAGTGGTGTGAGGGGTGGCATGGGAGGCGGACTGTTGAGCAGCACTCTGTAAAGGGGCCGAGGCTGGAAATGGTCTGCAAGAACAAAGCATCGTTACTGAGGTGTGAGATTACTTCTGGCTGTTAGTGAGGCACTTTTGGAGGTGCTGTGGCCAGCCAGACTGTGTTGTGTGCTGTGGGGTGCTGGCCCAGCAAACAGGCGGTTCCCGTATGGCCAGGCTGCTGGCCCAGGGGCTGGGACGCTGCTTTGCTCCCAAGCCCAGGTGGCTCTTCTCTCTGCCGGGACTGAGTGCTTCCCTGGCTCTGCGCAGGAGGGAGGGATTGAGCTCAGTGCAGAAGGAGCCCTCTTAAACACCCAGTAGCAAACAGCTCAGTCCGGATGCTGGCTATGGCACCTGCCAACTCTTACTTTGTGGGGTGGCTTCTAAAGCCTAGTACCACCTTTCTGCAGCCAACTTTGTGTTGCAGGGGACAGCTGTGACAAACCTGAGTGCAGTGCCTGGAACTCTTGCATTGTGTGTGTTGTTGGAGTATCCAAATGCAGATGCTAGCTATAGCTAGGGGTGGCTTTATGGGGTGTCAGGGTGCTGTCTAGCCCAGCTGAGGACAGGACAAAGATGGATCTAGGAGCTTGCCTGTGAGCAAGCAGAGTTTGACCCTGGAGCTCCAAGAGCCTGAGCTTTTTTCTTCACCACTAGCCTTTCTTAGCTGGCAGATGCATGATCTGAAATGGAGGCATCTGTCCATTGCTGAACCATGGAGCACCTGCAGGAGGGAAGGCAAGAGCCCTCTCTGGAGGGGCCAAGCACTGAATAGCCAGGAGTGGCTGGGGAGTGATACTCCGAATTGTGATGCTCCCCTGACCATTGGCTACCAGCTGCCTTCCCTTTTAGCTCTCTCGATCTGGCTTATTCTGTGAGAGGAGAATCTCTTTCAAAAGAGAAAGAGGGCTTTAAAAGGAGACCTGTTCAAGGCAATCCTGCATAAGCAGCACCAGTCTGGCAGTGGGCTGGGGCTCTGTGGGGTCTAATTGTAGCCGCAGGACTGGCCAAGAGCAGCTGCAGGCGCACAAATGCCCATCGCTGGAGGTGGGGGTGGTTTTGACCTTTCCAGCTTCTGCCCCAGTGTGTTCATGCAAGCCCTGCCTCCTCACACACTTAACCCTGCACAAAGGCAGGAGACAATCACGTCCTGGAGTCCTGTATCAAGCCGCCTCGTGGCAAGGGGGCCCTTGCAATTAGAATGTCGTCATCTTCCAGCGGGAAGGGAGAATGGGAGAGGTGTGTTCACGAAGGAGGGGAGAAGATGGAAGGGGAAGAGCTGTTCTGGTGAGGGAAGTGAGACGGTGGAAAATGGGCCTTTTGTTGGCTTTTATATTGGCTGTGGAGGTGGAAGTCTCCTAGTTTGGTTTTTCAGTCTTTGTTGTTGGAAGCCCCCCGCCCAGCTGGCAGCTCCGCCAGCCCCATGCTGTCACTGTGTGCAGAGAGGGAGGGTGGATTTGCAGAGCTGGCAGCCAGGACATTCAGACCAGGCTGCATTGTCTGCCCTGGACACTGTGCCATGACAGAGCATCTTCCTGCTGCTGGAAGGAAGCAGTAGCACCTACGTGGGTGCCCCAAGGGTCAGCATCCTAGGAGGGAGTGGCTTCCCTGCCTTTATGGTGCATGGTGGTGTTTTTATGGTGCTCCTTTGAGGGAGGCTGAATCCCGCTAAAACACAGGGCAAGGGGCCTTTTTGCCTGCCTGTGAGCTGTGTGTATTCTTAGCTCAGTCCCTTGTAGGAGGCAGAAGACTTGGGCCATCACAAAGCAGTGCCTTTCCAGCAGGGCTGATAGCCTCAAAACTGACCCCAGCTTCTCATAGGCGTGCAGATACCTCTCGCTGCTAAAATCTGTTCTTGGCTGCTGAGGATGCAGGACAGTGGGATAGAGGGGCTGTATCCATGGCCAGCAGCACTGAAATCAGGGCAGTGTAAGAGACTGACATCATGCTGACTTTAAACCATTTCAGACTGGTTTCTCTGGGCTTGGTGGCAAGCGTGGAGGCTCAGCTGCAGGAGAACAACATTCGTCCCCTGTGCTGGGTGATGGGAGCCTGATTTACTTTCAAGATCTCTTAACTGGTAAAGTATTATCAAAATGTTGAAAGGTCTGCTGAAGCCCTTCAGGAGCAGTGAGGAATGTTCACCGTACCGATACCTGTCTCTTTTCCTGACTTCTCTGTCTGGACACGTTTTACCATTCCTCACCTGCAAACATGAAAGTCACCAGTCTGTCCCCAGAGCACCCTTGCTGTCTCTGGGGTGGCCATTGCAGTCAGAATAGTGGCTTTTGCTCTCTTGAACACTGTTGCCACCACTCAAGAAGAGGACATGGAGCTTGTCTTTAGCTTCGTTGCTTTTGAAGCTGGTGATTGTCAGTCTTGGAATTGCAAAAACAATGGCTCAATGCTGTCCAGCACAAGGGTTAGAGACCCTTGTCCCTTTTCCTTGCTCAATACCCTGTAGCCATGTTTCTAGGACTCCTCACTCTGCTGCATGAATATTCACCAGGCACCAGCTCTCCAGCTACAGGATTTAATCAGAAGGGCTGAGCATTCGTGATTAAAATGCCTCCCATGGGGGGTCAGTGCCTCCAGCCAGCTTTGGGCTTTCTTCTGGTAGCTTTATTTTTTTTTCTTTCCTCATTTGCAGTGGGTCATTCTCTTAACCATCTGCTTCCCTCTGCACGGAGGGAGGAGACAGCCTTGGGTGTGATGCTGAGCTGAGACAGTGTTACAGGGGGACCTTACTGAGGAGGTCTGTGGGGCCAGGCCTGGCTCCACATTGCTGTGGGGGACCAAGAAAGGGATGCTTGGCTTTCCTGCTGTGGGCTGGGCAATGCCAAAGGCATCAGGTACCCTCTAACTCACTTTCTTACCCAGGCACAAGCTCCTTGCTCCTGTGAGGCATTGCGAGCCTCCAGCCTGCCCCAGGATGCCCTCAGCATCATGGCAGCCAAGGCCTAATAACAGCCATAAATCAGGCAGATATCTGCCAGGAGCTGAGCAGCCCTTGGGGAGAGTGGGAGCTGTCCCCAGGGCCTTGTGGCTGCTTCTGGGTGAGCTATGAGCTGAAGAGAGGAGAGGGGAGGGAACTGGGATCATGCTGTGCTCATGCTTGCCTTAGCAGAGAGGTCAGCTGTGAGGAGGGGAGAGCAGGGGAGGGGAGGGAGCTGGGACACAACCCAGCTGTGTGCTGAGAAGGGAGCTGTCAAATGTCAAAGGTGTCAAAGTGGTGGCATCCTGGGATACTCAGGATCACCTGTCTCACCAGGTGGTTCCTCAGGGAGAGATGCCAGCCTGATGGTGGCTTGGGGAGCATCTTATGCCAAGTGTGGCTTGTGGCTTTCCTCACACTCTTGCCTCCCAAGGTCTGGGTGGCGTCAGTACCTCATGAACTTCTTGCAGAGAGAATGTGCCTTGGGGAGTACAGGTAATGATTCCAGTTCCTTGCCCTGAGCCTGGATAGGTCTAGATACCCTGGCGTGTCCAACCAGATGCTGAATGGAGCTGTTTTATTGCTGCTGCTCATGCTGCCCTCTGTGCCAGAGTGGGCAGGGTGTCACACAGAGGGTGTCACACCCTTGCTTCCATATGGGGTGGGAGCAGTTTGGCTTCAGAGAGAAGCAAACCCCCTTTCCTCCAGGAGATTAGCTCCTGGGTGACTGTACTGGCATGCTGCTCCCCCAGCCTGAAGCCAGCCTTATCTCCAGAGCACCAGGCCTGGCACACAGGCTGCTGCTTGTGCAGGAATTTGCAGGTCACTAGAAGTTTTCACCTTCTGAAGAGGAGAAGAGAGAGGTGGAAGAAAGGGAGATGTTTCAAATTAGAAATCCTCCTGCACTGCAAACTTCAAACAGGGCTGAGGGAAATCAAAAGGCTTTGCAGAACAGCAGCCACAGGAAGAGAAGAACAGTAAAGGCAGCTTTTTACGTGAGGCTTGGAGCTGGGGCATGGATGAGGGATGAGTGGCTGGCATTTGCACACCTGGTCCTTGTCAGGGACAGGGCTGACTGGGGTGCCAGGAAGCCTGCTGCTCCTTGTGCTTCCTTGTACTGGTTTGGAGGAGGTGAACACATAGGGGATGTTACAGCAAGGCTTGGGATACAGGATTAGTCATGGGAGCCACTGTTGAGATGTGCTGAGGTAAATGTTGTCTTGGTATGATGATGGAGAGCCAGTTTTCCAAAGAGATGTGGGGGTTTGAGGCTCTCAGATGGGGTGGGAGGTGGGAACAACAGGTGACAGCTATGGGCTGCTAATGCCCATAGGGTGCCAGCACTGGGGTACTGGCAATGGGCTGGAAGATGGATTGCTTCATTTCAAGAGCAGTGAGGTTCTTGATGAGCCACATCAAGCATTTCTGGGGCCACCAAGGTTGGCACTGTCTTGCTTTGCCATGCTGAAGTCTGGGTCTGCCTGCTGGACTATGTGGTGGAGGCCCAGAAGGAAGGGACCAGGTGATAGGAGGCATCATCCTGGGGGTCAGCAGACAGGCTTCTGCCAGCTGGTTGCCCTGGCTAAAACTACTGGCAGTGGTGTCTGGGGTATCCTGGGGTATCAGGATGCATTGGGTCTCTGGGAGTTGGGTAGGTGAGGTGAGGCAGGGGCCTATGATCACAGATATGCCAGGATGGAAGCTGCACCATTGCCCCTTTGGGCTGTGCTGTGCTGCCTGTGCCCCTGCAGCCTGAGCTGCTGGCTGGGCGTGCTCCTGATGTTGGTGGGTGAGCTGCTGCTGCTGGCCAAGGCACTGGGAGAGAGCAGGCAGTGTCTCTGTGTGCTTCTCTGCTCCTGCCTAGGAGATTGCTCATGTGGTGCAGGATCCCAAAGGGAAGGAGTTTGTTTCCAAGGAAAATAGAGATTAAAGAGAATTAAACAAACCAGAGATGGGCTGAGAGAGGAAGAGATGCAGGGCAGATGGTGAGAAGAGGGGAAGCAGGGAGACCAGCACAAAAGGGAGGGCCTAGAGGAGAGAGGAAGGAAATGGCAGGAGAAGAGCGTAGGAAAAGGCAGTGTGGGGGAGGCAGACAGGGAAGCAAAACACCCCAGGCCCTGGCATCAGCTCCTGTGTTTGCCAAACCTCCTGCTGGGACTTCCTTCTGTTCCTGAGCACCTTTGTTCCTGAGAGCTCAGTTTGCTACTGAGATCAAGGACAAGGAGAAAACTTGAGAGTTCTCTCAGTGGGGAGCCTGATGGGGGGGGAGAAGGTGCAGCCACACTGGTCACTCCCCCTCCATCCCAGGTGGTCCCCTGCTAGCCTCTGGGGCTGTGGCTCCAAGCTTCCTTACCAAGGACTCAGACTTGTTGGGGGCCACACTGGGATGTAGGGCTCTGCCCTAGGATGGGAGGTAGGAGACCCTCCAGGGAGCAGGCAGAGACCTGCAGCGTGTTCGTGTTCCCCCCAACAGACGGGATCCACAGCGTGACCGCTCAGTGTGTCCTGCGGGTGATCATCATAACGGAGGACATGCTGGCCAACAGCATTACGGTGCGGCTGGAGAACATGTGGCAGGAGCGCTTCCTCTCCCCGCTGCTCTCCACCTTTCTGGAAGGAGTGGCCACCGTGCTTGCGACGCCCAAGGAGGACATCTTCATCTTCAACATCCAGAATGACACAGACGTGGGTGGCACAGTACTCAACATCAGTTTCTCGGCGCTGATGCCACGGGGTGGGCGCTACTTCAGCTCGGAGGAGCTGCAGGAGCAGCTGTACATGAAGCGCATGGTGCTGACAGGCGCCTCCATGCTGGAGGTGCTGCCCTTCGATGACAACGTGTGCCTGCGGGAGCCCTGCCAGAACTACATGAAGTGCATCTCTGTCCTCAAGTTTGACAGCTCTGCCCCCTTCATCGCCTCCCACTCCACCCTCTTTCGGCCCATCCACCCCATCACCGGCCTGCGGTGCCGCTGTCCCCAGGGCTTCACTGGGGATTACTGCGAAATGGAGATCAACCTGTGCTACTCCAACCCCTGCCTGAACGGGGGGATCTGCACCCGCAAGGAGGGGGGATACACCTGCGTTTGCCGCCAGCACTTCAGCGGTGAGTGCTGGGGCTGGGGACCTGAGGGGACAGGTGGGTGGGTCCCTTGGCATTGCTGTTCACCATGGTGGGTGCTCTTCCCATCAGGGCACTGGATGTCAGAGCCTCTCTGTGCCTGCAGAGGTCCAGCTCTCCTCCCAGCTCTCCGTGTTTCCATGGTGCTGCATATGCAGGGCTGAGGTTGCCATAGAAATCTGTCTTGTAGGGAGTTGGCATGGAGGACTCTCCACCATCACTTTCCACCCCTTCTCGCAGAGCAGGAGGACTAAGCTGGACTGTGCTAGGCTGGGGCACAGGAGGTTTCTTAGCTATGCCCCATGCTAGGAGGATGATGGGCTCTGGGACCATTGGAGTCTGTCTACTTGTTTCAGCCTGTGCCAGTCTTCAGCTGGTCTGGCAGAGGTGTGGAGCCACACTGGCCCCATGTGCAGTGGCTAAGCTGCAGCCCACCCAGAGCAGAAGGGGAGGCTGGGCCTAGGTGCCCCACCAGGCAGGATCTGATCCAGGCAGATCTGGTCCTAGCTGGGGGGGCTGGCGGGGGAATTCACAGTCCAGCCAGGGTCTTGTTGCCACAAGTTCCCAACAGGCTGTGGAAAACTGGCAACTGGGGGATGAGGGGAGGTGGCTTCTGACTACTGAGGAGGGATCCCCTGCCTTTCTCTCGCTCCTGAGAGGGAGCATGGCAGCAGATGGCTGCCTGGAGCTCTCCTGTTGGTGGCTCCTGGTGAGGTAAGCAGAGTCAGTGGTAGTTAACCCCTGGCATTTGAAGCGTGAACAGCTGTTAGCAGAGGGGTTAATGAGCTCATTTGCCTGTCATTTCATGCTGTCTCCTCATCCTCCTTGTGCATCACAGAGCAAGTAATGGGAGCAGGGCCTGGGGCATAGGACTTCAGCTGAGTGGTTCCCTGGGTTCTGTGGGGATAGCACAGGAAAAGAGGCTGACAGATGCCCTGCACTGCACTGGTGAGCTGGTGTGGGGCATCCCTGTTACCCATGCCAGCAAGGTGCCAGGGTATTCGTTGTTCCCCATGTTTCTCCCACTTGCATGCAGTGTTTGGAGGCTCCCGGTGCCATGGGTGATACTTCTATAGCTATTGACAGGAACTCAGTGGCACTGGGCTGTCCCCACACCCCAGAGACAGGACTGAGATGCCTGTCCCAGGTTTGTGTGGTGGCAGGGCCCAAGGAGGCACTCTCAGCATTACCAGGACTCCCCTGGCTTGCTTCTCCCCCAGCTGTGGCCAGTGCTCTCCTGTCGCATTTCCCATGCCGTTCTGGATCCAAAGTTGCCCTTTCAGCCAGACCTGGCATCACACCCAGCCCAGTGGCTCGTGCCAGACTGGCAGTGGTTACTATGGGGAACACCTGGGTAACATTTGGGTTGTCCCAAGCTACTGTGGACCCCAGCTGCTCCACAGACTCCTTCCCCTCAGCTGCCCTGTCCTGAATCCAGGCTGAGGTCTGCATTCCCAAGGTAAGGAGCACATGGGTGGCTGCTGTGTACGCATCCCAAGCCTGTGCCCTTGCTCCTGCAGGCGAGAACTGTGAAGTGGACAGCCGCGCGGGGCGGTGCGTGCCCGGCGTGTGCCGCAATGGTGGCACCTGCACCGACGGCGCCGACGGTGGCTTCCGCTGCCAGTGCCCAGCGGGCGGCTTTGAGACACCCTTCTGTGAGGTGTCCACGCGCTCCTTCCCACCTCGATCCTTCATCATGTTCCGGGGCCTGCGCCAGCGCTTCCACCTCACCCTTGCCCTCTCGTGAGTTCTCTCTTTCCTCTGCTGCACATCAGCATCCTTGGTACACCTGGCCCTGCTCTGGTGGCTCTTGTGCACAGCACACTGGGCCAATCCAGGGGCTGCCTGATGCTCTCCAGACCCCTGTGTTACTGGCTTTTCTTCCCCATGGGGCTGCCCTGGCACCTTTAGCCAAAGGGTTCTGAATCTGCACTGGCATCAGCTCATCCCTTCCTGCAGTGCCTCTGCCCTTTGCTGCTGCCAGCTCTGCCTCCATGCCAGCCCCCCTGCTCAAGTCTTAGTGTCCCTGTGGTGGGATGCTGGTGCATGCCACGGGAGAGAGGGGATCTCCTCGTGCTCCTTGCACACACCCTGCCCTCCTTCTTCCTACCCTGCCGCAGGTTCAGCACTGTGGAGCCCAACGGCCTTCTGCTTTACAATGGGCGCTTGAATGAGAGGCATGATTTCCTGGCAGTGGAGATCATCCAGGGGCAGATCCAGCTGAAATACTCCACAGGTACACTTGGCCCTGCCTGTTGTGGGATTTGTAACATGGGAGCTGTGAGAAGGCCTGTGCTGAGTGGGGAGAGCAGAGTGCTGCCCTGGATGGAACCCGTGCTAAGGGAAGCAGAGTTAAGAAGTGTTGGTGAGCATCAGTAGATAGCATAGGAGATGAGTTGTGTGTTTCAGAACTCTCCCAGAGCTTAGGAGTGCAGTTTGTGAGCACAAACCAGGACAAACGCTTTTGGTGTCTGCTGCTGTTCTGTCCTGTTGTGTCACTATGAACTTCACAAGTCCATCAGCAGCACAATGGGGTTGGTGCCTCAGGAAGGGTGGGAACATCTGAAGGCTGTCTGGCTTCCCTCAGCCTGCCATCATCCCTGTCTCCTCAGGAGAGTCCAGCACGGTAGTGAGTCCCTACCTGCCGGGGGGTGTGAGTGATGGACAGTGGCACACGCTGCAGCTCCGCTACTACAACAAGGTACGTGTGCCCCAGCTCTCCCAAACACTCATGGCTCTCTCTTCCCACAAGTGAGCAGCTCTGGCTTTCCTGTCCTCTGGCTCTGTCCCATGTCAGAGGGCTCTGGAGAGAAGGTAGAGGAGGCTTTCAGCCCTGAGAGATGGATGCAATGGAGCAGACAGCTGGGTACAGGGACGGACTGACACTCAGGACTTCACTTGAAGGCTGTAGGAATGTGCTCCATGCAGTGTCCTTGCCCATGTCCCTCTCTGGTGCTGCTTGCTGGGCTTGGCCGGAGGTTTTTCTCCAGGTCCAAGACCAGGTCCAGGACCAGGAGGTCACACCTCCAGGAGCACGGCTGAGCCTAGGCCGTACTCAGGCCTTTCCTTGCTCTTGTATGTATCCTTGGGTGCTTGGGTCTGGGGCATGTGCGCTGCTGACACCCTTCATTTGCTTTCAGCCCAAGGTCAGCACCCTGGGGGTGGTGCAGGGGCCCTCCACAGACAAGGTGGCCATCTTGACAATAGATGAATGTGATGCTTCAGTGGCCCTGCAGTTTGGCAGCGAGATTGGAAACTACTCCTGTGCTGCAGAAGGTGTGCAGACCAGCTCGAAAAAGTGAGTTCCTTGGAACTGCTGCAGTGGGGAGAAGTGGTCCCCTGAGGAGCCAGGCCTTCGCGTCCGGGACCTTGGCTGTGTGTGCCTGTCCCTGAGGATGTCTGCTTCCCAGCCCCGTGCACTGGGGAGCTGGCTGGGCCAGTGTGAGGTCACTGTACCTCTTAACACCCTGGGCTTCTGATCCTGTAGGTCCCTGGACCTCACAGGTCCCTTGCTCCTTGGAGGGGTCCCCAACCTGCCAGAAAACTTCCCCATCACTCATCGGGACTTTGTGGGATGCATGAGAGACCTATTCATTGACAGCAAACGCATCGACCTGGCCTCCTACATTGCCAACAACGGAACTTCTGCAGGTACCAGTGACTCTGCTCCTGCCAGCTCCTGCCCTGGGAATGACTTCTTCTCACACAGCAGTGCTGCTGGGCTGTAACAGCATCGTGGCACCACAGCTGGAGCTGAGCAGCTTCACACTGGAGAGCAAGGCCTTCAGGTCCCCCTAAATGATCCAATGCCCACCTCAGCTAATGTTCTGGGAATGTCCCCTGATCCCAGGTGCAGAGCCTGTTGAGCTGGCTGCCCTGGGAAGTGCTAGATCATCACTCCAGCTCTACAGTATCTTTGTTCTGGCACAAGGAGCACCAATAGCCTTAACCCTCATCCCTGAGGAGGCAGGGTCTGTGTGGAGAGACTGAGTAGTTGGGTTTGTCCCTCTGACAGCTAGGGAAAAGGCCAGCAGGCAGTGGTGCCTTTCCATGTGGGTTGGGGGGAGGTGTGAACTGGTTGAGTCTTATACAGGTGACTTTGATACCTCCAGGTTGTCATGCCAAGCACACGTTCTGTGACTCCAGCCCCTGCAAGAATGGTGGCACATGCTCTGTCAGCTGGGGGACCTACTCCTGCCTCTGTCCTGTTGGCTTTGGGGGCAAAGACTGCCGCCATGGTGAGTGAGTGGGCACTGCTGGGGATGGGCAGGGTGGGTATGTGCAAGGCTGTGCTGGGGAGTTGCCGTGGAAGCAGAGTAATGCATCCATGTGAGATGAACTCATTCTGCTATCCCTGCATCTAGTGCTCCCTGTGAAGTGCACTTCCCTTCTCCTCACCTCCACTTTCTTTTCTAGCCATGCACCATGCCCACTATTTTCAGGGCAACAGTGTCCTGACCTGGGACTTCAAGGCAGACGTGAAGATCTCGGTGCCATGGTACCTGGGGCTGGCATTCCGGACACGCCAGCAAGATGGGGTGCTTCTGCAGGCCCACGCAGGCCAGTACACCACCCTGCTCTGCCAGGTATGGCCACAGCCTCAACCACAGCACCATGGCCAGGCCTCTGCTGCTGTCTGCCCCAGGAGAGCCTGGGGACCTTGTTCTCCCTGCTGGCTCCATCCCAAGCAGAGGGCAGCTGGGGGGAGAGGCATTTAGCATGGATGGATTTCCCTCCTCATGCTTTGATGGAGGGTAGGCTGGAACCGGCCAGAGTTGATGAGGTCTTTACTCACTGCTGGCATTGCTGTTCCCTTTCTGCAGCTGTCTGGGGGCCTGCTCTCCTTCATGGTGACCAGGGGGTCAGGGCGCAGTACCAGCCTTCTCCTAGACCAGCTGCAGCTCAGTGATGGGAAGTGGCATGACCTCCAGCTGGAGCTGCGGGACGTCCACAGCGGGCGAGACTCGCGCTACGTCATCACCCTCACCCTAGACTTTGGGCTTTACCAGGTAGGTGCTCCTTAAGACCCTGGCACCAGGACAGGAACTGTGAGGAATGCTTGGCAAACACAGGTGGAGCCTCTGCACCCCCTGAGAGGGCTGGGACAGGGCTGATGCCCATTGCCTCATGTTACTCCCTTCTGCAGGACATGGTGGTTGTGGGAAATGAACTACATGGCCTGAAGGTGAAACACCTGCATGTGGGGGGAGTCCTGGGCTCTGGCGAGGTGCAGAATGGGCTGAGGGGCTGCATACAGGTGAGTCTGTTGCTCTGAGCCTTCCCTTTTCAGTGGGTCTGTTACATGGAGAGTTGGAAACGCAAGTCTGGCAACTGCTGCCAGCATCCATCCTGCTGGTGTCACTCTCCCTCTGGGCATTCAAGGCTCTGAGGTGCCATGGGATAGCATTAAATAGGGAGGATGGGGAGTGGCTGCTGCTGGGGGTTTGTGGAAGGCGGGAGAACCGAAGCCTTATGTGTCTGTCGTAGCTTCACTGTGAGTTTGTCATCTGCAATGCAGGGTGTGCGACTGGGTGACAGTGTCACTGGGATTGTGCTGCCCAAGCCCAGCCATGCCCTGCGAGTGGAGGCTGGCTGCAGCGTACCAAGCCTCTGTGACTCCAACCCCTGCCCAGCCAACAGCATCTGCAAGGATGAGTGGCAGAGCTACTCCTGTGTCTGCCAGCCAGGTAGGACCTACTGCACCCTGCCACTCCTCTGCTCCTCAAGCCTGCTTGTCTTCTCCCACTGTGACTCCTTCCTGGCTTATGACTGCCCTCCTGTCCATGTCTTGGGCAAGTCACATCCCTGTCAGACACTCATCAATTTTTCTGGAGGGCAGAATCCCTCCTGAGCCCCATGAATTCACTCCTTGGTGCTCCGGCAGCTCTCAGGGAGAAGGTATTTGCTTTACACACTGCTCTCTGTCCACACCTCAGGGTACTATGGAGGGGACTGTGTGGATGTGTGTCACCTCAACCCCTGCAAGAACAAGTCGGTGTGTCGCCGCAAGCCAGGCTCACGACTGGGCTACGTGTGCGAGTGCAGTGAGAACTTCTTTGGGCAGTACTGCGAGCACAGGTGAGATACAGGGCAGGACCGGGCCTTTGGGCCTGGCTTCCATGCTGATCTCTCATCCTGGATATGTAACTCGGGACTTCTCAGTGCCACCTTCCTCCTTTGAGCTGCTGAGCAGCTGGACTGGTGGCAGAATAAGGCCTGGGGAATTTGGTTCTTGTAATATCAAAGGTATTTCTCTCCCTAGGATAGACCAGCAGTGTCCGAAGGGCTGGTGGGGAAACCCCACCTGTGGTCCCTGTAACTGTGATGTGAACAAGGGCTTTGACCCTGACTGCAATAAAACCAACGGGCAGTGCCACTGCAAGGTGAGGGGCAGCTGTGTCAATGAGGACATAGACCATGGCTTATCTGAAACCCTGCTTGTTCTTGATACTGCTCCGTGTCCCCCACAAAGGCCTGGCAGTTTCCCAGGCCCTGCTTTGTGTGCCTAGTTCTGGGCTGGATCCCTGCTCAGCTCCTCTGTACAGCCTTCCTGCCCCAGCATGTTGATGATGGGGGCAGTTGGGTGCTTGGAAATCAGGAAAGCCTTGACCTTCTCTGGCTCCAGGGCTTCCCCAGCCAGCCTTGGCTGCTGTCCCAGTGGACTCTCTGATGACTGTCCCCATCTCCTCCCAGGACTTCCACTACCGCCCCAGAGGCAGTGACACCTGCCTGCCCTGTGACTGCTACCCCGTGGGCTCCACCTCGCGCTCCTGTGACAGGGAGACTGGCCGGTGCCACTGCCGGCCCGGGGTCATCGGCCGCCAGTGCAACAGCTGTGACAGCCCTTTTGCTGAAGTGACGCCCAGTGGCTGTGAGGGTGAGTGTGGGCACAGGAGTGTGGGCAACCAGTGCCGCAGGGTTTGGTGTCAGTGACCTGGCCCCGTGACCAGTGTGTCTCCACAGTGCTCTATGACGGCTGTCCCAAAAGCCTGAAGTCAGGTGTGTGGTGGCCCCAGACCAAGTTTGGCTTCTCGGCTGCAGTGCTGTGTCCCAAAGGCTCCTTGGGTGAGTGGGGGATGTGATGGAGAGGGGAGGTGGCAGCCTGGCTGTCCTGTAGCAGCCCTGGCCATATCACTCTGTTCTTGCCCTACCCCAGTCCTGTTCAGCTGGGCTTGAAGAAGGAAGTTGGAAGAGAAAATGCCACAGCCTGGGGAAGAGCAGAGATCAGAGAGTGCTGGCCATAGGACTGGGGTTGGGTAAAAGCTGTGGGGTGTAGGACTCATCACCCAGCCATGGGGCTGTGCTGTTCCCTCAGTCTTGGTCCCCATCTTCTTCCTGCTGCTTTTTGGGTTCACCAGGCTTGAAGCTGAGGTCAGGCCTGGCACAGCACCTGCAGTGCCTTGCTGTAGCTCCACCAGCCCCATCCCCATGTACCCTGCAAGGGACGTGGGGCAGTGTGCTGTCAGGTGAATGTTGGGTAGGACTCAACATCCTGAGCTGGAGGAGGCAAAGTGACAGAAAAGGTGTCAGCAGGGTGTCTGGGAGTGTAGGGCAGTGTGCGCCCCAGGGGACAATACAAACCCTGTCCTTCTCCAGCCGTTCGCCCCCGGAGGAGGCAGGTTCGGCTCCTAACTGTTGTCACTTCTCTCCCCGGTTCTCTCGCCCTCCGTGCTCAGGCTTGAGGGGTGCAGGTAAGGTTGTTCCCATCTCCTTCCCCCTGTGCTGTATGGGCTGCACCACATTGCTTTCCCTCCCTGCTCCCTGTCTGACACCCTGCACACCCCTGTGCTTTCCTTACTGCTTCTGGTGCTGCCAAGAGTCTTCCCAATGCTTTGCCTGGTCTCACTGGTCCTACACAGTGTTCCCTGCTCCCAGCTCACTAACCAGCACAAGCCCAGCTGCAGCTGCATGCAGCTTCTGCTACGCTCTGTGCCGAGCCTGCAGTGTTGGCTCTGGGTGGGTCTGTGCTCTCCCTGATGGCACTCGCTTGCTTAGGATGGGCATGGGCGGGGAAGGAGCTGGTGGTGAACAATGGGTGGTGAGGCCAGGGAGGAATGGCCGTGGGGTGGAAGAAGGGAAAAGTATTTGAGGGGGAGGTGGTAGGATGGGGGCAGGAACTGATGGGCAACAAAGGGTCCTGTTCCTTCTGCCTGGCTGGCAGGGGAAGGCTTAGAGACCTGGGGGTTAGATCCTGCCCAGATCTGCATCTGAGTCAATCTCTGTTCTGTGCAAGGAGAATGCCATCAGTATGGAGACTTCTTCCTGCTCCCTGCTGCAATGGCACTGGTCCCTGTGTGGTCCATTCTCCCAGCTGGGAGAAGGGTGGCTGTGTGGAGTGCTAGGAGCTGGAGGTGGAAGGGGGCACGCTTGTCCCTGGGGCTTTTCTGAGCAGCAACTGGATTCTGTTCTAAGCTTCCTCTCCCTGTCCCCCCTGTTACTCTCTCCCAGCCATGGGCACCTGGGTGGGCTCCTGTGCCCTGATGCTGTCCCCAGGAGGACCTGCTCCACAGTTACATTGGGGTTGTCTGGTTTCTCTTGCTCAAAATGTTTGTGGTGACACTCCCAGCCAAGAACACTCTTCTCTGTGTTGGCTTTAGCAGCGTTTTTGGTGTTGGTTAATGTCTCATCCTATTCAGTTTTGGAAACTCCCTTGCTGTGCACAAGTGCTTGGGCTCCAACCAGGGACTGGGGACTGGCACTGTATACTGAACCCACAGTGCTGGATCCTCCATGCTGGGGTGCACCATCCCACTCCTCCATCCCCCTTGACTGAAGGGGCTCATCTCAGGGGCTGGTTTTCCAGCCAAACAGCAGGGCTGTTTTGCTCCTGGGGTGGCTTTGCCCTGTAGAGAGAGCAGGACCTCAGCAGGCATTGCAGGCTGTCAGCTGGGGGATGCCTAGAGCTGCTTGGGCTTCCATAGCTTGGGGTCAGATGTGCCTGAGGGACAGAGTCATGTCCCCTGGGGCTTTTCCAGCCTGGGTCCTGCCAAGTCAGTCCTTTTTGCAATCCTGTATGATGGTATATGATGTGATTCAGCCCCAAAGCACACATAGGCACACAGCTCCTGGAGGGAGGGGATGGCAGTAGCTTGCTGAGGTATTACAGACCAAGAGTAGAATGGGTTGCTCTGGTGCAAAGCAGGATGAAGGCCCTGGGATGTTACAGGCCCTCCCCATCACCTGTCAGTGGCACTCTTTGGGATTAGCTGGTGCAGAAGGTCCCTGCTGGGAGGATGCAGCAGGGCAGTCATGTCTCCTGTGCTGAATTTCCAACAAGCTGTTCCTCCTTGTTTTAGGTGCAGCCATCAGACATTGTGATGAGGAGAAGGGCTGGCTGGAGCCAGATCTCTTCAACTGCACTTCACCTGCCTTCAAGGAGCTGTCCATGCTGGTAATCCTCTCAGCTCTGCAGCCCTGACAGAGCAGGAGCCCTCTGAACAAGGATTCACAGCCAGAATTCAAAGCACTCAGCTCTCCAGGGGTGCCTGGAGTATGAGAGGACCTTGCTGCAGTGCTCAGTACCCTTTCTCTTCTCATCTCCTTTCCCCAAATCCCTCCTGTGGGAGAAGTGGTCTGAGCTTAAATTCATGTGGTTTCATTTAATCTGTGTCTCCCTCAGAAATTACTTATGTCCTGCCAGAGTATTTGGGGGGAAAATAAATTACCCTGAGCCGGGCTGAGTGATTTGAAGCTGGTGGGATGTCTGCTCCATGAGACCTCTGTAGCCCCCCGATTCTATATTCAGCACTTACGTGTGCCTAGGCTGAATTGAAACTGAAGCCAGGAGAGTTTTCAGGGAGGTATTGCCAGGGCCTTGCTCTGTCCTTTTATCTCCTTGGCCTGTTATGTATGGCACTGGGTTAGCTGGGCCAGTGCAGATCCTGGTGTATTGCTGAAGGCTGGTTGTCTGCCAGATGTTCTCCCTGTTCTAGTGACCACCACTGTGAGTGTCCATGGCTTCAAAAATGATCTCTGTGTCCAGCAGGGCCTGCAGCATCCCAGTTTCCTGGTAAGGAGCCTGCTGAATTGTTTAACCCTCTCTTTTCTCCTCACTGACAGCTAGAGGGTTTGGAAAAGAACAAGACTGAGCTCAACACAATTGAAGCCAAGAAGCTGGCCCACCGGCTCCGGGCTGTGACAGACCACATGGACCACTACTTTGGCAACGACGTGCACATTGCCTTCCGCCTGCTGTCCCGCCTCATGGCCTTCGAGAGCCAGCAGCACGGCTTTGGCCTGACAGCCACACAGGATGCCCACTTCAACGAGGTGAGTCCTTCCCCCAGATCAGAGTGACTTCTTACGCTGCTTCTCTTAGCAGCCACCCTGTGCTTCTGAGGGGATTGAGGCAGGACCCTGTCAGGAGCACTGGGCTCCTCAGTCCACACTAGCAGTGTGAGAAGCAAGACTTGCGTGGTCAGGGCTGGAGCAAAGAGTGGCTGAGGAGAGGCAGAGAACTGGGTTTGCTCAGCCTTGGAAGGCAAAGGGAGGTCTTACTGCTGCTGGCAAGTCCCTCATGGCAAGGGTGCCGGGAATATGTCTCTGCAGGGCATTGGTTGATGAGAATTGAGGGTGGAGGCCCATCATAGTAGAAAGTACTTCTCTTCCCAGAGCCCTTGTGCAGAGAGCACAGTGCTGCAGTGTGGGGGTAGTGAGGAGAGGCCCAAAGCCCATGCTCACCCTCTGTCCTCACATCTCTCCTATCCAGAACCTGCTGCATGCAGGCAGCTCTGTGCTGGCACCCGAGAACTGGGAGCACTGGGCCATGCTGCCACACGGGGAGCACAGCAGCGCCAGCCTCATGGAGCAGCTGCGGGACTACTCAGGCACACTGGCCAGCAATATGAAACTCACCTACCTCAACCCCGTCAGTGTCATCACCCCCAACATCAGTGAGTAGGAGCTGGCTGGGGCTGGGGCTGGCTGGGGTGGTGCAGAGACACTCCTCCATCGTGCCTTGTTCCCTTCTCATCTCACTGCATCTCAGGGAGCATGCTGGTAATGTCTTTGATGGCTCTCTCAAACATGGGGAGGCATTTGTGAGAGGTATCCTGGTCCCATCCCTGCCTGGACTAGCTGACCTCCAAGAGCTAGCAGAGCCAGGAGTGTGCTGCCTGCTCCCAGTTGCTTTCCAGTGTCTAGTGAAAAAGCAGCCGGCCTTGGTGGCAGGCGTAGTATGCCCTATGGCAGAGCAAGAATCTGGGCTGGGAAGGAGCACTGTGAGTACTGAGATTTTGTGTCATGCCCAAATACAGGTCATAGCCCCAACCCAGCCTGTGGCTCTTATGGTCCCTTTGCCAGGGACTTGAATCCTGGCCCTGGTGCACGGTTGCTCTCCAGTGAAAGGAGTGTGTTTCTAGGTGTCCATCCTAGAGCTGACTTTCACTGCCTTGCTCCTCCACAGTGCTGAGCATCGATCGCATGGAGAACCACTCCCATGTCAGCCGGCGCTACCCTCGCTACCACAGCAGCCTCTTCCGGGGCCAGCCTGCCTGGGACCCCCACACCCACATTGTACTGCCAGTGTCAGTGCTGAGCCCTCCCAAAGCCGAAGGTGAGCATGTGAGCATCGCTCAAGAAACAACATGGGTGGGTACAGCTGGCAGGAAAGATGTAGAATCACAGAAAGGTTTAGGTTGTAATGGACCTTTGAAAGCCATTTAGCTTGCATATACCATACTGAGACATGGCTCTGTCAGAGGTTGAAAAGCCAACCCTGAGAGCCTGAGCTTTAGACTTCACCACATCCCAGCGGCTCCTGATGGCCTTGCAAATTGTCTTCAGAGCAGCGTGCGTGCACACGTGCATGTGTGTGTTCTTATCACCCCCTTGTGTGCCCCAGCTGCTCCCACAGCAGTGCCCACGCTGGCTGGGGGTGAAGGGAACTACACTGTGGAGAACTCCCCGAGGCAGGCACTGCCAGAGCCTGAGCCCACGCTCGCTGTGGTCATCCTCATCATGTACCGCACCCTTGGGGGGCTGCTGCCTGGACGCTACCAAGTGGATCGCCGTAGCATCAGGTACGTCCTCCCCACCTTTGCCCCCACAAGCACTAGTGGAGAGAGGCTGGCTGGACTCTATTCTTGGCAGCAGTTGCCAAGTATTTCTGCAATGGTGAGGGTTTGATTCCCAGCCTTGGTGCTGCTCTGTGCCACGTTTCCTAGCCCCATGTTGAAGGCTGGGCAGAGTTCTTCCTTCTGAGATGTCAGAAAAGGACACCTGAGAAGTCTCTGGGGGTCTGCAGCTGCCATGCACAGTGATAGTGATGGTAGAGCTCTGTTGCTGCTTGCAGGCTCCCCAAGAATCCTGTGATGAACTCTGCCATTGTGAGTGTGTCTGTGTTCAGTAATCACACCTTCCTGCAAGGACCTCTGGACACCCCTCTTGTGCTGGAATTTTACCTGCTGGAGACAGCCAACAGGAGCAAACCTCTCTGCGTCCAATGGAACCACTCCAGCCCGTGAGTTGAGCATGACCAGGCCACTCTCTTTGAGCTGCTTTCCCCACGCGTATCCTCATTCTCCAGGTTTCCCTGAGCAGCACAGGGATGTGGGGGTTTCCACCCTCCCGTGGGAATTGTTTCTTCTGGGAGGGCACAGCAGGGTCATAGAATCATTTAGTTTGGAAAAGACCTTTAAGATCATTGAGTCCAACTGTTAACCCAGCACTGCCAAGTCCACAACTAACCCATTTCCCTCAGTGCCACATCCACACTGGCTCTAGTCCTTCAGCTTTAGGAGTGCAGTTTTATCTGCTGGCCAAAGAGCCTTGTCAGTCACCCCTCTTCTCTGTGGTTTCCTTCCCCCCACATGCATTTGTGTGTCTTCTCTCCTAAGTGCACTCTGCTTTTTGGTGGCTGCAGGACCAACCCCTCTGGCTTCTGGACAGCCAGGGACTGTGAGCTCGTGTACCGAAACACCACCCATGTCCACTGCCAGTGCTCCCAGTTTGGCACCTTTGGGGTTTTGATGGACAGCTCGCACCGAGAGGTAACCTCAGCCTGTGGGGCTGTGGGTGATGGTGAGGACTGTTAGCTGCTGGGTCCCAGCACAGACAGAAAATGTCCTGGGCATAGGCAAAAAATTCCTTGTGGGACACAAATACACTTTGAGAGTTCTGCGAGCTTCCTGCGTTTGCCCCTAACACTGCTATTTGCCTTTGGTTCTCTGCTGCTGCAGCAACTGGAAGGTGATCTGGAGACATTGGCAATTGTCACCTATTCCTTGGTGTCTCTCTCCTTGGTGTCTCTGCTGCTGACCTTCTCCTTTCTGACCTGCCTCAAAGGCCTCAAGTCTAACACACATGGCATCCACTCCAACATATCAGTCACCCTCTTCTTCTCTGAGCTGCTCTTTCTCCTGGGTATCAACCGCACTGAGAACCAGGTCTGTGGGCTTAGACAAGCTTGCCCATGGGGGTGAGGATGAGGTGTGGGTGATGCCATTAGTGTTGGCACAGTGGGGTCATCTCTAAGTCGCTTTTGTCTCCTCAGTTTCTCTGCACTGTGATTGCCATCCTTCTCCACTGCTTCTTCCTCTCCACCTTCGCCTGGCTCTTTGTCCAGGGCCTCCACATCTACCGCATGCAGACCGAAGCCCGCAACGTCAACTTCGGGGCCATGCGCTTCTACTATGCAATCGGCTGGGGAGTGCCTGCCATCATCACTGGTAAGAGCTGCTCGTGCAACAGCCATGCCCAAGCCAGCTGTGCTGCTTTTCAGCAGCCTCCTGACCACCTCATGTTGCCCAACTCATCCAGTGTGGAGAGCTCAGGGTGGGTTTGCCATGGTCAGCAGTGCTGACAGCAAGCAGTGCTGTGGTGGGCAGGGGACCACATATCAAGGGCTGTCATCTTGCCTCCTAAGGAGAAGTAATTTCTCAGCACATCAGCTCAGGTCTTGTAGTTAAAGTCTCTTGGTTTCCTGCATACTTGGGTGACCTGTTGGTGGTAGCAAATGCCTCCTGGACTGGGCTGTGTCAGGGAAACCTGAGGAAAAGGAAATAAAGTCCCTGTTGCTGAGTCTCACAGTCCTGACTCCTTCTCCCTGTGGTGGGAAAGCCTGTGCATAGGTCAAGGAGCGGTGAGAGAGGCGCTTCGCTGCTGACAGTGCTGGCATAGGATTGACATGGTTTGGACGAGTCCAAGGCTGCTGGGTCTGGTCCTGACCTCTCCCTTCCTCCTGCAGGGCTGGCTGTTGGCCTGGATCCTGAGGGCTACGGGAACCCCGACTTCTGCTGGATTTCCATTCATGATAAGCTGGTCTGGAGCTTTGCAGGCCCCATTACTGTCGTCATTGTGGTAAAACCCTGTCCTGTTTCAACCACAACCCTCTCCTGCCTCCCTTCTCTGCACCATGGGCACTCACCCCTCCTTGACTGCCCACTGCCTGTCCCATTCTCTGTGTCCCACTCCCTCAGTTAGAGGCCCTCTTTTTGTCCCTCCTCACTCCAGCCAAACTTGGGGGAGGCCATGGCTTGGGCATGAAGAGGAAAGAAGGGGATGTTTGCAGGGCCTGGCAGACCTGGAGTCTGCATTGGGGAAATCAGGTCAGAGCCAGCCCTTGGCACAGCTTCTAATCAGTGCCAACACTTTCAGATGAATGGGGTCATGTTCCTGCTTGTGGCCAAGATGTCCTGTTCCCCAGGCCAAAAGGAGACCAAGAAGAAATCAGTTCTGTGAGTATTAGTGGCCAAACTCCCAGCAGAGCTCCGGCAGCTTGCGGTTTTTAGCATTTTCAGTGACCATCCTCCTCCTTCTACCATTGCAGAGGGCCCCTCTGTGCATCAGTGTCAGCCTTGCAGCCACTCTCCTCTCCCACACCTGCCAGCCACCTTCCTAACCCTTCCTAAACTTTATCCTTTTTTGTTCCTACATTTGCATCTCCACACTGACCTTCCAGCTGCTCCCCTTTCACCTGTCCTCACAGCCACCTCTTGTGTCTGCCTGAATTCAGCACTCAGCCCTTGTCAGCTATGAGCACCTGCTTCTTCCTCTCCTACATGCTCCCACAACCTTTCCCCACTCCCTCTTGAGCCAGCCCTGGAGCATGGCTGAGCTCTCTGTGGCTCAAAATGACGTGTGTCATTTGGGCCCCTGTGTTTGCCATGTGTGATCCAGAAGGGAAGGCCTGGGAGTCAGGGGGCGCTGGGCCACTGTGCAGGGATGTGCCTGCAGTGCTGGGTGCAGCAGGAAGGTCTCTGCAGGAGCTTTCCCCTCTGAATCTCTGTCTGTGAGCACTAGGACTGTACATTAACAGTACGCACTAACCTCTTGGTGTGTGTCTGTGTCCCTGTTTGTCTCTCTCTCTCCAGCATGATGTTACGGAGCTCCTTTGTTCTGCTTCTAGTTATTAGCACTACCTGGCTCTTTGGCCTCTTGGCTGTCAACAACAGTGTCCTGGCTTTCCACTACTTCTACACTGTCCTCTGCAGCCTCCAGGTAACTGCCCAGCCTCTGCTGGGGAGGGCATGGGTCAGCCCAGGAGAGCATCCCTGTGGTCCCCACAGCCATCTGTGGAGAGTGGGTGCCCTGTGCTGAGCTCCCAACATCTCGCTGAGCTCCTTGTCCCTTCTGCTGTCACCTCTGTGGCATTGAGTGACTCCTGCCAGTCCCTGCTGCTGTGCCTGTGGTGAGCAGTCACATGGAGCAGGAGGTGGCTGCAAGGCATTTGGTTCAGAGGTGACATCCAAGGGATAGCAAGTACCATCTGGAGGGAAGGCACCTCCATGTCCTGAGAGGGCAGAGTAAGAGAACAGCATGTGACGGAAGTGTTGGAAATCCAAAATATGATCCATGGCAGCACCCTGCGAGCCTTCTCCCACCATTGTGACTGGTGTTGCTGTAGGAGACCCTGCTATTTGCTTCTTGGCCACTGCCAGACAGGAGGACAGCCCACCAGTTCCTCCCTCATCCATGCCCACTATGGGTGTTAGCTCATCGGTATTGGGGGGTTTTTGGTGCATCCCAGTCTGGTAGCCACACTGGACCCTGGAGGAGCCAGGGACTGTCCCACTGCTGGCACTGTGGGCAAGCAGGTCAGCTGGCAGTGAAGAGCTGTCTCCCATGCCATGTCTCCCCACAGGGCCTGGCAGTGCTGGTCCTGTTCTGTGTACTAAATGAGGAGGTGCAGGAGGCATGGAAGCTGGCCTGCCTCAGCAAGAAGGGGCAGAGTGAGGAGGCCACAAGGAGCACACAGGTGGGTGAGAGCAGAGCAGCCCAAGGTGCTGGGCTCAGGCTGCATGCCTGGGACAGGAGCTGACAGGGATATCCCTACCTCCCCTGGGCTGCCATGGCAACTCCTTAACAGGGCACATGCACTATCCCTCTTTCCCAGGGCCCCAATACCTACAACAACACAGCACTGTTTGAGGAGAGTGGGCTCATCCGCATCACCCTGGGGGCCTCCACAGTGTCCTCGGTGAGCAGCGTGCGCTCTGCCCGCACCCACTCCAGCCAGCGAGCTTACCTCAGGTAGGGAGTGGCCAGGGCTCTGGGGGCCGTCAGTGCCTGGGCAGAGACAGAGGCTCCTGCCACTGTGACAGTTGGATCCTCCTCTCTTTCAGAGACAACGTGGCAGCACGTCAGGGCTCGGCTCTGGATCACAGCCTGTTGGCTCACACCGGCCCCACGGACATCGACGTGGCAATGTTCCACCGTGATGCTGGGGAAGGTAAGGCTCAGCCCTGTTCCTGGGTTTGGGAAGTTCTTTCTGGTGCAGGCTCTGGCTATATGGTTACATCTTCCACCCCATGCTCAGCTGCAACTTCCAAACACATGGTAGATAGGAGGGAGAGGCAGCCATTGTGTCATTTAGCACAGCCTCCTCCTGGACAGATGACAAAGGGCATAGCCAGTCCCCAAGGGGGTAGAAATGGAGGAGGCAACAGAGGGGACATTGGCTATTGTGGGATCTCTGGGGACACTGGACTCTCCAGTACAGCACAGATATTTGACTCACTGGAGCTAGACCAGCTGGGGCTGGGGTATGGGACAGGCAAGCAGGGGCTGAGGAATGTGGGTTTGCTCAGCCTGGAAGAGGAGGCAGAGAGGATCTTAGGGCTATTTGCAGCTGCCTTACAGGAAGGTGCAATGAGATGGAGCTGAGCTCCTCTCACAGGTACCTGATGATAGGGCAAGGGGAGCTGGCACAGGCTGCTGCTGAGGGAGGGGCTACAAAGGGTAAGGCACTCTCACAAGTGTGGTCAGTCTGGGGTGGTTCTGCTTTCCTGATGCTGCCGGCAGGAACCTCTCCCACCTTCATTCCAAATGTCTCCCCGACACACCATGTTCCTATAGACCAGGATTCAGACTCGGACAGTGACTTATCTCTGGATGAAGAGCGCAGCCTCTCCATCCCGTCCTCAGAGAGCGAGGAGAATGTACGCCTGCGGGGCCGCTTCCAGCGCCAGCTCAAGCGGGCAGCACACAGTGAACGCCTCCTCACTGACCCTGCCAACACCACTCCCAAAGGCAAGTCCCGAGACTCTGGCAGGGAAAAGAATGAGCTCAGCTCTCTGGGAGTCAGGCCATGTCTTGTGATGGCTCATGGAAATATTCTGCTGCTCATGGAAATACTCTCTCCCTCTTCTCTGGGGTCTGGTTTGCTGTGTCCTTGATCAGATGTGGATGGCAATGACCTCATGTCGTATTGGCCAGCTCTGGGCGAGTGCGAGGTTCACCCCTGCTCCCTGCAGAAGTGGGGCTCCGAGCGGAAGCTGGGATTTGACATGAATAAGGATGCAGCCAACAATAATCAGCCAGACCTGGCTTTGACCAGTGGGGATGAGAACTCCCTCACCCAGACCCAACGTCAGAGAAAAGGTAACAATCTGGAACAAGCAGGCAAGGGTGGCCTTGTGTGTCTCAGGTTGATGTGACTTTGAAGGCTCAGAATCAGATCTGTGTGGCCATGCCCTTGGGGAGGCATGGCCAATTTCCATGGTTTTCCTGCTCTTCTTGCTGTTGTGCAAATATTTGAGTTCTCTTTCTGTCCGGTGCAGGGATTTTGAAGAACCGCCTCCAGTACCCTCCAACTCTTCAGGGCTTGCCATCCGTTGGCAGGATGACCAACGAGCTGACGTGGTACAAGACATCCACGCTGGGTCACAGGGCTGTCCCCGCTGCCTCCTATGGCAGGATCTACTCTGGTGCTGGCAGTCTGTCACAGCCAGCCAGCCGGTACTCATCCCGGGAGCAGCTGGACATGCTGATGAGGAGACAGATGTCCCGGGAGCAGCTGAGCAGGCACAACTCAGGAGAGTGCTTGGAAGCTGTGCCCAGTCGGCATGGGTCCAGAGAGGAGCTGGACACTATCCCCAGCAGGCATGGGTCTACCGAACACCTGGAAAGTATCCCAAGAAGACATGTGTCTAGGGAAAACTTGGATCTACTCACTGCTAGGCCCAGTCAGAGAGATCATGGGAACACGCTGCCCCGGAGGCAGGGCTCCAGAGACTGTCTTGACACTTTACCCTGCAGATTTGGATCACGAGAGCAGCTAGACTGTGGGCCTGTAAGAGAAATCTCTAGAGAGTGGCTAAACACATTGCCGAGTAGGCAAGTGTCCAGAGACCGAATAGACATATTGCCAAGTCAGGATACTTCTCGAGAGCAGTTGGATTTGCTTTCTAGAAAACAGCCTTCAAGGGACCTGCTAGCATCAGCTAGACAAGCTTCAAGAGAACAGCTGGACTTTTTGTCCAGAAGATCTAATTCCAGAGAGCCTCTGGACACAGTGCCTAGCAGGCAGCCCTCACAGGACAACCTGGGGAGTCTCTCTCGGAGGCAGCTGTCTAGGGAAAGCCTAGAACCACTGTCAAGGAGACAGCCTTCTAGGGAGAACCTGGAGGCCATTCCCAGCCGACATCCTTCCACTGAACAGTTAGATATCCTTTCTTCCATCCTTGCTTCTTTTAACTCCTCCATCCTGTCCTCGGTGCAGTCTTCCAGCACACCTTCAGGCCCCCAGACCACCGCCACCCCCTCTGCCATGCAGACTTCAACGCCCTCTGCAGTGTGTCCCTCGACACCTCACTCTGCCACTTCCCACAGCATTTCAGAGCTGTCACCAGACTCAGAGTAAGTGTGTTCCTTCCTTCCTCAGCCAGGTCTTGTTCAGCTGATCTTGTGCATTGTCCCCCTGCCTGGCTTCTTCCCAAAGGGGTTTAGTTTGAAGGGAAATGGTGAGCTCCCCGGGTGTGTGGCAAATGTCTCCTGGTCCTGAATAGTGACTGGGCAGGGAGAAGCCTCAGATGTGACAGCTCCAGATGCTTGTAGTGCAGCACAAGCAGAAGCCTCTGTGTATGTGAGTCTGTCCTCTCTGCCCGAGAGATGATGGCCCTTGCTTGTGGCCTGTGGGTACTTGGGGAAGATGCTCTGTGCAGCTAGGCTGGCCTCCTGGCTGATCCCTTGTTCAGTGCTGGCACTAAGTCCCAGCAGATATATGCAAGGGCCAGGCTGGCTGGAGAGGAGGGAGCCCAAGTCCTGGGGAAGCCCTGCTTTCCCCAGCCATGTTTCTCCCCAGGCACCCTGTTCCAGTATGTCATTTCTTTCCCTGTAGCTCTGCTCCCTGCTGGTACTGCTCCCACTACACCCTACCCCATCCCTCCTTCCCTAATCTCAGGGACTCAGAGACAGTTGTTACTGCCCTGACGCAGGAGAGATTTTCTGCCCTGTCCCCATCTGGCATAGTGGGGAAAGGATGCTGGAGCCCAGGAGAGATGCCATGGCTTAACACTGTTTTTCTTTCCTCTGAGAAGAATAGTGAGAAATGATGGCCATTCCTGAGGGGCTGAAACTGTCCACAAGAGAGATGGAAGAAGCAGGGCCCTTCGCCAGGCACTGCCAGCTGAGGTTTGGTATCCCCATGGAGCAGGGGCCAGAACTGATGGTTGTCAGAGGCCCAAAACCAACCCTGCTTTCCCCTGCCCTGTGGGCTGAGGGGCTAGCAGTCCACACCACCCACTGCCAGGAGCCTCCAGGCTCTCAGCTGCCACCATGCTCTCCATCAGCTGCCTGGTGTGACAGGCAGTACTGAGCGAGGGTGGCATCTCCAACCCCCAAGGACCAAGCTCTCTCTCTGCGAGCTATTTGTGTGTGGGGTGTGCCTGTGTGTATGTGAAGGGTGGGCAGTGGCAGGGGGACAGAAATGGAGCCCAGGATATGGGGTAGGGAGGGTTTTCTATCCTTTTCTATCTTTGTAATCAGAGAGAAGAGAAATTTCTATGGTTATTTTTACGGATGGTCTGTTCCCAGGACCTGGAGCATTTGTTTCACCAACAGCCCCTTGCCACTTTCTGTGAGGCTACTAGAACCACAATCCCAGTGGACTGGAGAAACAGTGCCAGGTAGTCCTTAAGGCTTTGCTGGCACTGCTTTGTCCCATCCCCACTGCAGGGCAAGCTGGCCCTGTTGCCCCCTGCCCTCCCACTGTGCAGCTCCACAGGTCTCAGTGCCACCTTCCTGCCTGGTGTCCCTCAGCCCCCTGCAGCCAGGCCCCGCTCTGCCCTGCCATGGGACCACCCCTTGGGGCTGCCCCTGTCTGTGAGCTGGGGCTGTGTGCCAGCGAGAGCACACGTGAACAGGGCAGCAAATTTGGCACTAGGAACCTGCCGGGGAGGAGACAAGCTCTGCTGTGCAGTCCTGTCCTGTGCCAGGATGGTCCCACTCTCGTCAGTGCTGGTTTCCTTGGCTCAGCAAGTGAGCACTGTGTTTATACCCACTGAGTGTTATGCTCTTTAACCTGCATGTTACAGAACAAACCTCTGTTGGTTTGTGGGCCTGGTAAAGGAGCTGGATGACCCTTGCCCTGCTTAGCAGCAGGCTTGGTTTTTCCCAGAGACAGTCTTTACTCTGCAGAGGACTAACATCCTCAGGAGCATGATGTGGCTCCAGTTTCAGGGTCCAGCATTGCCCACAAAAGTTGTATCTAACTGGTTCCCTTGGGGCTCTGTGTACACCTGCTCTCCCCTGAGTAGCAGAGGACCCCAGCTCAGAGTGGCCTGAATTTTGGGAGATGGAGATAAACAGCACTTTGCCCTGTCTGGAAATTCAGGCTACCCAGATGGTGTCCCTGCTCAGCCTGAGGCCTGACCTGGCTCCTACTGGCCCTGCTGTGATATGACACACCTCTGGGCCTACCCTAGCCTCAGGCCAGGGCATTCAGCTTGGGGTCCAGCATGTTCCCTTTCACCTCCATGGTGCTCTCGGGGCTGTGTGACCATGTGCTCCTTACTGCCTTACTACCACACTGCCGTGGCATCTTACTGTAGCCCAGCCTGACATGTTTACAGGAGAGGACTCGTGCTGCTGTCCTCCATGCCTCTAGGGGGGCCAAGGCCTCCTGGCTGCTTCCCAGAGTCAGTGGGGAGAGTATGGAGGGAATAGGATTGATGATTGGGGGTGCCCTGGGTCCCCAACACAGCCCTGATGAGGCAGGCTTGCTGTCGTCCTTTTCCCAGGATGAGGAGAGAAAGGCCTGCTGACATGTTTACATGCCGTTTGGGACCAGTGTGCAGAGGGAAAGCCTGCTGGCCCCACATGCTGGGAGCAGCCAGGCACCTCCATGCTGCCCATCTTTGCCTTTGGAAACAAGCTCGTTTACAAGTTTCTCTCCGGCTGTGCAGTGCCAGCACCAGAGTCCTGGGATCCTGTCCCTGCTGCGCTGTAGGGCCCATATTTCTGCCAAGTTGGGCATGGGGCTCTTTATGCTGCTGCCAAATGGAGAGCAAGTGTCAAGTGCCAAAAAGAAGAGAGCAGCAGAGCTGGTGGCCATCCCTGCAGAGCTGGTGGCCATCCCTGCAGAGCTGGTGGCCATCCCTGCAGAGCTGGGCCAGTAAAGAGGCAGGAATCTGCTTCTTGCAGACCAGTCTGCAACTTGGTCCTTGATTGTAGTGCTGTGACCTGGGCTCTGGGGAGCATCCTCCTTGAGTTTGGGTTTTTTCCTTTGGGGGATTTGGTCAGGGTTTTTTTCCTCTCTCTGTCTCCTGACTCTGTCGGCAGGGAGTGGGGAGATGCCCACACTCCCCCTTTGGCTGTGTAAAAGTGTATCATGGAAGCGCCAGATTTGGAAATAAAAGTCTATAAAATGGTGCTGGCCTCTGTGCCGTCTCTCCCTCTGATGGGGATCCATGGCTGGGGCTATGGATGCAGCACCTGGGCCTGAGGTGATGTTGGGAAGGGGCTTGGGCAGGAGCTCACAGCCAGTTCCCAGGCTGCCTGGGAGTCACTGTGGCCTGGGGCAAAGTGACCAGGGGATGGGGACTTCAGGTGAAGTGATTGAACTAGGCTGTGTCCAGCCAGGCACCAGGGATGGAGACATCTCTGGTTCACCCAGAGATGGGATGGGCTGTGGTGGTGTCCAGTGGCTCCAGGCCTGGCTGGCAGGGCTGCAGTGCCACAGTAGCTGTGGTGAGCTGTGGGGCTTGTGCCCAGCAGCTGCCAGCACCCCCAGCCTGACCTAGGCCAAGGGAAGAAGAACCATTTTCCAAAGGCTGCATGACTTCAGCAGGGTCAAGCTGGCTGCCAGCAAGGAGAAGGAAGTGTGGGGAGGGGAGGCTGAGCATGATCCTGGTGCCCTCCGTCCCTCCCTTTTGTTGAAGAGGAAAGAGCAGGTGAGTAAAAGGGCAGCATTGATCCACAGCACCCTGAGCAAGGGTCACCATCAGTTGTCATCCCTCCGTCCCTTACGGACTCTGTCACCTGAGCAGCTGGGGGTTGAGTTCAGGGTGGCCTTCAGGAGTCGTGCTGGCAGTGCCAGGAGCTGTGGTTCTGTCCTGCAGCCCTTCCAGAGGCTGGCTGGGGGCTGAGGGCCAGGGAGAGCTGGTGGGGGGGCTGGAGGGGCAAGGAGGGGCCACAGGCAGAGTGACCAGCCTGGGGTGCAGGTGGGGGGCTGGGTGCAGGTGCTGGAGTGCAGGAAGGAATGGCACAGGTGGGGACAGGGAGCAGTGATAAGAAGGCAATAAATGACATGGGGTGCTGTTTGCTTCCAAGCAGGAGCCCTGTGATGGCCTCTCATTCCATGCTGGGGGAGTGGATAAATGATGGGGGGCAGATAAATAAGAAGACAGTTGCATGTGGGTGCCTGTGCTGGACATGCCTTTACCTGACAACTGAGGGGCATGAGGGTGGAGAGGGAGGGCCAGGGATGGGTTGAGGGAAGAGGCTCAGCCCCTCTGCCTGAAAGCTGTGGGATGTGGGTTGTGCTCACCACAGAGAGAGCCAAGGTGGCCACAGGCTGCCCCCACCAGGCACCAGGGATGGAGACAAATTGCTCCAATCCCGGAGATTGTGGTCGTGGATATCACCACTCATGCTACTTCTCAGCCCCATCCGACCACACAGAGGACCCAGGATTCTCTAATGCCTGGCCCTGCCCACTGCCTTCACACCACACCTTGCTACCAGTCAGACATTTGAGCCTGGATTTCCGCTGCCGTGTCCCCATGGGCCTGGGCCAAACGTGACTCAGAAAATCCCTGCAACCAATTCTAGGTTGTGATAAAGCCCAGGGAGGTGTGATGGATTCAGTGGGACTGTAGTGCCCTTGGGGGACCTTTGGAACAAGATAACAGCTGAGTCTGTGCAAATTGTGTGAGACCGGGGCAGTCCACAGAGCATAGCACACCTGTTTCCAGCAGGTAAGCAAGGGTCTGGGGAAAACACCTGGAATGCCATGACCAGAGGCTGCGGGTGACCCTCCTTGTCCTGGTCACAACTCCTGCTCCAGGACATGGGTTGGGGAGCGGACATCCATAGGAACCGTGGGGGCACAGCAGTGCCCTGGGGAGGCAGCTCTTGGCTGGCGCCAGGTTGTGCCCAGTGGCAAGAAGCCCCCTGCCCTGCACATGGCATGGGTGGTCAGGCATGGCAGCATCCTGGATATGGCTGGAGACCAGGAGCTGAGACTGTAGTAGACAGTCCCCAGAATGGGATGGCTCTGGGCACAGTGGTGGCAGTGCTGGATTTGCCACAGCTGGGGAACCCAGCACACCAGGGCACCAAGGGGAGAATGGTGGATGCTGTGCATCAGTGGGGCTGGGAAATGGGGCAGCTTCTCGGCAGGGCAAGAAGAAGGGCAGGAGGCAGGGAACAGTGCCTCAAAGATCACTAGCTGGTTTTAATAAATAGGAGGAAGCAGAGTGTGCACCTGACTGTTGGCTCTGGACCAATTTGAGCGCAGCAGGTAGGAGGGCTGGGGGTAACACAGGGACTCAGGCTGGTACAGTTCCAGACACTCAGTGAGGGGATTGTGGGTCCATTTGCGAGTGGATGAGCACCTTAGGACAGAGCAGGCCACCAGCTAGTTTAGCCTGACATGATGGTGCAGCTCTCTGAGCCCTGAGCAAGGACAAGCTGTGGATTTGTACAGGGATTCCTCAGTCCCACCATCTCAGCCCTGTGAAGGGTGAGACTTCAGCCCAGCCCAGCTTCTCTGCTCACAGGCTCATCCTGCTCTGCACTGCAGGGGTCAGGGGAGGGCACTGTTGGAGGGATAGTGAGCCGTGACATTTGCCGAGGGTTCACATTCCTGCTCCCCCCATGTAAAGGGACAAAGTCTGCAGAGGGGGCTGTGGGATGGCTGGGGCTCTGCTCAGCAGCTGTGCTGGCCCACTGCCCTGCCTTGCCACAGGACACGGAGGGGAAGGTGGTTGGCACCGAGGTGGGTCCTGCATGGGCAGCTGGAGGGGGAACCCCCCCAAGGCAGCTCTTCTGGCAAACCCCACCTGTGCATTCCAGTGGGGTGGATGGGGCTGCTGTGGGGCAGGAATGGGCAGCACTGATTGTCGAAGACTCAGTTCTCTCCCTGCCCACCTGCTGACTGCCTACTGGTCTCCATTTTGAGCCGCTGCTGCTGCTTCAGGACTCCCAAAACTCGGCTCGTGCCTATCCTCAGTGCTATTCCTGCCCACCTGGCCAGAATGGGATGGTTCCGTGGGCAAGTGGAGCTGGAGGAGGGGCTTCGGGATGGGTGGGGTGCTGGCTGCCCCTGGCCGTGGGAATGTGGCTGAGCTGTCCCTTGTGTCCTTGCAGTGGACTGGCATTCTGGAGAACCAGGTGGGCATGGCAGCCGAGATGGCCCTGAGCCACCGAGTGCCCCGCAACGTGCTGAGTGAGGCTGAACTGGAGGAGGTGGCACAGAGGAAACCTCCCACCAAACCCTCTCTGCGTGGCTGTCTCCACAAGACCAGGTAAGACCACGTGGCCAGTGGGATGTGTCTGGACCTTGCCAGGCATTCTGCACCCCATCCCCACCACCACAGGGAGCTGCAGACCTGGGGGTTCATTTCCCTATGCCCAAATACCCATGTCCCCACCCTGTCTGCCTGCCTGGAGGGACACCAGGCTCCATTGGATGGAGCTAAGGGTCCCACAGATCCCATTGCTTCCCATGGGGCCCCATCCACCCTCACGATGTCCCCAAGCCCCCAGCACTTGAGCTCAACCTCAGCTCCTGCTCCCTCCCCGCCAGATGCTCAGGCTCTGCTGCCAAGTCCCTGCTGTTCCGCTTCCTGCCCTTCCTGCGCTGGCTGCCCCGCTACCCCATCAAGGACTGGCTCCTGGGGGACATTGTTTCAGGCTTCAGTGTGGGCATCATGCACCTGCCCCAGGGTGAGTGATGCCATGCCCAGGCTGCCAAGGGCTCCCCACAGGTGGGGTGGCCAGGGATTGGCTATTGGTGACATTTTTCCCTGCTCCACCTTCTAGGGCTTGCCTATGCGCTGCTGGCTGGGCTGCCACCAGTCACAGGTCTCTACTCCTCCTTTTACCCTGTCTTCCTCTACTTCTTCTTCGGAACATCGAGGCACATTTCCGTGGGTAAGCTGAGGGACCATGTGCTTGCACAGCAATGGTGGGGTGGGAGCAAGGATGTCCATGGCACAGCATTACCACATTAGCAGTTGAGAGGACCTTTCTTGTCTTTACTTAGCTCCACCAAGAAAGGGGTTGGCCAAGCCAGAGCCAAAGTACAGTGTGTGTGCTTTGAGCCTGGCCTAAGGAGAGAGGAGCTGACCCCTTAAGAGGTCCTCTCAGAGAGGTCCTGGTGCCCACCATGGGCTTTCTGCCCATACTCTACCTGTTCTCAGGTCCCTTTGCTGTCATCTCTGTCATGATCGGGAGCTTGACAGACTCCCTGGTGCCCAGTGAGGACTTTCTGGAGTCCGTCAATGGCAGCAACGCGACGGTCAATGAGGAATTGCGCGACGCTGTCAGGGTGGAGCTGGTGGCCACCATCACTGTCCTGACGGGTATCTTCCAGGTAAGGTGGTCCCAACTTAGTCTAGCAGAGAACAGGAGACTGTAACCTGTGTGTCATTTCTGCCATCTTTCCTTCCAGGTGGCCCTGGGCCTCCTGCAGTTTGGATTTGTGGTGACCTACCTCTCCGACCCGCTGGTGCGTGGCTACACCACTGCTGCCTCTGTCCATGTCCTCATCTCCCAGCTCAAAAATGTTTTCGGAGTCTCCCAGGGCGAGAACTCAGGGCCACTCTCACTGTTTGTGGTGAGTAGGGGCTTGCTGGCACCCAAGGACCCCTGGTGCTCACCTGTGGGGCACATACAGGCCTCCAAAAACCTGCTGGGGAGGCTTCTGCTTTCCTGAACACATCCCTCCTCTTGTGTTCTCTAGACTGTCATCGATCTCTGCAAGAAGCTGCCAGACACCAATGTGGGCACCCTGGTGACTGCCATCATTGCCATGGTGGCCATCTTGATTGTGAAAGAACTCAACCACAAGTTTGCTGCCAAATTGCCCATGCCCATCCCCATCGAGCTTATCACGGTACCCAGAGCTGCCCCAGCCTCCTGTGGGGATGCAGCCAAGAATCCCTGGTGTCTCCCTGTCCCCTTCGGGGTGGGGAGAGGTGGGATGGGGTTCCTTGGCAAGTGCAGCTCCAGGGCATGTGTTGTGCCCTCCTCCTCCTCCTCCACTACAGTCCCTGCACAGGAAGGCCCTGCCTCACAACAGTCATTCTCCCTCAGATCATTGTTTCCACCGGCATCTCCTACGGCGTCAACCTAAATGACAAGTTTGGCATCTCTGTGGTGGGCAACATCCCTAGCGGGTGAGCAGGGCCTGATGGTGAAGGGGGCTGTGCCAGGGCACTGTGCTGCCCACAGCACCCCTGTTCGAGCCCTATTTCTCTCTTGAATGTAGGCTGAAACCACCTGTGGCCCCTAACGTCAGCTACTTTGGGCAGGTGGCAGGCAATGCCTTTGCCATTGCTGTGGTAGGCTACGCCATCTGCATCTCCCTGGGCAAAATCTTTGCCCTGAAACACGGTTACCAAGTGGACAGCAACCAGGTGATGCTCTGAGGCACAGGGTCCCCACCCTGGGTGAAAGCTAATCTTGTTCTTCTTGCAGCCAGATAAAAGGATGGTGCTCCCCTGCCACTGCTCTGTCCCTGCAGGAGCTGATTGCACTGGGCCTCTGCAACTTCCTGGGAGGCTTCTTCCAGTGTTTTGCCATCAGCTGCTCCATGTCGAGGAGCCTGGTACAGGAGAGCACAGGGGGCAACAGCCAGGTGGGTCTGGGCAGTGCTGCCTCCCTCTCCAGGGCTGAACCAGGGGTAGGAAGCACAGCAAGCAGTGGGGGCTCACCCCTTGCCTCCTGTTCTCCTTCTGCACAGGTAGCTGGTGTCATCGCATCCCTGGTCATCCTGGTGACCATTCTGAAGATTGGAGAGCTCTTCCGGGACCTACCCAAGGTACATCTAGTCCCACAGCCTCTGTGTCACATCCCACGCCTGTGCCTGTCCCAGGCATGGCGATATGGTAGGGGAACAGCAAAGAGCTACCCCCAGATTTGCCCTCAGCTTCTTCATAGCTGCAGAGATTTCTCTCCTAGGCCATCTTAGCTGCCATCATCATTGTCAACCTCAAGGGCATGTTCAAGCAGTTCAGTGACCTCAGCACTCTCTGGAAGTCCAACCGTGTGGATCTGGTAAGGTGCTGGCCAGCCCTGGGGCTGTGCTCTTNGGTGGGGGGGAGGGGAGGGAAGCAGGTGGCTCCATCCCTGGGGCAGCACTCTCCCCATCTGCTCCCAGGCACAGGAGGTCCCTGGCGTGAAGATCTTCCGCTCTTCCTCCACCATCTATTTTGCCAACGTGGAGCTGTACGCTGAGGCCCTGAAGAAGAAGGTAGGAGAGCCACCAGCCTCAGAGTGCTTCCTGTGTCTCCTGCCTGTCAGCAACAGGGTGGTGTTGGGGCAGCTGGGGACACAGGGCTGCATTGCTTTGCAGAGCGGCATTAATGTGGACCGCCTGATTGAGAAGAAGAAGAAGGCCCTCAAGAAGCTGAGGAAACAGCAGAAGAAACTGGAGAAGGAAAAGGCAAAGAGNGCCATCTTTCCTTCCAGGTGGCCCTGGGCCTCCTGCAGTTTGGATTTGTGGTGACCTACCTCTCCGACCCGCTGGTGCGTGGCTACACCACTGCTGCCTCTGTCCATGTCCTCATCTCCCAGCTCAAAAATGTTTTCGGAGTCTCCCAGGGCGAGAACTCAGGGCCACTCTCACTGTTTGTGGTGAGTAGGGGCTTGCTGGCACCCAAGGACCCCTGGTGCTCACCTGTGGGGCACATACAGGCCTCCAAAAACCTGCTGGGGAGGCTTCTGCTTTCCTGAACACATCCCTCCTCTTGTGTTCTCTAGACTGTCATCGATCTCTGCAAGAAGCTGCCAGACACCAATGTGGGCACCCTGGTGACTGCCATCATTGCCATGGTGGCCATCTTGATTGTGAAAGAACTCAACCACAAGTTTGCTGCCAAATTGCCCATGCCCATCCCCATCGAGCTTATCACGGTACCCAGAGCTGCCCCAGCCTCCTGTGGGGATGCAGCCAAGAATCCCTGGTGTCTCCCTGTCCCCTTCGGGGTGGGGAGAGGTGGGATGGGGTTCCTTGGCAAGTGCAGCTCCAGGGCATGTGTTGTGCCCTCCTCCTCCTCCTCCACTACAGTCCCTGCACAGGAAGGCCCTGCCTCACAACAGTCATTCTCCCTCAGATCATTGTTTCCACCGGCATCTCCTACGGCGTCAACCTAAATGACAAGTTTGGCATCTCTGTGGTGGGCAACATCCCTAGCGGGTGAGCAGGGCCTGATGGTGAAGGGGGCTGTGCCAGGGCACTGTGCTGCCCACAGCACCCCTGTTCGAGCCCTATTTCTCTCTTGAATGTAGGCTGAAACCACCTGTGGCCCCTAACGTCAGCTACTTTGGGCAGGTGGCAGGCAATGCCTTTGCCATTGCTGTGGTAGGCTACGCCATCTGCATCTCCCTGGGCAAAATCTTTGCCCTGAAACACGGTTACCAAGTGGACAGCAACCAGGTGATGCTCTGAGGCACAGGGTCCCCACCCTGGGTGAAAGCTAATCTTGTTCTTCTTGCAGCCAGATAAAAGGATGGTGCTCCCCTGCCACTGCTCTGTCCCTGCAGGAGCTGATTGCACTGGGCCTCTGCAACTTCCTGGGAGGCTTCTTCCAGTGTTTTGCCATCAGCTGCTCCATGTCGAGGAGCCTGGTACAGGAGAGCACAGGGGGCAACAGCCAGGTGGGTCTGGGCAGTGCTGCCTCCCTCTCCAGGGCTGAACCAGGGGTAGGAAGCACAGCAAGCAGTGGGGGCTCACCCCTTGCCTCCTGTTCTCCTTCTGCACAGGTAGCTGGTGTCATCGCATCCCTGGTCATCCTGGTGACCATTCTGAAGATTGGAGAGCTCTTCCGGGACCTACCCAAGGTACATCTAGTCCCACAGCCTCTGTGTCACATCCCACGCCTGTGCCTGTCCCAGGCATGGCGATATGGTAGGGGAACAGCAAAGAGCTACCCCCAGATTTGCCCTCAGCTTCTTCATAGCTGCAGAGATTTCTCTCCTAGGCCATCTTAGCTGCCATCATCATTGTCAACCTCAAGGGCATGTTCAAGCAGTTCAGTGACCTCAGCACTCTCTGGAAGTCCAACCGTGTGGATCTGGTAAGGTGCTGGCCAGCCCTGGGGCTGTGCTCTTGTTCCTGGAGAGGATTTCTCCACCCTCCCTGAGGTTTGTGGATGCCAGTGGAGAGGCTGTACTGCAGATGACTGTGTCCCCTCTGCTGACTGTGTCGCCTCTCCAGTTGGTCTGGATTGTGACATTCATAGCCACCCTCCTGCTGAACTTGGACATCGGCCTGGCGGCCTCGGTGGCCTTTGGGTTGCTCACAGTCATCTTCCGTACCCAGCTGTGAGTATCCCGGGGCTGGGGCTGGTGCCACATCCCAAGGGCAGGAGTAGCCTGTGGTGACCTCAGCCCCTTGCTCTGCTCCCTGCAGCCCCCACTACTCCATCCTGGGGCGCATCTCTGACACCGATGTCTACAGGGATGTGGCGGAATACGAGATGGTAACAGCACCGGNGCATTGCTTTGCAGAGCGGCATTAATGTGGACCGCCTGATTGAGAAGAAGAAGAAGGCCCTCAAGAAGCTGAGGAAACAGCAGAAGAAACTGGAGAAGGAAAAGGCAAAGAGGAAAAAGGTGCTTCCTTGGTGCAGGGGACCACCTCTCCAGTGACATCCTGCACCTCTTCCCTCCCTGGCTCCAGCGTTTCTGTCAGTGTACTGGTGGGGCTTGGTGGCCCATGCGATTCCCAGTGTAGTTTAGGACCAGCTGGTGAGAAAGGCACTGGGACTGAACTGGGTCACAATGTCACACCCAAGGTCAGTGGGAAAACTGGGCTGTTAATGATTATGTGTTGGAGCTGGGAAGCCATTAACCTTTTGGCAGGTTAATCGGAATTAAGAGCAAAGAGCAAAGTCTGGCCTGGTGCCAGCTAATGAGCCCAGTTCTGCAGAGTGATGCTGGGAAGAGGGGTGGACCTTGACACACCCGGAAAGAGCCTAAAAGTGGGTGAAGGTGTGAGAGGGGCACCCACTCCCAGGGCCACCCACTGCCTGTGCCCTCACCAGCCAAAGAGCCTCACCAAGATGAAACACTGCCATGACTGGGGGGCTGCCAGCCCTGGAGCAATGACGCTGGGTCTCCTTCCCTTCCCCAGAATGCAGAGGATGGTCCAGGCCTGGCAGTGGTTGAGATGAGTGTGGGAGAGAGCAGTGCACCCTCAGAGCCCACCCTGCACAGCCTAGGGCTGCCTCAACCCAGCTTCTACGCTGTCATCTTGGACTTCAGTCCTGTCAGCTTTGTGGACACCGTCTCCATCAAGATCCTGAAGAATGTAAGGGGCTGGGGGAGCAGGCAGGACAGCAGCCTCACTGAGGGTGTCTCTGGGGCCCTGTGGAGTGCCCTGATGGCTGCTACCCATCCCTCTTCCTCAGTAAAATGTTTTTTCCCATTTGCAGATCTTCAGGGATTTCCGTGAGATAGAAGTGGACGTCTTCATTGCCAGTTGCCCAGGTGAGTAGGATCTGCAGTCATGAGCCCTGGCCCAGCAGTCATGAGCCCTGTGTGCCCTTTGGCACACAGCTGATAGCCTGAGGGCTTCCCTCCGTGGTGCTCCTATCCCCAGGGTTTCCCCAGGGGACAGGTGCTGCAGGTTGTCCCATGGATCCAATCTGAGCCTAGGAGGCTGTTCTGGGGGGGGG
>VZTZ01002025.1:386580-489678 GCA_013400955.1 Drymodes brunneopygia
GGGGGGGGGTTGGGGGCCCAGCTGGGTGCCATCACTTTAGATACTTATCCCTCCACACAGTATCTGTCCTGGCCCAGCTGGAGCGGGGCAACTTCTTCAGTTCAGCCATCACCAAGCACTCCTTCTTCCCCTCGGTGAATGATGCCGTGGAACACATCAGCAGGGAGCGGCATCAGGCCTTGGTGAGCACCCAGCCTTGCTGACCCCAACATGGCAATGGAGAGGGCAGCCACACCAACTCCTTCCTATCTGCCTCTCTTAGGTGGACCGCAGTACCAGAATGTAGCCCCTCAAGAGGAAGATGCCTCCCCCAGGAGCTGGGCAGGCAAGGAAGGCTTTGCCACACTGATGGCACCAACTCACCCACCCTGGGGCCTAGATGCCCTGATCCCACCAGCTCCTCTGGACTCTGAGTGCTGGGACCCTGCCCTGTCCATGACCCCACTGTGATGGGGCTGCTGCTGGACGGAGCTGCTGCTGGCTGTCACGCCGAGGGGCTGCCTGGTGCCCCCACTTTGCCCCAGCACAGGCCTGCCCCACCAGGCCACGATGTGGTTTGGGTGGTGGTGGAGGGGCCAAAGGGCTCCTGCTCCCAGCAGCAGGCTGGAGTCATGAATAAATCTATGTGGTGTTTCTCATGGTTGGTTTCACTGCCCTTTGCTCAATAATGGTACTTTTGGGCCAGACCACCCAGCTGCACCCTGGCACTGCTGGGAACGGCCTCCCTGTGGGTGGGCTCCCCAGCACCCCCTCTCTGGCTCTTTTCTGGCTCTTCTCCCCATGACCTGCTCTGGGCCCACGGGACTGCAGCCAAGGCAGCAATATGAGCGCAGATCCCCTTTCTCAGAAGAGTCACAGCAGCCGCCCTGCCCGACTGGGGAGCCACCAGCGGCCCTGCCGGCTGCCATCACAACTACACCAGAGGGGAAGGTGCTTGCAGCCAAGAGAAGGCTGTTACTGGGTTTCTGGGCCAGGGGAGGGAGTAAGGTTGGCTCCACAATTTCAATATCTAGCATTTATTCGATTTTTTTTCCTGTTTCTGTGCCTTGCAGGCACCCTTGTTTTTGTTGTTAACAAACAGGGGTCTTTTTCACTTTCACCCCTTGGTATCCATTTCTCTCAATAGCAGAAGAAAAGGGAGTTACTGAAGCCCTTTCTCTTTAGAGAAAACACTCATTCCAGGGCATTTTCTGCTGAAATTTGTCTCGAAACCAAAACAACTACATTCCTTGTTTACAGCTAACAGAAACCTAGATGTCTGCCTGTGTCAGCTCTTTGGACTTGGGTATATTGTAAGACTGATGGTTCTACTTTACTAGTGTTGGGTTTTTTTGAAGAGTAAGCAGCGCTGAAACAGGCTTTAGATTGCTTTTTGAAGATCTAACTGGAAACCTGATGGTTGTGACTGATCTCCTCTACAGTCCCTGGAAATATTGGGCAATTGTGGTGAAGATGCTGATAAAGAGGCAGAGTCCAGCTGTCAGAGTAATGAGAAAAGCTTTAGCACTAATGCTATTTATGCTGTCCCCTGTGAACTAAAAAGGTAAGATTTTAAAATGTGTTAGTTCCTTTACCATTTTTTTCAATATACTAATGCACATTAATATTTCAGATGCTTTGTATTCTTTTCTTACTCCTCACACAAGTATTCAATATTTATTTCACATGCTAATTTTTGTGATTCATATATCCTTACATGAGTTAGGTAGGTTTGCTGGTTGTCACAGAGTCTTTATCTCTGGTTATTAGGAGCACACTGGTATTGCATATAATTACTATGCATAATTTTGTAATGTAAAATGTCCAATAATTTGTATTGAGCATGGTACTTACATAGTAGTAAGTAGTAGATGATTTGTTAAAAGCACTAGTAACTTTACTGTTAAACGGTGGAAGCTTAGTTAATGGTTCAGTATTGTGCTCCTGCTGCTAACAATAATAATAATAATAATAATTATTATTATTATTGTTGTTGTTATTATTATTGTTGTTGTTGTTATTATTATTATTATACCTATATAGAAAGAGGGAGATTCAGAATCGAACAAAATAAATTAACCTTATCTTGAAGACCAGGGAATTTTTGTGTGCTATAATTTTAGATTGTCTTAACCAGCAATGAACTTAATACTCCTAAGACACATTTAAAGTTAAATCAAAATGATACAAAAATTTAACAAACAGGAAAAAGTACCTGAATAGCAAAAAGGCAATGAAAGATCTCTTAAAAAATGCTTCTTCAAAAAAAACCAGCACTACTAAAGTAGAACTATCAGTCTTATAATATACATCACAAATCCCAAAATGTGAAAGAATCCAAAAAATACCAAAGATGATGAGACAGTAGCTGGTAAGAGGAGGGAAGGGGACAAAAAAAAGGGAATGAGTAGGATATGTGGGACACTGGTGTTTGACCAATGGGAAAACCAGCAAGGAAAATGTCAAAAATGGTTCATTAATCCCTCACAGCTATGATATAGTAGAAAAATGGTTCATGTTTTATTAAAATCAAGATTACGTATGCCACTGCAAACAAACAAACAGAGAATAATTTCATGGGCTCTTGTAACTGGACAAGGTGACAGAGAATGCTTGCCCTGTGAACTGATCACTATCATACTTGCTAACCTCCTGATGCTCATTGTAAGGTTTAGATTTTATTTACATAGAGCCCTGAGCAACACGACCACCAAATAAAACAAAACAAAAACCAAAAACCCAAGAAAACAACAACAAGAGAAGAAGCAAATCTTGTAATTTATTATCTTAAAATATTAGTGAACAACTCTGAATGTGACTGGGATGTGAATACAATAACGTTTCATACAGATGTCAAGGTACATGGGCTGTTTTAACAGTGATCTCATGATTTAGAGAGGTTTGTCTTAATTTTAAATAGGAAGAGTTTCCACCATCCCCTATTCCTAATGCTGTCAAGAAAGAAGTTTCTTCCCATGAAATTGAGTGTCAGGTGGTGGTGGATTAGTCAAGTGTGCAGATAGAAGGTAAGTAAACTTACTTTAAGTCAAAATGCCATACTTTTTAATACTATCAGGAAAAATAATTTTGTAATAAAATAACCATAATACTACATTGTAATGTTATATTCCTTTTTTAAATGGGCAGTTAAAGAAATGCTACTAAATATTTTGCCCTTTCAAAAGTTACAGAAAATAAAAAACCTGCATAAAGAGGAAAGATTGGTTTATATTCACTGTAGAATGAACTGTCAGCCACTGTAAAATGTGGGGGCAGGGAGAAAGGTTTTGCAAACTCTGTCTTGTAAAGTACAGTCATTCTTTACTATGTTTTTGTTGGTATATGTGCCAGAAGCAGTCACATTTATACTCTGGAACCTATTGGAGTGTTACTGTGTTCGGAAAAAAAAAGGAAAAAAAGTAGAAACTATAGAAACTAGCAATGTTTTAAAAAAAAAGCTAGAGATAGAGGAAAACATTTTTAATGTTTTTTAAGCATTTTTGTTTTACTTGTATGTAAAAATGCCATGTCTGAAAAGCAGTAGTAAAAGCTTTTTGAGTTTTTTAATAATCAAATGGCATGATAGTAATGTTGTTTATCCTTTTGACAAAAGTTGTATCATTACTGCTGTCTTTTAAGGTCTGGGCCTTAAAACTGTACATCAGATTATAGAGGATGTTTCTTCAGAATAGAGAAATAAACATGATCATTAGTCTCAGGCTATCAACCTAAGCTCTGAATTGTTAAGCTTTACAGATAATTTTTTTCAATAAACAATTTCATTAGATTAGGGACATTTGAGTTATTACTGGACTTGTCATTAGGGTATTTTCTTGTAATAATGGAATACTGGGGAGAAAAAAATTATAACAATAGAGCAAGACCAGTCTACTAATATAGCAGTTTTCTTGCATAACTATTTTGTCTCTTATTTTAAAATTAGAAAAAGGGAAATAAGATTTTGTTTCAGATCTGGAAAATGCAGTTTTTACAGAGGATGGTTGTAGCAATGATGAATTAAAAAACATGGACTCCCCTTAGCAGTTGCAAAGGAAAAACATTAATTGGAAAAAACCCAGGCCTTTTTATGCTGTATTCAGACACGAAACTGTTTCCTGTTTACATTCTCATGAAACAACAAACATGCATTGGCTGCCTGCCACTGCAGGTGTTGCTGTTCACACGTTCCTTTATCCAATCACCTTTTTGATCAGGCAGTGTCCATGTGTACCCTTGACCAATCAGAATCCCAAACACGAAGTGACCACACACTGGTTACATAACTTTTTTTTCTGATTATATAACTTGGTTTTGGGGTTATGTAACTTGTTTTTCAGTACCCCATTAGCTGGAGTTTCCCAGAGTGCTTTCTGGTGAGCAGAAGTGACAGAAGTGAACAGAGGCCCATAAGGCCCTTATTCTACAAGATTTCTCTTATCTCCCACATCTCCCCTTTCTATGTTTATGTTATCTAATACTAAAATAGTCTGCACCTGTAAAGCCATTACCTTATTAAGACTACTATTGATCATCTGTTGCACACAAGATAAGATACAAGGAATACATATCACAATCTATAAGAACACACCAAAGATAACTATGCTGTACACTATTAAGCATTTAAACCATATCAAAGTCAAGGTCATCTAGCCAAGAAAATCAACCCGACAAATCACCTTCATCCTGTAGCTGCAGCTGTTTAGTAAGCTGCTTAAGGGTGCTGATGCTTTTATGAAAGGACTCTGAATGATCGCTCAAATTCATATAAAACATACCCTCAAAGTCTTCACATCCATGGCCTTGGGCTAATAGCAAAAAGCCAATGACTGCTCTATTTTTCAATGTCACATGTGGTACAAAGTCGACATCCATTAGCAGTGCTGAAAGAGCAGCACTAGCAGCATTAGCTTCTTTTGCAAGCCAGCAACCAGTTTTCTTTTAAAAAGCCAAGGCGTGGGCAGTACCAGTTGATGGTATCATGTTGCCATCGATGCACTCTGCTGTGTTCCTAAAGGTTACCTGTGGGTCACATTCCTTGTTAAGAACACGTGTGCTCCGTTTAGCACGACAGTGTGCTGTAATAATTAAAGCAGTCTGATTAGGGTGAAACAAGGTTAGTTGATCAATGGTACATGGTCCACCAACAGCTTTGCCTGGTGTGCCCTTCCAGGAACATTCTCCACAAAGTAAGAAGTAGGGGAGACCAATAGCACTAATGCCAAGTGACAGTTGACTTTCCAAAATCTGATTGCACCATAAAGAAGCACTGCTGAAAATGCCTACAAGAGACCCATCAATGCCAGCACTATTTACATAAGTTCTGGGTGTATAGTTAAGGTAGAAGCATAGCGAAGCACGCAAAGTTCCTAGCATGTCTAGCTCCTGCAGCTGCAGGGGTAAAGCTGGAATGTCATGCACTTTGCATCTTTGTACCACGTCTTGTCTTTTCCTATGCTTTTTCACCAGGCACCTTGACACCACCACCTGGGCTGTAACACACCTGGTACCGTGCAGCTGTGCTGTACACTCTCATTGTACAGTTTACCAAAACATTCCACGTTGGTGGGTATCCCTGACCAAGCATGTGCGAAATGGATCACTGGGGGTTGATATAGAAATGCACATAGTGTCAGCATGTGTAGCATTGGCAAGGGTGATCCATATGTTTGCTCCATCCATCATTGGGGTAAGACATTCCCAGTGCTCTCGCCAATCAGGATGATGCAAAAAATGGCTGCACACACCGCAAAGGAACCCATTTCACTTGCTGACCTATGGAGACACAAGTATAATCCCTGCCCCATGTCAGTAGATCTAAGAGTCCTTTCCATTACCCTGTGAACAGAGATCTGGGACGAGCCTTTGTCAAGAGTATTGTCTTTCACATGCTGCTTGGCCAACCTCATCTCGGTTTTAAAAATTTAGAACACATAAGGCTTTTGCTAACCTGTCATGTGGGCACTGTGACTCCCCTTTCTTTTGTTTTTCAAGCATTGTTTTCAATGTCCTGTGGGCACATTCCACAACAGCCTGCCCAGTGGAAGAGTGGGGAATACCTGTGTTGTGGGAGACAGCCCACTGTGGTAAAAATTGGTGAGTCTGTTCAGAAGTATAGGTGGGCCTCTTGTCCATTTTAATGGTGTCTGGAAGGCCTAAAGTGACAAAGCATGTGAACCAGTGCTGAGTGACATCACAGGCCTTCTCTCCTGTGTGGGTGGTTGCCATTAAAAAATGAGAGTAAGTGTCAACAGGTGCATGAGCATACTTCAAACGACCAAATTCTGGAGTATGAGTGACATCAATTTGCCAAATAGAGTTAGCAGTCAAGCCTCATGGATTAACACCTTCTGCCAAAGGAGCAGGAGCAGCTCCACAACGGGAGGGACAAGACAGCAAAACGTCATGAGCCTGCAAGGAAGTGAATTGAAACTCTGAGTAAAGAGCGAGCATTCTGGTGAAAAAAGCCATGAGAGAGTTTGGCCTGTGCAAAAGTGTACAATACGTGGCATAACAGTGATATCTGCATAAATATTGCCTTCAGCAACAGGGCCGGGCAAACCTGTCTGAGAGCGAACATGTAGCACGTAAAAGTCATTCTGTCAGCTGTTAATCAAAGTCCACAGTGTCGGGAACTCTGTAAATAAAAGTGGATTATCAACATATTGTTAATAAGAAAATTCCAAGTGAATGATAACATTAGCAGTGTATGCAGATTCAGTTACAAAATCAAGTGGTTCCTGTGAAAACAATTGAAAGGCATATCAAACAGCAGCTAACTCTAAAATTTGCACTGAGACTTTCTCCATTGTCAACACCTTTCTATGCCATTGAGCAGAATCATTATACACCAAACTACTGCAGCCTTACTGGTTCTGCTGGATACATCCTTAAAAATAGTCTGTCCTTCAACGAGAGTCATACTGCAGCTGTGCTTTGCAAACAAGGGGAGGCTACCCACCTCCATCCACAGGTGATGTGAAAGGTAATGAGTAGACAATTGCCCAGAAAGGTCTGGAAGGGCAATTTGAAAGTTAATATCCTCTGATAACAGCCATGACAAATTTTCTTTACTTGCAGGTATGTAGATAACATGAGGGTCCTGGCCATTGAGGGCCTGAAGCCGCTCCCTGCCTTTCACAATTAGCTGTGCAAGCATCTCATTGATAGTCCACACAGTTTTCGTTGCAGTGTGAGGCAAATCCAACCATTCTAACACATGCAAAGGTTCGCCTTTTGTAACCAGTTGCACTTTCATTCTCCCAGAGGTGAATCGTCGTCTACCTCTCATACAGAACTTTGTGCCGGCAGCAAAGCGCTCCCAAGCACTGCTTCTGCTGAAACATGCTCAGCCATGCACTTACCTTCTCAGAGCTACGTACCCCTGTATTCTGCCTCTCTTGTCGTCTGAATCTAAACAGAAAGCTTCTCAGCTACATCTCGCACAGAGAACTGTGCCAGGACAACGAGCTTGCCAGGACCTAGCCCCTGAAACTTGTGGAAACTTGTAGCTGCACTGATGCCTTTTTCCTGGTTTTAGGAAATGAAAGGCAGACACGGTTAGAGGGTTGGGGGTCATTTACCTTGGTATTTTAATAGGATCCCATTCGATGCATCCCTTCACCCAGGTAGAACGCGTCGCAATGCCCTTACCACCCCTGAATCGAGAATACAATTATAGACCTTACACATTAGCATATCTAACGAGAGGGCCCAATAAGGGAACTGGGGTGGGCTAAGTTCTAGTTTACAGAATCTGTCCTACTAGGGGACCTTGAGTTCTTAAGATAGTAGAATGTTTGGTCTTCTAACTCCACAGTTCTGGGGTGTTTAGTCTCCTGGCCTACAGGACACCGAGAAACCAGGTTAAGTTATCAGACCTAAAGGATTACAAGTATGCATGCTAATACTTGTGGATACAGAAAAAGTATATAAAAGAAAAAGCAAAAATCCTTTCGGCATCAGTACCACATTCAAGGGGCAGTCCTCTTTCCTATACAACCTGCAAACTGCTATCAGACTGCCAGGTTCTCTGCACGGTCCTTCTCTGCTCGAACAACCACTGCCTACATTACAGCCTTGCAAGGACTAAAGATCCAGAGAGACATCTCGCTCAGAAAAATGTGCCAGGAAAAAACTGTGTACTTCATGTCCCTTTCTCGTTGCCCAGATTGTGGTGCTGTTTGGGAAGTCTTGGCCATTGAAAGACTAAGCCAGCAAGTTCTTCTCTCCCACGACAATTTGCTGAGCGAGAGCTACATGGGCTGTTTGGTCTTTGCAAAACAAAAATAATGTAATTTTATCTCAAACTAAGGAATATCCATGCACAGCACACAGTGGATGTGTGCAGCATACACGATGAAAAGTGGCAAAGCTGAATTGCCATGGCTGGGCTTCAAATCTGTCCGGATCACATAAGGTGAAGAATGAAGCCGCCGAGAACCAAGCTTGAGTGCACAGCATAAAGGCTGAAAAGCGCGTGGATGCCACTGTCTTGCCTGCTGATTTCATATTAGTTGTCTTAACAGAGAAGTTTAAGGACAGCTTTACCTATTCTTCTTCCAGCCCTCTCTGGAAACAATTGCGCTTACCTTTAGGCTCCGAGATCCAGACAACACAATTGTAGATGCAGTGGAGAAGGGAAGGACAGAGTGCACCAGTGAATTTCATGTGGTTTACATGCGGCAAGGGGAAGGTGCAGCCCAGCACTGGCTTTTACTTCTAGAGCTTTTTTCTATGAGAGCAACTGCTGAACGTTTGCAACAGAGCTGCGAGAGTGTAAAATGTTGACGGCAATTCTATCTGAGAAGGAAGCCACAGTGTGTTGTTCACAATTTAAATGCTGCTAAGAAGAATGTCCTGACACTTCCATCTGTGTGATCTCTAGCTGCCTGGACTCAGTGACACAGAACGTGTGTGAAAGGCATTGCTCTGTGAATATCAGGCTGCCCAGGGAAGAGGGAAGGTCAGGAAATGCTTTCTGTCCTGGCATACCTCTCAGTCCGAACTGCAGCTGGAAACGCTTCACTGTAACAATGGACTCTGCCAGTTTGAGAAAATGTGCTGATACTATATGTATAGTTGAGAAGGAAAGTGAGAATCACTGGTGTTTCTCATCTAGTTTACAGACTGCAAAGAGACTATGAAGGCCAGCACTGCCTTTTTGTTGTAGGACTTTTCCTTGTGAGAAGCAGCTGGATGTTTTAAAGGGGTTTCGGATCTAGGAGAGTGAGAAGGCAAGATGGCACTTGAGGGAAAGTGCATATCTGCAGGGAGCTGGATGCAGTTCAGTGGGTGCGAGCTACATGCTGAGAGCAGCTGATCACACAGAAAAAGAAATTGGCTGTGCTGCAATTGCAGCTTTTTATTTTTGCAGCCTATAAATTGTGCAGCCAACAATGAAACGATTCCTCTTCCTTCCCCGCTACATGCAGCAGCACATTCTGTCAGTCTCCAGGATCCATACCGGAGGTGTTCCCCGCACTGCCTCCACACGAATGGGGCCGGGCCAGAAAAGCGCTCGGCTTTTTCCTGGGCACGGTCAGCGCTCATCAAAACAACCACACGATAGCGCTGTCGGCTCGCAAAAGAAGGACCCGCACCGAGCCCAGCTCGAAAGCACCCCGAGGGCAGAGCCGAGATGCAAACGTCCCTGCTCTCAAACCTACTGTGCCAGCACAAAAAGGTTTCGTTAAACTTCCCCGTCTAAGTGCATCCTCTCCTATACACCACACTCAAATAGCCACACGAGTTCCATTGCTCTGGCAAAGCTTTTCACTCTTGAAAAACAGAGCTCAAAAAAAGTGCCAGCTGAGAAAGCTCTTGCTGCCTACCATTTCGACTGCACTCATCAAACGACGATCAAACACCCTGCTGCCCTGGACACTAACACTGGCCCTGTTCCCTGTGAAAGAAACCTCAGCCCCCCAGTTTCTTTATGTCAATTTGGAGGAGGTATTTGGCACTCTAAGGGCAGCCAGGGTCCGAGCTGGTGGCAGCTTGCATCTGGGAGAATTCCTGCAACATTCGAATTATTAATTTGCATTCAGCTGGTCTTGGGGGAAACAGAAATATTCTTTAGTCAACAACATGTAGGCTTTTATGAAACTTAAATGGTCTTAAGGGACTGTGTGCTTAAAATACAGTAATTCCTGCTAGTTCTAGTTACATTTTTAGTCTCGAGAAAACAAATGTTAACGCTCCACCAGTAGGGAGGGAAATTTAATTTGGCATCCTCCTTTTTAGAGAGAAGCTAATTAAAAAGTTTCACCAGAATCAGAGCAGGCTGTAAAATAAGAGTGTCATGAAAAAGATGCCTCCTATCCTCTTAGTATTATTATTTGTAACTGGACTTGAATGAAATGTGTCAAATCTGTGTTCCTGGGTATCACTTCTGTAATAGGTACTTCAGCTGCTGTACTTCTCTCCTAAAGCTAAAAATATAATCCAAAATATCTTGACTCCATGGTCACAACTCACCCTGTGATGTTACCAGGTGAAAAAGGAGCAGAAGGTGAACCTGTAAATTATTTTTATCGTCTATCTGAATCACCAGTCGCTCATTTCCTGAAGGTTTAAACAGGTCAGTCATAAACAGGTCATATATTTATTGGGATTCTTTTAATCCTTCCCCATTAGTCCAGCCTCTGCTCTCAATCCTTTTCTTACATTTGAGGTACCTCAATAGCCTGGAAATGTGTTGTTTTTATCTATCACATCATTATTTCCTTCAAAGGCTTGTTTGCCTCAAGTCTCATTTATGCTCATCTTCTGCTACTTTATTTTCAGATGCCAGCAGGTGTTTTGTAATAGCAAGTACAAAATCCTGTAGCTTGCTTTTCTTTTTATTTGATCTGTCTAGCAAATGGAGAGTCTGAACATCTCAGAAGGGATTTTCTCTCCACAATATGTTTCACTTGAAGGGCATAGATTTGACTCTCTAGGATCATCTACCTAAAATCTTGGCACTGAAGAAACCAGTGGTGTCCCAAGAAGATGATCAGTAGAAATGTTGCAGAGCTGCTGTGTGCATATTAATGGAATGCCAGACAGTGAAGCAGTGGACATTGCTGGGGTTTAGCACAATGTTGCTGCACTGGTGTCAGTTTTCTCAGTGTACCAGTGGCATTTCTGTCTATAAGTATGCTGCCTTTCTATCATTTGATGCTGTTTCCTTACTGTCATTTTAATACCTTCCGTCAGATTAAAGGATGATAGAATATTTTGAAAATCTCTGTTAGGAAACAGTATCCCAGAGCAGTAATCACTCCCCTTTACTTTTGCCTAGTTAGTAATTTTCATAGATTCATTGCAAATTTCTGCTAATGTCAATAAGAATACTGACACTTCTTATACCACTTAACAGAGTTGATGCTCTTAGGTTGATGCTTTCCTCTCTCATACCGGTTATATTTGACCTAATGGCCTCTTTTTGTGATCTGCATTTTACTGTAGTTTGGTAAAAAATGGCATTCACTGCCAACTCACAACTTGTGTGTTGGCATTTAAGGGGCTTTGATGAGTTTCTTTCTGAGAATGCCATGCACTGGACTCTCACATTCACAATGACTTCACCTCCCATAGGTTGTCTCAGTATTTAATACTCTTTCTTGGATTGTAAGGAATATATCAGAAAGTACCAAATTCCCTGTAAGCCCTGTCTTCCCAAAGGACCATTTAAAAAGATCACTTTTCTCCTCTGACTAATCTGCCAGTATTTGGATGGAGCATTTAGTACCATAAGTGAACTTCTTAGAAGGGATCTCATCACAGGCAATATGTCAGGCTTTCCTGAAATATTTGTTCTTTTGGATCCTAATTCCGAGCACATTTAGGATGTTTTTCAACAAAGCCACTTGATGCCCGAAAGATAGGCTGGAAATAAATCCCCATAGACTGATGTCTGTAGAGCAGGGATTTGTTTATTGCAGCGCTGGTGGTGAGAGGGATTTCTCCTCCTAACTCACCCACCTTTGTCAAGTGCTATGGTATATTCATACAGCAAATTATGCTTAATGTTGCTTATGTCATTACAATATCATCAAATACAGGGTGGAACTAATTTACATAGCATGATCTCATGGTTATTAGATAATTTTTTTGCACTGCGCTTGCGCTTCCCCAGTTTGGGGGTCTTCAAGGGTCTTTGCTGAAGTCTTCTAAAGTCTTCTTTGCATCTGAACTTNCATTCCCGGGACGCTCATTCCCGGGGTCCCCATTCCCGGGCCGCCCATTCCCGGGGTCCCCACTCTCCGCCATCGCCACCCCCGGGCCGCCCCTTTCCGGCACGGCCCNACAGAGCATGCACATTTACTGTGTTCCTTGTTCTGTCTGTCCTAACTGACCTAAATTCTTTGTTTTGTGGCTAATTGGCTTTGCACTTGCCAATTTCTCATTGGTACTACACTTCTCTGTCTCTGAAACTATACACCTGGTGAGTTTTTTCTCTCTTTTTGTCTATTTAGCATTTAAGCAACTAGTCAACCATATACTGGCCATTACATTGTATAAAAAGTTATTTATATCAGGTTATATATAGGTATCAAAGGTTACGATTCAGGTTATATAAGTACAAGGTCGTATAGGTATAAAAGCTATGATTCAGGTTATATAAGTATCTGGTTATATAGGTATAAAAGCTATGATTCAGGTGACGTAAGTAAAAGCTGTGATTCAGGCTATATAAGTATAGAAAGTTATGCTTCAGGTTATATTGATAAAAAGTCCTGATTTAGGTTATATAGATACTAAGTTACATAGATATCTTTTAACTCAAGCTTTATAAGCACCTTGTAACTTTAACCTAAGTTATACAGGCATCACACTCAACAATGCCTCTTTTCTTATAAAACAAGACTGAAATGTGCATCACAAGGACGGATCCCCACTACAGGTTATACCGCTAATTAAAAGAATGATGGCTCCCTCCTGCAGTTACATTTGTAAATGAGTTGATTTTCTAAAGCTAAACATTCTAGGCCTTTGAAGACAAAAGGAAGTCTTTTGCAAGAATTACCCCTAGGAGGATTTGTGTAAGTTTTGATTTCTAAGGTGTTAACCCTGTTGCTGGTTTCACTGCTGCTTTAAGAACCGAAAAAAACAGATTGTGCTTTCTTCTTGAGCTCTCATTTTCCCCTCTGAGAATGCCCAGGATGCCCATTTCAGGACATCCGTTCTCCTGGATCCCTGTTCCCGGAATCCTCATTCCNGCCTGTGCGCCGGCCGAGAAGGTCATGGGGACGCGGCGGGCGGTGCGGGCTGGGCGGCGGTGGCTGTGGCTGTGAGAGCCCCTGGGCGCCAGAGTGGGGCCAGCGGCGGCTGTCACTGTCACCCAATGCGGGACTTGCTGCGGACCCGCTGTCTGCTCTCCGCCCCGGCACTGGGGTGTGACCGGTTCATGCGGCTTTTCCCTGGGGTTTCCCACCTATTCAAACCTGAGTTCCCGGCCCTGCCGAGGGGAGCAGTCTGTTAGTGGTGGTGACAACCTTTATTTTCTTCAGGCAGCTTTATTGACTTTGACAAGGAAGCGCGGTGTTGCCACCTATGCCCAGACACTCCAGAATATCCCTGAGACCCAGGTCACCACCCTGGAGAATGGCCTCCGTGTAGGCTCAGAGGAATCCAATCAGCCAACCTGCACGGTAAGTTAGGGGCTTATTTGAAGCAATCAGCCTTACCTAGCCTGCAGCTGGTCTTCCAAAAGGGACAGACCCCTGTCTGAACCAATGCTTTTGACAGAGACCCCACTGCTTCTCTTTGTGAACAGGTGGCATTCATATAGCAGCAGTAGGCCCAGCCTGGTGTTGTATTGTCTTTAGACAAGCTTTCATGCTCTACAAATTTGCTCAGCCTTACACTTTTTGTATGAGCAGTAAGTGATTAGTAAAAGTTATCTCTCTGTCAAAGCCAGATTTGGTGAAGCTGAGAGAGAAAAAGCCAAAATATGTGCAGGAAACAGTTACTAGTTTGTTCTTATTTTGGTTCTTCTATTGTAATGTCTGTGGAGGAGACTTCTTGTCTCTACTTTTATGTTTGTGTCTTTAGGATGCTGATTGTTTTCTTCACTAATGTTGGTACTCACTGGTTTTGCTGCCAGGTGGGTTTGTGGATCGAGGCTGGGAGCCGCTATGAAGATGCGAAGACCAATGGGGCCGGTTTCTTCGTGGAACACATGGCCTTTAAGGTGAGGATGTGTGCTAGGTCTGCACACAGCTGCCCTGTCCATACATTGTCCTCTCCTTTTGGAGACTGTAGCTGTTGAAAGAGGGTGTAAATCGAGTCATCTGAGTCCTAGAGATTTTGCACACAGTATAAAAATAAGTCTAAAAAGGCATCTAGCGGATGTGGTGCTCATTGGTTGAGTGTGCAGCATTTTGCACACATACATGAATTGAATTAACTCTTATTTACTATTTGCTTAGATTTTCTTTTAAAGGAAAGAATATTGTAATTAATGAGTGTAACACACATAGAGCACTGTGTTATGAAGCATGTTTCCTCAGGTTAGGACAGAGAGTTCAAAGCAGCATTTCCTGTAGCCATTTACTTTTCTTTGCTTTTCTTACTGGTTCAGGAAAGTTCAGAGGCTACAATTCTTGCTTTTCAAATTGTGCAGGTGTCTGCTGAATAGGGCAGAAGATATGTAAGCCAGGGACTTGCTTTAGCATGTGTCTTCATAGGCAACTACAGCATCTGGATAGCTCCTTAAGAGATGGGCCCTGTATTAGAAGTAGTCTTCTGCTTCTATTTGTCTTTTTCTGTGTATCGCTGCTTGGATAGCTAGAAACCTGCTTATTTTTGGTTTGAGTTTGTTCTTGGTTTACTTCCAGGGATGTGCTGTTCAAAACACTGTTGTCTCAGCATAGGTTGTCTCCTCTGCTGTTTGTGTTGGTTAGTGGTGACGACAGCCTTTTTTTCAGGCAGCTTTATTGTGTTTCACTGAATACAAGCTTTATTGAACGTTTATGTTGGTCTTCCAAAATACACCTCAGCCAACCTTTATCTAGAGGAAATAAGCCAAGTATTAAATCTCTCGCCTTGTGCACCTGCCCTTGGCTTTTATAAATCACACAACAATTTTTATTTCTTTAGGTCTTTATTCTTACTGTCATTGCTTTAATTCTGCCCTAAAGGGAAGTTTATTAATTTCATAATTGTGTTTATCTGGTTTCCCTTAGGGCACAAAGAAGCATCCTGGCTTGGCCTTTGAGAAGGAAGTGGAGAGTCTGGGTGCTCACCTGAGCGGGTACACCTCGCGCCAGCAGACTGCCTTCTACATAAAAGCCTTGTCTAAGGACATGCCCAAAGGTAGGATGGCCAGGGGCAAAGTCTGATTGGGAGCTTAAGTAAGTGCATGCACTTCTGTTTCTCACTCCCAAGCATCTTTTCTACCAACAGACCAGGGACTGAAGTTGAAGCTGAGCAGTAAATTGGAGGTTCTGGTTGGTAGTTGAAGAGAGCAGTGCAGTGATGTGGTGCTTCAAGGATGTATGTTCATGTGTCCCTACACCAAGAGTTCTAGTTAGGTCAGGCTGCACTTTATTGCCAGGAGGGAAGATGGGAGGGATTCACTAGTTTGTGGTTGTTTTATGGAGCTTAGCAACTGAGGTCAGCAACACTGCTGTGTGAGGAGTCTTGCAGGTGCTCCTCATGCTCTGTACTGCCACATGCTGCCTCCTCTGGGCCAGTCTTAGGCAGAGGCAGTGATTTGAGTCAGGGCCTTACCATAGACATGGGCTGTGCTGTAGATGTCATAAACTCTCTGTAAGGATACAGTGTGTATCTGGAACAGTACCTGCTTCTGACATACTTCACCTTTTGCAGATGTTGCCTGCACTCTGCTGTCAGGGGTGCTTGGCAAGCTGACTTGAAGACTTCTTGCTAGCCAGTGTTGTTTGTCCCTCCCAGATGCTTTAGGGAATGTGTAGCATTCAGCTCTGTTATGTCACGTGCCCTCCCCAGCATGGTTTTTGCTCACGCCTGTGTATCTCCTTTCAGCAGCACTGGGCAGCAGTCAGGCAGTGGGATGCTAACGTAGGAATTGCTTTGCAGTTGTAGAGCTTCTGAGTGACCTTGTGCAGAACTGTGCACTGGAGGATTCTCAGATTGAGAAGGAGCGTGGTGTCATCCTTCAGGAGTTGAAGGAAATGGACAGCAGCCTGGCAGATGTCACCTTGGATTACCTTCATGCCACTGCTTACCAGGGGACTGCGCTGGCCCACACTGTTGAAGGGACCACAGAGAACATCAAGTGAGCAACAGGCTGGATGTGTTGCACAGCCCAGGGGTGCAGTCCATGGGGTGCATGACTGCTGCTTTCTGGGTGTGGTGACTGCACAGTGTATACATGGAGGTGATCTGAGCCCATGGGCTTCTCCTTGTGCCCTGACTGTGTTTTCCCCATTGGCGCTGGTGAAAGTGAAATGCTGCATGCATTCCTTAGAACCACCTTGTGCGAGCCCTTCCTGAGGCTGGAAGGGACAGGTTGAACCTTCTCCTATACTTCTCAGTTTGACACTGTTAGAAAAATTGGAGAGCTAGGGGTGCTCATTAAAGCAGTGGCCTTGTGTTAGCTCAGTGACTGGGTTCAGTACTCTCCAGTCTGTATTGAAGTCTATCTTTAACTCTCCATCTTGGCTGCTGGTTCCTGTTCTTTGTGTTCTAGAATTAAAGCACAGGGCAAACACAGTGCACAGTGCAGTCTTGCTTCTAAAAAGCATTGTTACGCCCCAACAAAGACAATCACTGCTGTCTCTGCACTGAACTTGCTTCTCCTAAGCCTCTCATTCCTCCCAAGTTGGAGATGCTGATGATCTGGGTCTCTGCTTTTTCCAGGCGGCTGACTCGAGCAGATTTGGCTTCATATGTTGATACTTACTTCAAGGCACCTCGCATGGTCCTGGCAGCTGCTGGAGGTAAGTTCTAGATCCTTGTAATCCTGGGAAGCCTTGGTATTTTCAAGCATGTGATCAGACTTGTCACATATCACTAAAGTAAAATCAGATAATTTTGTTAAATTAGTCTGTTTTAAGACTGGAGATCTCTCTCTTTATCATTGCCAGGTATTTCCCACAGAGAGCTGGTAGATGCAGCTAAGCAACACTTCACTGGGGCGTCTTTTACATACAAGGGGGATTCTGTGCCTGCCCCCCCACGCTGTCGCTTCACAGGGAGTGAGGTAAAGTTGTTTTGGTCTGCATCAAAACAAGCAGCTGTTGCCCAGCTGTTGAATGAATGTGAAACCAAGTACAGCTGCTTCTTAGTGGAAAAGTCTGTTTGTGTATCTCGGAAAAGCTGATGATGCACCATCATCAGCTCCCATGTTCTGTTCTTGGGGCTTATTGCCACGTGTTGGGTTTTAGATGGGACCCAAATTCATTACGAGTGTAAGGCTGTTGCTCATATGATCTGCTGCAAAACTCACATCAGAACAGCTGGCTTGTGCTCATTCTGCCTGGGGTTCTTTAGTTTCACTGGGATAACATCAAGTTCCCCAGTTTGTCAGTCTGGTGTTGCAGCAGACTGCAGACAGATCATAGTGTTCATGCAGTTCTCCCCCGCTCCTTGATGATTTTCCAGATCCGTGCCAGAGATGATGCTCTGCCCCTTGCCCATATTGCTCTTGCTGTAGAGGGGCCAGGATGGGCTGATCCAGACAACGTGGTCCTCAATGTGGCTAATGCTATCATAGGGCGCTATGACCGCACTTTTGGAGGTGGGAAGGTAAGAGTCTTGGGAGTGCACTCCAGGGAGAGCCTGGAGCCTTTTCATGTGAAGTGTTATAGAGACCCTAGGTAGGTGTACTTTAGGGGAGGCTGTTTCGGTTAACTTCCAACTGTGAAAGGGTTAAGAGCCTGGAAAGTAAAATACAAGTGTAATTGAGGCTAATCCAGGACAGTTCTTGGGAGGTGATGCTGGCAAATGAACTGAACCTTCTCTGCTAAGTTTGGAAAGGGTGTAGCTGGTGAATTCTCAGCAGCTTATTACCACCATCAAAACTAACCACTCTGTGGGAGTGGTGATGGAAGCAGGACAGAATACTCCACAGTTTCATGATGCAACCTTGCCTTACCACTGCAGAGCAAATGGAACTTGTTTAAAACCTCAGTATTGCATCCAGTATTGTCTGAAATCTGTCTGGCCTGTGTGACTGTGCTCCCTGTTGCTGGGAGAGCTTGTCCTTCCCATTTTTTTTTTCACTCCTACAGTGGTATGCATACCAGCTTTTCATCTGCAGCTGGGAAAGGAAATGTTTCTGCTGTATGGACTCTTAGGCCATTGTCTGTGGCTTTTCCAGCAGTGATTCTCATCTGTTGACCACATGAAGGCTCTAAATTAAGCTGTCCTTCAGCAAAGTGTTCCGCTCTGTCTTGTCTATGGTCTTTGTGAAAAGAGCTCAGTGGGAAAGAATTTGAGCTGTGAGGAAGCTGAAAGTGAAATGACTGTCAGCATCTCCTTATTTACAGAATCAGTCTAGCAGGCTGGCTACGCTTGCTGCAGAGCATCATCTCTGCCACAGTTTCGAGCCATTCAACACCTCCTACTCTGACACTGGCCTCTTCGGTTTCCATTTTATTTCTGACCCTCTGTCCATAGATGATATGATGTTTTGTGCTCAGGGAGAGTGGTAAGTACAACTTTGGCACAAGTTGCTGTTCAAGATCTGAGCCTCTTGTGGGAGACTGAGCTGGTAGGGGAGCATAATAAGTCTACAGAGAGCTGTGTCTCTTTATGAACTTCTTGGTAACTTGCATTCTGGTTAAGTGATCCTGTAAGTGGTTTCTGTAAATCTCTAAGGATGTGGCTTTTGAGGAGCTGCTTTAATCCCTTAGGGCTCCTCAGGTCTTTTGTTCATGCTTTCAAGTATTAGCACCAAGGCTTTGGGGCTTTTTATATACAAGTGAGATCATTCCTTAGACAAGGCTTTCCTAGATGCCCAAGAGACTTATCTCCATTGTCTTGTTAAGCCTGAGCAAAGCAGGCAGAGTTCCTGCTGCTCAGCTCTTGTGTTGTGGCTGATGAATGACCTGCTGCTGGAATCATGCCAGTGTTTGGGAACCTTCTGGCTGTCCATCTTATTGTGTCCATGAACCAGTAATGGTTCAAGGCTACATCTGAGCTACAAGCTATGCTGTGTGTGGAGCAGGTAGAGTGAGCCCTTGCCCCAGAGGTGCAGCCATTGGCAGGAGAAGAAGGAATTTAACAGCTGGAGTCTAAACAGACTCTGTGGAGCTGTCTTGTTCTTTCAGTTTCCGTAGCAGCTTGCCATACACGGGAATGGCTGACATGCCTTCCTTCTCCTGTGATAGGGCAATGCACAGCATGTGCTGCTGGGCAAGCCAGAGCCAGCACCAGGGCTGCTGAACCTCTGAGTGTAACTCAGCCTGTATCCTGCTGGCTGAATCCCCGCTCTTGCCTTCTGCTGCTCAGTGCTCCCCAGTTCTTAGCTGCTCTGTGGAGATCAAGGATGAGTGTCAGCCTGCAAGACAAGTGGTGTTGATAACAACTTACTTTTGAGGAGGCTTGGGAAAGGGAGGAATTCTCTTTCAGTCTGAGCAGACAAATATCTTGATGGGCTTTTGTGGTCTTTCCATGTCCTCTCCAGGATGCGTTTGTGCACTAGTGCCACAGAGTCAGAGGTGACAAGAGCCAAGAACTATCTCCGAAATGCTATGGTGGCTCAGCTGGATGGTATGTTCCTGTTTATGGATTGGCCACTGTGCAGCTTTCAGAGGGTTTCTGCTTGTGATTCTTCTGAGAAGCAGGACCTGTGCTGGAGATTGCAGTTCTGCTGGCAGGCACTGGACAAAACTGTCTTTTCCTGCCCCACACTCCTCCTGCCATGTTGTCAAAGCAGCTGACTCCAGCCTGCTGTGCTCCCAGGAGTGTCATGCTGCATGGTGACCCAAGAATTGAGACACTCAAACTGGTCTGCCTTGGCTGTAACACTTTGGAGATGAGTGATGCAATCTGTGTATCGCATAGTACCCCCTGGAGCTGCACAGAGTGGGAATTAGGACTGTGCTTCATTAGCAGAGGGTTTAATGCTTAGAGTTTCTACTCTGTGTTTTGGCCGATGATCAGGCTGTGCAATTCTGGAAGGCTTCTTGTTGCACTGACCATGTGATATCTTCAACATCCAGGTACCACACGAGTGTGTGAGAATATTGGAAGCCATCTCTTGCACTATGGTCGCCGTATCCCTCTGGAGGAGTGGGATGCCAGGATTTCTGTAGGTATCCATTTGTTTTGACTGGGATACCTGAGCATGGTTGGTGTCAGCATTGTCTGTCCTTAGTCTGCTGCAGTGACACATTGTTTACCTATCCGTTAATCAGACTGCCTGGAGTCCAAGTGGTTGTCCTGCTGACACTGATGTAACTGTCAGAATCTCTGGCATAGAAGCAGTGTGTCCTGTGCCCCTGTGGCTGGAGTCAGTCCATTCCAGAAAGAGGGCATACAATTGCATTAATCAGCACAACCTGAAATTCCTGTAACTGTTTTCCTAGTGGTGTCCCACACCTAGTTTGTGTAATTTCTGCAGCTGGTCTATCCCTTAGAAGACTTCCAGTTTTGGCCTTGTCTTCTGTACCCACAGTAGAATGCACTGTGTAGGGATGTTGGCCATCCTTGCAGGCAGAGCTGGGCAGTTAGTGCAGGTGGCCCCAAGGGTCTGATTATATCTTTTAATGGTCTTGATACGTAATGGGAACAGTAACTTGCTACTTTGAGAAGTGTAGATCTGCTGGAAGAGTCAATAATTGCTTGTTTGATGTTTATTAGGCCGTTGATGCAAGAATGGTGAGAGATGTCTGCAGTAAATATATTTATGACAAATGCCCAGCAATTGCAGCAGTTGGTAAGTAGTATGTGACAATCAATATACACTTAAAAAACAAGGCGGGGCCAAGAGTTGAGTGGAAGTGAGCTGCAGGCAGTCCTCATGTGTCAGTCCTGACTCCCTCCTTAAACCTCTCTGGTTCTTACTGGTATCCTCCTACCTTTGCACATGAGTTGTGCCAAGGCACATTTGCCACGAGATCAGACCTGCAGGTGATGGAGATGCAGTGGCAGTGAGCTGCTGGCTATCTTCCCACCTCTGCCTGCTGTGGAGCTGTGACTAAGACTGGGAGTCCTGTAGCTGGGTGCGGGCCCAGCACGTCTGCCAGGTGTCCTTACCCTAGGGTCAGGGTGGTTTATGTAAGGGAAGGGACCTGATTCTCTTGTGCTGCTCTGGCATGTCTGTCTGGCCAAGGACAAATTCCTCTCGGGAAACCTGCCTAAGCAGCTCAGCTCTCCTGCCTTCTTCCTGTGTGTTGTGAATTCCCCTCCTCCTTCCGCTGTTTCCTCTGGCCCTCAAAGTGGAACAGCTTGGAAAAGGGAGGCAGTTTTTGAGCAGGAAGTTGAAATGTTGAAATGACTTGGTGGCTCCATGTATTTGATACCTGTATGGGGAGCTGTTTTGAGCATTGTGGAGCAGTGTGAGAAAACACCTTTTTCTGTCAAGATCTGGTATCTGCTAGTTTTCCTGATGCAGGTTTGAGCTGTAGTTGCCTGGTTTTGTGCAGATCTGCTATGGATTCCAAGCACAGGCTGCTCTGCCACCATCTGCTTTAAAGACCATGGAAACTGTACAGGGATTTTTAACTATGTCTCCAAGTGACTTTACTCCTGTTCACTCAGGTCCCATTGAACAGCTCTTGGATTACAACCGCATCCGCAGTGGCATGTACTGGGTCCGTCTCTAGGATGTGTTGCCTGCAGGTTGGAAATAATGAAGCTGTGGACTGTGACAGTTTCCCTCTGGCACTGAATGTCTTGGGCACCACGGACAACCTGAGTCTATTTGAAGCAGCTGTCTTCTCTGTGTTAAATGTATTAAAATAAATACATCCTATGTGGAGTTGGTTCTGCTGGTAGTCAACTGTGTTTTCCTGGGTGGCGTGTGTAGACATTGTTAATCTTACCAAATTGGAGAGATGCTATGTGAGGAGCTGGAGCTGTTGATAGGCAAACATCTTTCCAGAGGGCCTGTGTTACAATAACCCATATGTTTCTATGTGGAGATGTGTTACCTCTCATCTTAAGCTTCCTGGTTATCTGTAAACCGGCTCAATAATGAGCAGAGATTATTGTGTAGTGGTAGTGTTGGTCTACACATTCTTTTACTCTCCATGCAGTCAGGCTCAGCTGTGCAATAACTTGAGAAGCTGCTGACTGGCCTATACCCATAAGATAATCTCTAGGTCTGAGTAGTTGGAAGAGCTACTCACCCCTTCCTGCCTTTTTGGTGTTAAACTGGTTGTTGCTCCTTTGTCTTGCCTCTGGGAAGTTGGAACGTGGAACAGAAAGCATGAAGCTGAGCAAGGGCGATGGAGAAAAGCTTCCCACCAGATGGCACTAGCCTGTCATAGCTACCCTTGGAAACTGCAGGGTATTCCTGTTTGATTTTTCTCTTTGGGATAAATGTCTCTTAGGTTCTTATTTAATTCCCAGGTTCTGCCCTGACAAGTGAGATCTTAAAATAGTGTTAAAGTTTCTCAGAGTTAGTCATTACACTTGAGACTAATCCAGTGTACTAAATAATTTGTGCTGAATCTAGATTCTTGATTAGAGTGTGTCTGAACCCATTGCATATACTAGGCAAGTTTGAAACTGTTAAATGCTCCTGATGCAATTTGGGTTTGACTATTGTCACAAGCTCTGGCTCGTTGGTGAGGGCTGAAAAACTAAACAAGCTCACTTATGCCTCCAGGAACCAGTAAATGATTCTGTCTTGGTTTTGTGACTGCAATCAGACTGTAATCCTCTTTTCTCTTCCATTGCTATGTATTTCCCCCTCCTGGGTGATTTTCCCAAGTGTTTTGCAGTTGGTGAGAAATACAAGGAAAGGGATCCTTGCTTAGCATTTCCTATAAGTTTTCTTCTTTGGAGGTATCTCTTCGGGAATGTCTGTTTTCCTTGAGTAATTAATTCCTCTACTTGTTTATTCTAGGAACATATTCAAACCCCTCAGCAATGGATGCTTTCCAAGTTGCTCTGTTTCTCTGCAAAAGCAGCTGGCTGTGCTGAGCCTTGCTCCCAGCACTTCAGCAAGGACCAACTCCTGACCAAAGGCTGCAGCTCTGCTAGGCTGCCTGGCTTATGCAGCCTTAAATAAGGGTTTTGTAGATATTTTTTCCATGTAGAACTCTGAGTATCTGAGCTGATCTGGACTAGGAGCCATGCCCTGGTGAGTGGCACTGTATGCAGAGGGCTGTTGGGTGCTTGTTAGGCGTCAAGGCTGAGCTGTGCCCAGGAGGTTGGCACTTTCAGGCTGCAGTTGTGGTGGCACTCTGCCTTGTAGTGCCTGTTGTGTTTGTGTGCTGTCGCAGTCCATGCCTCTAGAAACTTGAGCATCTCTCCAGCTCCAAGGATTGAGAGGTTTGCCATATTATTTTTTTCTTTAGTAAATAACAAGCATGCAGACTGGGTATGTAAAAGGTGGGGAGGGGAAACTCATTCAGGAGTCAAGAGTGTTCCTGCTTGGCAAAGATGCTCATGCCCTGAACCCTATCAGGGACTTGGAAAGTGTAACCTGGAATTGGTGCAGTCATTAAGCATTTGGCAGCCAAGTGCCTTGATACTGGAGGAACTGAAGCTCTAATCTCGTTGGCAGGTAAGTCTCTTTGCTGTTTGAGCTGTATGGGGGTGTTTCTGCTCCTCCACCAGAGTAGCCTCAGTCCAAGGGAATCCAAACTGGGAACTATCTGGCATGACAGGAAGTGTACTACCTCAGCTTTTCCTGAACCTTGAAAAAGATCTTTTGCTGGACCTCTCCTCTCCGCTTCCTGCGGTTTCCGCTGCATAGTGAAGGACAGTGCCAGTGCCAGAGGAGCGAGTTGGAACGATCCCTAGAAGCATCCCAAGTTCACTGTAACTGGAGATGGCCTGGGTGACCTAATAAATCTGTTTCCTGGCTCCATGGACAATGCAGGATTGTTCACTGGGGCTCTTTGACCAGTTTAGTTTTCAATGGCCTAAGTGTTTTATTTTGCTACTTGGAAGGTTACTTGGGATCCCATTAGTTTATGCTGATAAATTCAGCCTGGTATATGGATTGGCCTTTGCTCCCTCCCCTTCTGCATGGTCTTACCCTCTCCAGATTAAGTCCCCTCTTTCAAGCTATTGCGATTGCTTTTACTCTGTGACACCTTGGCATTCCATCTGTTGGCTGCTGAAGGAGATGATTTGGAAAGGATGATACCGTGCATTGCTGTGTGCACCCTGTGCAAGGCTCTGCAGTTCCCTGCACAGCACTTCAGTGGCTTGTCTCCACTACACAAAGCTATTCCAGGAATGTAAACTCTAGCAGTGAAAATGGGGAGCGCTCACTAGAGCCCTGTGCTGAGTGCTCCATATTGTCCTGGTCTCTGCAGGGAGAGCTGCTGGCACCCCCAGCGCAGGGCTGCAGGGCCCGGCAGATGTACAGGGTGGATCTGCCTGTAGAGCAGGCAGCTCCTTTGATATGTGAGATGCTTGTTTGTGATTCAGGTGCTTGCCAAGAGAGGGGCCACAGCAGCCAATTATCAGAGTTGCCTCACCTGAACTAATTACCCACCCTGGAAAGTACAGTTGATACTCATCATGGGTGCTGAGCCAAGCCTGTCCTAGGGAAGCAGGGAGCTGCAGGGAGGCTTTCACAGAACTGAGAAGCTTGGAGCTGTGCCACTCCTTGGTGCCAGAGCGCTTTTGGGAGGAGAGCCCACAGCCCTCTGGGCCTGCTTTTCTACCTGCTCTCCTGCCAAGGCTGGTGAAAAATGGCAGTGGGAGCCATAGGTGAGTGGGGTTTAGAAGACAGGGCAGCAGTGCAGCTCTGTGGTCCTTGTGTTGCTGGAGCCTTGCTCTGCTCAGACCCCTGGTGCAGGGATTGACTGAGGTGTTAGCATGGCTGTGACCAGGAACTTTCTTCCCCATCCAGCCCCTGTATAGTGTGGTTTGCTCAGGAAAGGGATGGATTCTCCCTGAGACGAAATGTCACTCAGTGGGGCTGCAGGATTGCCAGACTGAGAGAGGTATCTGGTGCTTGGTAGTCCTGACCAGGACTCCTGCACTTCACTTTTCCCTTCTCTGCACTGCTGAGACTGTACACCAGGAGAGAGGAACAGGGAGCAGTGGTATCTGGAAACATATCCAGCAATCCTGTTTCCTATTTGGAAAAGGAAATGCCTCGTGTAAAGCTTTAGTGTATTCATTGCGTGGAAAAGCAGTGGACAAAAGGCCCATCCAGGCCTGACTGCCAGCAACAGCAATCCCGGGCTGCTGTGAGGCATGAGGCATGGTGGCAGCTGTCTTTGTCTGCAGTGGTATGCCTGGAAGGGGTGAATTGGAGTCCTCAACACCCTCATTAAAAGCTGCTTTACCCTACACACCACCCAAAGAGGTTGAATGGTTCTCACTTCTCCATGCAAATCTCTTCTTTCCTGTCCTTTCCCCTTACACCTTTTCCTTCCTCAGGGCTATGAGGTTTTTAGTGGGGCTGCCAAGCTGAGGTTTGGCTTTGCTACCCATTCAGACCATCACTGGGGATGCCCAGAAAAGCTATTTGAAGTGTGGGGCCTGAAGAAGGATCTGCCCGGGAATGGAAAATGGGGCTGCTGGGGTGGCAGCCTGGGGAGGTCCCAGCCCTGATCTGTGAGAGCAAGAGGGGGTCTCTTCTGTACGAAGAGGTGTCAATAGTACCTGTCAGTAGTGTCAATGGATCACCTGCCAGGTGCCCTGGAGACACTGCTCCTGCTCAGTGTCCCACCATCCATTGCTGAGCCTCTGCCACGATCTAGGATTATTTAAGGCTCCATATCCTGCTTTAGTGCAAGAGCTGCACAGCAGAGACAGCATGAGGACAGCGAAGGAAGCTGGATTGAATGCCTGGTTTGAGCAAGGCTTAAGATACTGAAACAGGAGCCTGAATATCTGAGTGGTGTTCCTAGTTCCACCAAGAGCCTGGAGTGTGACATTGAGCATTCAGCATTCCGGGGCACTGTGTCAAGGTGGGTGCTGACAGCAGGTGCAATGCACAGAAATAAAGCTGCTCTCCATGCACTGCCTTGAGCGCACAGCGACTCAGGTGTGCAAAGCATTTTGTAAAGCAGCCCCAGTACTGTGCACTGCTTTCTGCTTTGCATGTGACTTTTATTCAGAGTAGGCACTTGGATAATGCTATAAAGGGAACATGCTTCTTATCTTTCATTTGTTATATTTAGGGAAGAATGAGTTGACTCTTCTGGGAGGGGATTTTTTTCTTCCTCATTTGAATGTTTAATCTAGGGAATTAAAGTGATTTTACTTCAGGATTTAGCAGTGGATGTATTTCAGCTTCAGAAAAGTGCACTCTGAGTTTCTTGGGGTGCACTGTAGAGCTCAGCATTGTACAGATTCCTGTGTACCAAATCCATGGCCCCCAGTTCAGGTTATGTCACTTTTGAGAAGAGCTCGTAGTGATCAAGAAACAGGCGTGGTGCTACCCATGAAATGTTGAGGGTGGGATTTCCAGGTAGGGGTTACTGTCCATGAGATGGTGCGTGGGTCTGGGGTCTCTCACAAGAAGCTTGGTGAAGAGTGGCTCTAGGAACTGGAGCAGCATGTGTCTGTGGTAAGTTCCTGCCTCTGCTCCCCTGGTACAAAGGATGCCCTAGCATACCAAGAGGCTGTCAGGAGGAGATGGCAAGTGAGTGTGCTTGAGTCTAGGGCATCCCAACTCCACGTGGCAGTTCTGCTTTTTCCACCCCTTCCCCCCGTTGGCTGCTGTGAGGCTGGAGGTCACTGCTGCCCCTGGCTGCTGTCTGCTGTGGTTCTCTGGCTTCCCCTGCTTTGTTTACAGCTATTACAGATGTGCAGCACTTGGCAGGGGCCCCTATGATGTGGGAACACAAGTATCTCCTGTTCCTGCCTCACACGCCGTGGTGACTCACAGGTGACCTTGCCCAGCTCTGCTGAGGGGGATGGAGGATGAGGTCCTCATGGTTCAAGGTGAGTCCTGAAGGTGGTGAGAGGCCAAAGACAGGATGCTGTGCTCTTCCCTTCTTTGTGGCAACACAGAGGGCTGCAGAGGTGCTGATGATGTCGTTTCTGCAGGGACCTGAAGCTCTTGAGAGCCCCTAGTTGTCACTGCTCTGGGGATGCACTATGTAGATGCAGACCGTACTCCCGTCCCCATTGGGTCCCCCATCTGTGCTGCTCAGCCTTCCCCCTGGAGCTCCACAGCATCCTGCCCCACAGTTCTGGAGTCCTTGTGTGGGATGTATGTGTCCACCCGCCCCATGCCATCTTGGTGACTCACCCTCCTGCTCGACGGATATGTGAAATCATCCTGGGGAGGTCTGGGGAGGGAGGAGTTCCCATGGTGACAGACAGCGATTCACCCGACAGGGCAGGGCGGGTACTTCGTCCTTTTTATTCCTTTCTTGAGTCGGGCACCCAGCCAAAGAGCTGAAGGAGCAATGGCACAGCTTTGCGGGGGAGAGGCACAAGGACAAGTCTGGTCTCGTGAACTGCGTGAATCCCTCTGGAGCAGTTTCCCCTGCTGTGCCCCACATGTAGGGGTGAGCTTGACCCTTCCTGCAGCCTTGATTCCCTGGGTGCTGGCTCCCTGCAGTTTCCTCACCATCCTAACAGACTGATAACCAGACCTTAATCCTCCTTCCCATGAATCATCAGCCATGTGTGAAACATTCAGGGCAGTATCCTGCAGCTGCTGGAGATCCAACACTGTTAGCCAACATACCTCTGGTATGGGAAAGTGTGGGGAAAAAGAGCTCTGTGCTATCCACATGCCTTTATCAGTGTCCAATGCCTGCAAAAACCCCTTCTCCAGAGGCTGCAGCATTGCCCAAACTCTCTAGTGGTAAGAAACCCCTCCTGTACCCCTGCCTGTCCCAGGCAAGGCCCCTGCCACACCTGGATGTGAGCTGTACCATCCCCTTCCTGGCAAAGCATGTGCCTACAGGTCCTTGCTGGGCTGCATGTCTCCCACCAGCCCTCCAGCTGCAGGTGATGCTCTGCACAGCTCTGCCAGCCTCCCCTTGCACAAGGAGTGGCCAAGCCCCAGGAAGACTTGGATAGGGGCTCTTTCATGATTCCTGCTAGAAATTTACATAGAGCTGCAGGTAATTTTTAGGGGAGTTGGTGCAGGTTGTGAAACAGTTGAATAGAGGCAGGGAGGAAGCACTGAGCAACCACCCTGTTCTCCTAGCCATCAGGCCTGCTTCCCAGATGCAGAAGTGGGGAAGTGAGAACAGGATCATGCAAAAGAGGAATGAGAGAGGGACTGGCTTTCTCTGGCAGAGGGGCTGTGAGAAATCTGGGTTTGGAGAGATGAGGTGGGCAAACTCCTTCTGGTGCAGCTCCACAATGTGAGTCTCTTGCTGTCGCTTGTGAGTACAAGCTGGCGTGCTGCTCTGCCAGGGCCAGTGGTACCAGTGCCTGTGGGCTGGCAGCAGGAGAGACTGAGCAGAAGGCATTAGCAACTCGTTATTTCTATCTCTTGGGAAGGCCATGTCAGTCCAGTGTGAGATGTGGTGCAGGAACAGGGTCCTTGGACAGTGGTCCAGTATGTCCATCCTTGGGGGTTGGGATAGAGACCCCTGAGGCCTGGCTCCTCAGACTCACAAGGAATAGCCAAGGTATTCCTCTTGGCAACAATCCTCCCCTGGGAATACAGCTATTCTGAGCCCCTGCAGCCAGGGAGACATCTGTTGTTGCCGTTGAAAGGAGGAACAAATATACGTAGCCCCATCAAGCTGTGCAAACTCCCTGCAAGGAGCAGCTTCTTGCAGCACAAGTAGCAGCATCCCAGGAATGGCTCCAGCTTCCCAGGCCCTGCTGCCTGGAAGACAGACATGCTGCTTGTCTGCCTTTCCTCCCCCATGTTTGGCAGTTGCTGTGAGCCCCTGTTACCACCCTGCTCCCCTCCAGCAACCCATACCATGCTGCTGCCTTCTCCTGCAGGTTCTCTAGTGTCCATGGGGGCTCCCATGGTTGGGTTAGCCTGCAGCTGGCCTTGTGTCCCAGGGTGCTGTGCTGGGAGCTGGGCAACTGATGTTTCCCAGAAAAGCTAAACATTAGGCAGCAGAACTGATTCCATGCACAGGGGAGGTGGTGCTGCCTTGACCATCTACCCCTCTACCATGTGCTCCCAGCATGGGCTGGGAAGGAGGGATGGGGGCAGTCATGGCTTCATAGTGCTTGTCCCACTCTGATGGGGAGTGGAGGTGGTGCAGGGTTTGGGATCTGATGGGCAACTTGTCCCCACATGTGACAGGGGACGGTGTTGCTCCTGCAAGTGTCCTGGCTCTGCAGGTCTGGGGTCTGTCCTGGTCTCCTGCAGACACCCCTGCTTGGCTGCTTCTGTGTGCCACTCCAGTCCCCTGAAGCCACAGTACCCCTGGAAGCCCGATTTTGGGCACAGCAGCTTGCAAGGCCAGGAGCAGCCCTTGCTGTGACAGCCCCCCAGCACCCAGTGGGGCCTGAGTTGTGGGGGCTCGAGGTGACCAGAAGTGTGGCGCCTTGGTGTTTGCAGGTAAGATGGTCTCGCTTTCCCCGGCACTGGAGGGAAGCACCGATGATCTGGCCTTGCCCCGAGCTGCTCTCCCAGGGGTCAGCTGCAGGAACGCCACCTTTCACCTCTGCATCTCTCACCTGGCCCGAGGTGCAGGGCTGCCGACAATGCTGATCCCGGCGAGCCCCGCCGAGGCGCAGGGTTGGGCAGGCAGGCTGGGCAGCCGTGGTGGGTGCAGGCGGGCAGGGCTGGCTCAGCCGCCCGGCATGTCGAGTCACGCCCTGCGCACCCCGACCCAGCCCGCACATGCCCGGAGTGTGTGCGACGTGTGTTGGCATCTCTCCCTCGGCTTCCCTTCATCTCCTCCTTCCTGCAGGCATCGGAGAGGAAACCGCTCTGCCAGTCCCCGCTCTTGCACTGCAGTGGGTCCCTCGATCTCCCTTCATGCACCCCAAGCCCGGCTGTGCCCCAGGTGCTGCCAGCCACTGCCTGCTGCTGCCTGCAAACCCTGCAGCCAGAGCTGGGCTGGGAGCATCTCAATCCTCGTAACCCCAAGGCAGGGAATTTTTGTCTACAAAGAAGGAGGAGTTTCCTTTCCATAGCTGCGTGTGCTGGGCTGGCTGGGGCATCTCTGGGGCGTAAGCACCCCATGGGACTGTCAGCTTGAGGAAAACCAACACTGGCCTCGTGCAGAGGTGCTGGGGAAGCTTTGCTGCACCTGGTCCCTGCATTTCTACCATCTCCTGTATGCCCATTCTCAAGGGCAAGGCAGGATGGTTTTACTGAGCCTGGACCCAGCTGCAAGTGGGGACTGCAGGGCCAGGAGCGAAGGGGAGCAGCTTGTGCCTCAGTCAGTTGAGAAGCTGGATTCTTGCAGAAGAGCCAGGCTTTGTGTGTGGCCACCTGCAGCATGGGGCACTTCAGCCCCTGCCTGCAATCTGCTTATGCCTTCCCCCTGCTGCCCTCTGGGTCCCTGATACCCAGCCCCAGCCACTGTGCAGCCTCTCTGGGTATCCCCAGCATCACCCAAAGCCCAGCCACAGGATGCAGATGAGGGCAGCTTTTTAACTAGGGTCTCTGGAGCCCCATTCAGTGCTGCTGGCTCCTTATCCTGCTTCCATCATCCCCCTCGTCACCTTCCCTTTCTGGCATGCTGGCCCCGTGCCATTGCAAAGCACTGCCAGCCCTTGGCAGAGCCCTGGTGGTGCCTGGCTCTCCCCTCACTTGCTGTCCCTGAGAACCAGCCTGGCCTCTGCAGTCACGCTTACCAGGGCTGCCTTCTCCTGCACTACTTGGCCAAGGGGAGGGTCACATCCCTGTGGTGTCACTGTTCCCTCCTTAGCCTGTTTTGCATGGCGAGTGGGACCTGGCCACAGTCCAGCACAGCTTCGTGCAATGCTGATGTGCAGCTGTGCTGGCAGCAGTCTCCAGACACAATAGTTTACTGGCGGGAAAAACTTTCCATCCCTCCACAGCAGTTGTGGGAGAGCTAGGACACGCACCCACCCCATAGGGAGCCCTGGTGCAAGGGCACAGCAGGCTCAGCCTGACCCCAAGCTTGGCTACTGTGGGACCACTTGCCTCCATCATTCTTTAGTCACCAGACTGCTGCTGCCTCCACAGCAACTAAGGTCCCCCACAACCAGGAGCATCCCCTTTGGTTTGGACATCTCAAGAGCTGCTGGGCAGAGAGGGCAGCTCTCTGATCATGACTTCATCCTGATGTCATACTTCGATTCCTTTTGCCACAGGGGTGTGGCCTTGGGCAGCAGCAGGATGGGGGGTGCTGTAAGCTGTCCCCTCTGGCACAGAGGAGCTGAGGGGCTCCTGTCTGTTTCCCTTGTGAAGTGCAACCTGGAGGGCTGGCATGGCTTTTTCCCATCCCAGACCCATCAGGGGTAGGTCAGCAGGTGGTAAGGGCTGACCATTTCCCACCCTGGTCTATTTTGTGGTCTCTTGGGTTGCTGGATTGTCCCACGGAGTGGCACAAGCGTTCAGCAAGGCTGCACTGTGTCACCCTGGCCCTCTGTGCTCGCCAAGAGCTGACTGGTGATAGTGGCCAGGGGTCATGGCCCCTTTCCCGGGATGCTGGACTGTGCGTCTGGGTGCATGGAGCTGCCAGTGGCTGGTGCTGGAAGACATTCCTGGAGCATGTCCCAGCTGGCCCCTGTGGCAGACAAGGTTCCCCCTCCAGGCTCTGGCCAGCTCCTCCTCTCCTCACCCGCTTCAGCACCAGCACCCTGCTGCTCCCCTCTCCAATTTAAAAGTGCTGGGAGAGGTGGCTTCTCCCTCCCAGCACTCCCAAAGCTGTCCCATGCATCCCCAGTGGCTGGGGATGCTTATGTTGTGTTGGAGTGAGGAGCGCTGCAGGACCACAGTAGGGCCAGAAAACTAAGATCCTGTAAGGGTTGTGCTGAATCCCAGCCCATGTCAGATCAGCACCAGAGGCAGTGGCTGCAGGGGGTGGAGAGGATGAGCAGAGGATGGGGCACAAGCCCCACAGCACCATGAGTGCAGCTGGCTCTGTATCTCACCATGATGCGTGACTCATCCCATCCTAGGGAGCTGAAACCTCACCTGGGGCTGAAGATTTTCTTTTTGTTTCCAGCTAAGGCAGCAGTGAGGCCTCATACCTGGCAAGCACAGGCAGGGAGAAGCTCAGTTCCTATGCTTTCCTTGTGCACACTCTCAAATCAGGGGGCTCCTATTCTGTGGGGGTGGCATGACCCCTGTGAGGCTCAGGGTTAGTACTTGCCTGGGCAGTGGCCTGCAAGGACCAGGGTTGTTGGGACCTGTGGAGGTGTCCTGGAATGTCTCATGATCTGGCCAGCAGTTGAGTGTCATTTGGGAATCAGGTTGTAATGCACGGGCAAGGAGTTGGGGTCAGGGTCAGCCCGACAAATTTTGATCAGTGTCAGTGTAGAGGAATCAGCATGTTCTGGGGCCGAGCCAGGTGGGAGATGGGGAACCCCAAGTGTGGGCTGTGGGTATGACTAGTGGCTGGGCTGCCAGCCATCCAGGCTTTTGAGAAGGGTTTACAGCCTTTCGGGATGTTCCCCGAGGGACTGGCGTGCAGCAGCACAGGGTGCCTGCGTGAGTCACTCACACGTGGTGCTCTCCATCGGCAGAGGTAGCACCGTCCTGCGCCGGGGGCCGCGGATTCCTTCCCTGGCCCTGGTATGCGGAGGGAAGCTGGGAAACACCGCGGAGGTGGAGACACTCTGGTTTTGGGGAGCCAGCACCCCTCTTGCCCACTCTAGTGCGCCTGTGAGGGGAATGCTGCTGGCAAGATGCTGCCGGGTTCTCCGGGGGCGATCGGGGCTTGGGGACCACTCCAAACCAGTGGCTGCCCCAGACCTGGGGGGCGAGGTGGTGGGCAGTGCCCCCGGCATGGCCGTGAAATGTCGCTGCCGCGGTGCCGCTGCCTACGGTGCCCGCTGGGCGATTCTTGCCCCAGCGCTGCCCCCGTTCGCCGGGGTGACCCCCAGCTGCCCGTGCCCTGTCGCCGGCACCGCGTCGTGGGGCTGCTCCACCAGCTCCGGGCCCGGGGCCAGCCACAGAGCCCTTGGCAGGCCCCTCCGCTCCCTGTTTAACGAAGCCCCTTGTCTAATTGGGACAGGCTGCCCTGTCTTCATTAAACGGGCTCTGGCGGGAGGAGGGTTTAGGGATAGTCCTAACCTGAGGATGCTGGACTCACGGCCGGACCCACAGGGCTGGAGCAGACAGGGGGAAACTTGTGGCCACGGGAAACTTCGGAACCCGCCTGCCAGGTTTGGGGGCCAAGGCTGGGGTCTAAGAAGAGGAAGGCTAATGAAGAGGAGGGGATGTACTGCTTGCTGTGCCTTTAAGAAGAGCGAGGGCATCTCCGCTCCTCCCCTGCCTGGGAACAGCGTGTGCCTGGGAAAGTTGCCTGCAGCCGACCCTGGAGCATCTTTGCTCGGTGGCCGGTGGCCCTGCCCCAGGCCCCCAGCTGTGAGGTGGCCCTGGGCCCCAGAGATTCCCACTGTTGGTCTCCTTGCTGCCCGCAAGAAGATGCCCCTGGACCTGTCCATTGCCCTGCCAGGAGCCGGAGGGGAGCCCCTGGGCCAGTGGCCAGGAGGGCACAGGTACGTGGGGTGCTGGGGACAGGGCAATGCAGGCTGACCAAGGGGACAGAGGACAGGTGGTATGGGGTGCGTGACAGGTTCCTTGAGCCAGGGTCAACCCCAGGTGAACACAGGCACCAGTGGGGAGGATGAGGTGCTGTGTGATGTGCCCCAAGGAGCAGTGTGGTCCCACAGGTGCCCTTAGGGTGAGGAGAACCCTGAGGGTCAGGGGTGCACCCTGGACTGAGGAGGAGCCTCAGGGGACTGTTCCATCAGTCACAGGATGGGCAGGAAGGGAGACCAGGGCAACATGAGGCCCCTACCTGCTTTGCTGGGCATCTTCTCCCTTTCACCTCCTCCCAGCAACTCCTGCCATATCACCAGTAGCTTTCCAGCAAGTTTCTCCAGCTCTGGGGTAGGTCTCAGCCACAAGTCTGCTGTGAGATGGTGTTTTGAGCAGGGCAGGATGATGTTCCCACAGCTGACTCCAGCACAGTCCCCATACTCCGTAGAACCATGGGTGCTAGGGCCTCACATGATGGGTACCCCTGAGCTGTGTGTGCAGGAAAGGTCCTGGATGAGGCCTGGCTATCCTGCAGCCTCGTGGGACCTGCACTGGCGTGGGGAGCAGCCCTTCACCAGCAGTGCCCTTCCCAGGGCTAGTGCTCAGAGACAGGCTTTAACCCAGATGGTGCCAAGGGCTCAAGTCCCTGTGGCAGCTCCATCCAGTTCTGCCTGGGGTCAGGCCCCAGGTCTCCAGGACACATTCCCCTGAGATGGATGGATGGATGGATGGATGGATGGATGGATGGATGTGGGTGGCCAGCTCCCGGCTGGCAGATGCCAGAGCTGCTCACCTTCCTGGAAGATGCAGATGCTGGAGGAAAAACTGCCTTGAGCCTTACTGAAGCTCACTCAGCCCCTCACAGAGGTCTCGGTGGCAAATGCAGAAGTAACCGTTCCCGGGTGTCCACCCTCTCCTGCTTCATCCCGATCCCGGAGCTGCTGTGCGTCGTGCAGCAGCGGGTCAGCCCGAGGTGGCACTCGAGCGGGAAGAGCCCGAGGAGCTGCTTTCTTTGCTTCCTTCCCTCACAGGGGAACGGGTGGGAAAAGTCCTTTGGGAGGCCGGGTTGGGCGGGGGCCGCGCCGCTCCGCTCCCCCCCGGACCGTGCTCCGGGCCGCCCTCCATAAAGGGGCGGGAGCGCCGGGGGCCGGTGCGCGCCGGCACCGCCNCCACGCGGGCACCCGTGGGCACTCGCTCACCCTCCCGCGGCGGGGCTCGCACCGCCTGGGCCGGGCTGTGCTTGGGCTGGGACCCGGCGTAGCCATCGCGGGGGATCGGGCCAGGTGGCCTCCGCTGCCGCGTGCGTGGAAGCGGCGGGGCAGAGGGCTGGCAGGCAGGACTGCCCATGCTGACTCCCCGCTGCCCTAGAGCACCTTCCCGGGGCGGGAGGAGCCCCTGCGGGCGGGGGGCAGGGTGCAGCAGCGGCCGGGGTGCGCTGCTGCCGGTGCCGTGGCGTGGGGCAGGCGTGGGATAGGGGAAGGGGTGGCGGAGACAGAACCCGGGCTGGAGCGGGGCCAGGCGCTCCCTGGTATCCCCCGCACCGTGGACAGCCCCACCGGCTGTTCACGGGCCAGCTGCTGCCCGCCTGCCCCGGCCCGAAGCGGGGCTCTCCCTGCACCGTGACGTGCCTGGGACGGTACTGGCACCCTGCCCTCCCAACGCTGCCAGGCGTTCTGGCACGGATGGTGCTGGGAACCTCCCGGACTGCTGTCCCCAAGACTTGGGGCTGGTGTGAGATCGTCGTGGCAGCATCCTCTCCTGCAGGCTCCCACGATGAGCAGCCAGTTCCTCCTCCTGGCTGTGCTCACAGCACTCCTGGGTCCTCCAGCGGCCCTGGCACAGAAGAGGAGCCAAGGTGGGTGCTGAACACTGGGTGCACACGGTGGGTGGGACAATAAAAGGGGTCCAGGACCAATGTGCCACAGTGCCAGTCTGTGCCCTGAGTGTTGTCATTGCTCCGTAGCAGTGTGCGAGGATGTGCTGGAGGCTGACATTGCCTTCCTGGTGGATGGCTCATCCAGCATTGGGAGGAACAACTTCCGTGCTGTCCGCACTTTCATGGATGAGCTGGTGGGGCCCTTCGTGCAGGTAGTGGGTGAGAAGGCAGTGCGCTTTGCCATGGCACAGTACAGTGATGATCCACGGTGAGCCCAGGGAAGGGGGCATGTGGGGTGCAGGGTGGCAGGGCTGGGAAGTGACAGTGTTCCCCTGCACTCCCCAGGGTGGAGTTCCCTTTCTCCCAGCACACTGATGGCACAAGTGTCCGGAGGGCCATCCAGCAGCTGAGCTACAAGGGTGGCAACACGCGGACTGGTGCTGGCTTCCGCTTCATTGCTGACAACTTCTTCAGCCCCACGCAGCGCCGGCCTGGGGTCCCCCAGGTATGTGTAGAGCAGTGGCCCTGGTAATGTGGGGAGAAGTATCAGGTCCATGGGCCCCATGCTGGATCCCACAGTATTTTCCTGGCCCTGCAGATCTGCATTCTCATCACTGATGGCAAGTCTCAGGATGATGCTGAGGGGCCGGCAGCGAAGCTGAAGAGCCAGGGCATCAAGGTCTTTGCCGTGGGTGAGTGAGGCTTCTGCACCATGTGAAAGAGTCTTCTGCTTGGTTCAGGTTCCTCCCTCACCCATTATCTCCCTCTGTTCCAGGTATTAAGAATGCTGACCACAAGGAGCTAATCCGTGTGGCCTCAATGCCTACTGATGCCTTCTTCTTCTACGTCGGTGATTTCAAGCTGCTGGACACACTGGTGCCACTGATGACACGCAGGGTGTGCACTAGTGTTGGGGGCACCCTGAACCTGCTGGGTATGGGCCCCCATCCTCCTCCCTCAGGGGTACAGTTGCTGACAGTGCTGGGTGCCAGACTGTGCACCCTGTTCCCCCCCCCTCAAATGACCTCCTGTCTATCCCATCCCATTGAGCACACATCTGTGCTGCCCCAACAAGATCTGCTTCATGCGCTGTGGAGCCAACAGCCCCTGTGCTACCCCACAGATGGGCCAAGCCACACTGGCCCCTCCAACCTGGAGATCCAGGAGCGGGGCCTTGACCATCTGCAGATCCGCTGGAGAGCAGCCCGTGGTCCCATCACTGGCTACCGGGTGCAGTACGTGCCACTGACAGGGCTAGGGCAGCCGATCATGGCAGAGAGGCAGGAGGTGAGTGCCCCCACCTGACTGCTCAGAGTTCCTAGGGGTTCCTGGAGACCTCGGAAAGATGAGGGGGTGACATTGTTCCTGCCCAGGTGAGCATGGGGCCACGGGAGACAAGCACTGTGCTACAGGGACTGCGTGTGGGGACAGAGTACCTGGTCACTGTCACCGCCCAGTACGCCAACAGCATCGGCGAGTCAGTGTCTGTCCGATCACGGACCCGTGAGTGTGCATGTCCATAGGGTCAGGGGTGAGTGCAGGCATTGGATGCCCACAGCACGTGGGGCTGGGGACTCATCTCTGCTTCTGTGTGCCTCTAGAAAGCCGTGCTGGCTCCACGATGGATTTTCACGTGGTGGAGACTGGACCAACCTTCCTGAAGTTGGCCTGGCAGCCTGGCCCTGAGCTCCCTCAGGGCTACAGGCTCAGCTATGCTGTGCAAGGTGAGGGGATGGTCCCTGTGAAGGTCAGTGCTGACCTTCCTGCACCCTGCCTTTGTGCAGACCCCTGGGCAGAGGGATGCATACATGAGGGTTAATGCAGGCATACATGCCCAGATTGCTGTGGGTGTGTACCCGCCCACACCCGCCGGCAGCCAGCACTCCTGAGCTGGGTGTGGGGCGTGTGTGTGTGTGTGTGCAGAGGTATGGAGGCAGCCTGTGTATTTCTACACCCGGGGGCTTCATTTGCAAGGCTCAGGGTGTGTGCTTGGGCGTGCACAATGGCTGGGGGCCTGGCACGTGCCCCCATGGCTGCTGCACATGGGGGGCAGGCAGCAGACCCTTGTCCCAGCCAGGGACTGGGCTGGAGCCACACACCTGGCAGCCCCACCCTGGCCTCAGGCACTCCAGGGGTGCCTCTGCCCTGGCCCACCTCCCAGCCTCTTCCCGGTGCTCCACAACCCTGGCACTGACTGGCGTCCTCAGGGCAGGGTGCAGGCCCACTGACACGCCTTTCCTGCTGGGCCTGGTGTGTGCCATGTCCCTGTGCCCTCCCCCCCTTCAGGAGCACCTCAAAGAGAGGAGAAGAGCCTGGTGGCCAGTGCACAGTTGGCCACTCTCAGCAACCTGCAGCCTGATACTGAGTACGTGGTGATGCTCCAGCCCCTCTATGCACAGCAGCCTGCTGTCCCTGCCACCCTCACTGCCCGGACACGTAAGTACTGTGCCCAGCCCTGGGCTCAGCTGGGGTTAGGAACGGGTTCCCAGCACAGGGATACCCCCCTCCAGTCACTGCCCCATTGGGATGGGGCTGCCTGGCCCATTGCTGCCTGTGGGGGTGGGATGGGCATGCAGGTGAGCATGGCTACAAGGTGATGCTCTGAGCCCCAAAAGTTGCTCCTGGGGCAGGGTGTAGCACTGTACTCTACCGATTTCCTTTGCAGCCTTCTGTGAGTGTTTCCACCAGAGCTTTCCTACCATATCGTAAAAAATGAAAAAATGCAGTGTTTGAGTACAGTGCTCTGTAGGAGGAAAGTGTGGTTTCCTCCAGGAGAGAGGCTGTTTGAAAGCATCTCCGGGTAGGAGTGGGGGTGAAAGCCCAGGGCAACACCTTTGCAAGCATCAGATTTTGGCAAACCAAATCCTTCAGCTGCTCCAGGCAGTCTTAACCCACAGAAAGTATTTAAGGCATTAAGAGGAAGACATTTGAGTTCCATTTTGCATGAGTTTGATGCTTTTAAGGAGCCACCTAAGTGCAGGCTGCACTCAGTGACCTCAATGTGGTTAGCATCCATGAGCAGGGGGAAGGGGACTTGTTGGAGACAGCGGTTTGCAGGTGAAGGTGCTTCCTGCTGTCCCCTGCCCCATTCTCATGTGAGAGATGGACAGTCACCTCACTTCCACAGGGCACCTGGTGGGCGTGCAGCACTTGACTGTCCACAACGTCTCAGCACAGAGCATGCTGCTGGCCTGGCAGTCTGTTGGTGGTGCTACTGGCTACCGGCTCTCCTGGGCGACTCTCACAGGTAGGTGCCTCTCTCAGAGCTTGTGCCCCTTCTGCTGGAGGCCCCTGTGAAGAAGGACAGGAGGGAGCTGGTGGCACCTGCTGCCTGAAACCCTAAGGGACTACTGCACTGGCTTCCACAGGACAGGACAGGCACAGGGTGGACCTGGATGCCAGGCAGATGTCACATGCATTGGTGGGGCTGCAGCCCAACACCGACTATATGGTGACGGTGGCCCCACTCTTTGGGCAGCTGGAGGGGCCCACAGCCACTGTGCGGCAGAGGACAGGTAGGTGTTGGGTACAGGTGATGCCATCCTGCTGCTGTGCATGGGAGGAGGCAGGGACCAGCCCTCATAGCCCCTATCCTGCTATGTGTGGGGACCAGAGACCTGGGCTGGGTGGCTTGCAGCAGAATGGCACAAGGTACCCTGGCCCATGGGGTCCTTCTTGCAGAGGCAGGTACAGACCAGATGCTGCAGACCAACATCCTGGGCCCCACATCCATCCAGGTACTCTGGACCAGTGCCCGTGATGCTCGTGGCTACCGTCTGGAGTGGAAGAGAGCCGCAGGTGGGCTCAGGGTGCCTGTTGCCCCTATGGCATGGCCCTCCATGCCAGCAGCTGGCCATGATCCTTCCCTTCCTGCAGGACCAGAGCCTCCCAGAACAGTGTCTCTCCCCAGCAGCACCAATACTTACCAACTGACGGGGCTGAAGCCGGGCACCGAGTACCGCATCACCCTCTACACGCTCTACGATGGTAGGGAGGTGGCCACCCCTGTCACCACCTTTCAGACAAGTGAGTGCTGCTGTTGGTCCCCTCAGTTGCCCCCCACTGTTCCAAGCCTTTGGCATGGAGGAATGTGCCACAGGGCATTGCTCAGCCTGAGGACTGCTTTGGCCATGAGACCCCACCCCCAGCCATCTGATCACAGCCCAGGATGAGTATGGGGGCTGTGCTGTCCAGGGTGTGCTGCTCCAGCTGTGCCTCACATGTCCCCTAACAGGCATGGAGGCACCCGTGGGTGCTGTGTCAGACCTGCGGCTCGTTGAGGAATCGGGCAGGTGGGTACGGCTGAGCTGGACTGGTGTCCCCAGTGCTACCGAGTACAAAGTAGTGGTGCGCAACAGCCAGGGTGAGTCTATGGGCAGGGGCATGGGTGGCACCTGGGGGATCCTGACCAGCTGACACCAAGTGACTGCACTGCCCTGCTCCTGGCAGATGGCACGGAGAAGATGAGGCGCATCCCAGGCAGCAGGACGGGGCTGGAGCTTGGTGACCTCCGGGAGGGCATCACCTACCTGGTGCGTGTGTCTGCACTAGCAGGCAGTCGGGAGGGCAATGCTGCCACGCTTACTGTCCGCCTCAGTAAGTCCACATCAGGATTTGGTGCCAGGAGTTCTGGTACTGCACGTTCCCACTCTGGCATGCATCTGTCCTCTATCCCCCTGCAACCCCTTGGGGTGGCAACTTGGCTGTGGGGTCCCTTTGGACTCCCCAAGGTGACACTGTGGTGCTGTGGGGTGGTGCAGAGCATCCAGAGGTGGGCAGCATTTCAGAGCTTCGGGTGATGGAGGCTGGTCCGAGCCAGCTGCGGGTCACCTGGCAAGGGCTACCAGGCGCCGGGGGCTACCTTCTGACGTGGCAAGGCAGTGACGGTGAGTGTATGGGCTATGGAATGCGGTGGTGGCAGTGCTGGAGCCCTTCCTATCCCAGCCATCTGTCTTAGGTCTGAAGAAATCCCGCTTCCTCCCTGCTGACCCCACCACCTTCACCATCGAGGGGCTGCAAGCCAACATCGTCTACACTGTTGGTGTCTCAGCCATCGTGGATGGCCGTGAGGGCAGCCCTGTCACTGCCACGGGACAGATAGGTGAAGTAACCTCTGCCTGACAGTGCTGTCTGGTGCCATTTGCTGTGACCCTGGGTGACAGTGGCCTTCTTGGTGTCACAGTGCTGGAACAGGTGGGGAAGGTGACCCAGCTGGAGGTGCAGGCATCCAGGAGCAATGTTGCCCGTGTCACCTGGGTCGGTGTGCCAGGAGCCACTGCCTACCGTGTGGTGTGGAGTCGCAGAGATGGTACTGTGGGACAGGGATGGTGGAGGGCTGTGAGGGAGCAGGGTGGAGGGCCTGATGCCACAGTCCTTGGCAGGGGGTTTGGAGAATAGCCGGCGAGTTCCTGGCCACACCAACTCCTTTGACATCCCCAACCTGGAGGGAGGCGTCTCCTACACTGTGAGGGTGACGGCGCTCATTGGCAACCGGGAAGGCAATCCCGTCTCCCTCGTCGTCACCACCCGTGAGTGCTGGGGCAGGGGGCATCACCCCAGGGTGGCACTGGGCACTCCTGCCCCTAATGCCTGCCCCTCTGCTCCACAGCGGAGACAGCCCCCCTACGCCCCATCAGCAGCTTCCAGGTGACGGAGGCCTCGGAGCACCGCCTGCGCCTGACCTGGCTGCCAGCGCCTGGCAGCACCGGGTACCGCCTGTTCTGGCGCCTGGCTGAAGGTGAGCGTCGCTGGCTATAACCCCTGCATCCCTGCCAGCCTCCACCCGCACCCCCTCACCCCTCCCTGCCCCTGCCAGGGGGGCCCCAGCGTAGCCAGCAGCTTCCAGCCACCTCCAGCTCTTATGACCTGTCGGGACTGGAGCCAGGCCGACGCTACCACATCAGCATCACCAGCCTGTCTGGCAGCCGAGAGAGTGAGCCAGCCACCATCACTGCAATCACTGGTGAGGGACTGCCTGGGGCCAAGACAGCATCAGCCCCCTGACACATGGCTTGAGCCCAGAGGGGCACCCAGGGTCTGGACTGTCCCAGCATTGGGCTGGGGAGCGAGCGGGTTGGGGGCTGCCCCATGAAGCTGGGGCACGCTTTCCTCCTCCTTGGTAGCTGCCCCAGGCCACATCACCAGCCTGCGGGTGACGGAAGTGCGGAGAGATTCGGTGACTCTCACCTGGACCCCAGTCCCTGGTGCCTCTGGTTATGTCCTCTCCTGGAGCCCTCCTGCAGGTGAGACAAGTGGGTGGCCCTGGGACGGCAGGCAGCATCCCCACAGGGGCTTGCTGATCCCTCTGACTGTCCCCTGCGTGGCAGCTGGTGGGGAGAAGGGGCGGACGCTGCCCAGCACTGCCAGCTCCCAGCAGGTCTCTGGGCTGCGCCTGGGCCAGCGCTACACCTTCACCCTCCGCCCACTCCTGGGGAGTGCACCAGGTGCTGAGGCGTCCGTCAGTGAGCGCACAGGTACTGTGGGGTCACTGCAGGGGTGGGCAGGGCTTGTCTCCATTCTGGTGGTGGCTTCACCCCTTGCTTGCCTGCAGTCTGCAAGGATGCCCTTGGTGACGTGGTCTTTCTGGTACATGGCACCCGTGACAGCTCTCCTGGTGCCGACGCTGTCCGCACCCTCCTCTCCAACACCGTGTCTGCCCTGGGGCGTCTGGGCCCTGAGGGCACCCAGGTAGGCTGCTGCCACAGCACTGGGGGCACAGGTGGGGCATGGGTGGGCTGTGGTGCCCACTGATCCCTCACCCTCGCAGGTGGCCCTGGCCACATACAGCTACCGCAGCCTGCCCTGGCTGCTCCTCAACCGCTCCAGTGACCTGCCTGCAGTGCTGGAACAGATCCGCACCATGCGCTATGAGGAGCCCAGCGGCAATGCCATCGGTGAGGGCTGATACTAGGAGCTGGAGCAGTGGTTTCTGGGATCCTGTTGACTGTTCCTTCTTCCTTCTCCCTCTCTAGGGGCAGCCATCACCTTTGCCAGGACCTATCTGCTGAGTCCTGGCGCAGGGCGTCGTTCCAGAGTGCCAGCAGTGCTTGTGATTCTGGCTGACAGCCCCTCTGGGGATGATGCCATCACTGTGGCCAGGGATGTCAAGGCTGGGGGTGAGGATGAATGGGGTCTCATCAGGGTGTGCAGGGACTTCTTTGGGGTGCTGAGGGTGCTCTTGGCTCAGGGGTCCAGGTGCTGGCAGTGGCCATGGAGGGGGCAGACCGGGAGCAGCTCCGGCGCATGGTCACCAATGAGGATGCGCGGTACATCTACCATGGCAGCAACCTGGCAGAGCTGGAGGGAGAGCTCACCGATGACCTCTGCACCATCATCTCCACCATGGTAAGGGCCAAAATACCTCAGGGGGTGTTGAAGGGCAGTAGCCCCATGTAAGCTGGTGCCTATCCCTGGGTTCACACAGACTTGTCTTTTCTTACCAGCCAGAAACGAAGCCCTGCACTGTGCAGTGCCCCAAGGTGAGCCTCCCCACACTGCTCCATGCTGTGCTGTGCCACAGGCACTCAGCATGGGTCAAGGACCCCTAGTTGCCGATGGCAGAAGCCCAGTGGGGAGTTAAGTACAAGAGTGCCAGCCCCTAACCCCTTCCCTCTGTCCCTTTGCAGGGCGAGAAGGGAGACCGCGGTGAGGCAGTGAGTGCTTTGGTGACAACCTGCCACCAGCTGGTGGCTCTGAGGGGGTTGCATCTCCCAAACCATGCTAACATCAGCTCACAGGGGATGCTCACTACTGGCTTTGTCTCTGCAGGGACTGCAAGGACGTGTGGGACCACCAGGTTCCCCTGGTCAGCCGGTAATAACCTGATGGAGGAGAGCATAAGAGGGGCAGCTCCCTGGAGAGGGCAGTGGCATGGTCCCCATGTCCTCATGTTCCTTTGTCCCTTTGTCCTGCCGGTGGGTGGATGTGGGGCAAGGACATGTCCAGCCCTTGCTACAAGGGTAGACAGGCAACATCTCTTGACCACCACCTGCCATCCAGCCTGTCCTCTCTGCTGTGTCTCCAGGGTCGCCATGGGCTTCCTGGCCCTCCAGGACCACCAGGGCCACAGGGTCCACCAGGAGAGAGTGCCGAGCGTCCGGGAAAGAAGGGGGACAGGGTGAGTACCTCCAGCACCTCACCCAGACACCCCAGGGTCCCTGGACACAGTGACCTGGCTCCATGGGGCCTCTCACTGCCCCTTTTTCCTTTGGTCTCCACACCTACTCTGGAGAGGAAATCCTGCTGAAGAACCCCAGTCCAGCCCTGCACTGCACCCTCACACCCCAGCTCAGCACACGGGGGAAAGGCACCCTGGAACCCAGCTCTGCCTTGAGGCTGCCCTGAGCTCCCAGTGCTGGGACCAGTACTGCCTGGGGCACTGAAGGAGTCACTAGATGCTGACATGTTGTTCCTCTGTCCTGCAGGGATTCCCTGGAGCCGATGGGACACCAGGCAGCCCTGGACACCCTGGGAATCCTGGGTCACCTGGGCGCCCAGTGAGTAAAGGTGTCCCTTGACTTTGCTGCTCCACAGTGGGCTCTTCCCATTGCCCTGCCTGCTCCCTGAGCCAGCCTCTGCTTCCCTGTTCCCTGTGCTGGGGGAGTCTCAGCAGCTGGCAGGGTCACTGCTGTCTCCTGTGTGTGTATCCCAGGCAAAGTGTACTGTGTATGTTTGCTTTGGCTGGAGATGCCATGCCATGCCATGCCATGCCATGCTATGCCACGCCATGCCATGCCATGCCATGCCATTCCACCTCATCCCATCCTCACTCCCCTGGCTGGCAGGGATGTGTTCACCTCCTGAGCTGTTGTTTTCCAGGGTATCCAGGGCATTCCTGGTCCTCGAGGGGATCCTGTGAGTATGGCCCCAGCCCTCCCCAGCCCTTCTCACACTGAACATCCCCTCTCATTCTCATCTTTCCTTCCCAGGGGACACGGGGGCCCATGGGACTTACTGGCCCAAAGGGAGAGAAAGGTGAACCGGTAGGTGATGGACAGAGAGCTGCCCCACAGGGGTCCCTGGGGAGCACTGGGGACCCTGGTGGGCACATCTTGGTGCCTGGCATCTCCTGGCCCCAGGGTCTCCCCATCTCCATGCCAGACTCCTGGCCTTGTGGCACTGTAGCTACAGCAGGGCACATGGGGTCACTGATTTTTCTTCTCCCTCCTTGTGCAGGGAGAGCCCAGGGTGATCACAGATGGAGAACTGGGGCTACCAGGCCAGAAAGGGGAGCCAGGTGTGCCGGTAGGTGTGGGAATATGGAGCTGAATTGGTCTGTGCCAGCACCCCCAGCCCATGCCTCAGCCTCAGCTGATGGAGCACCTCTGTCCTCCAGGGCAGCCCCGGCTCACCTGGGATCCCTGGCCCACGGGGGCCCCGTGGTGATCCAGGCCCCCCTGGTCCACTTGGACCCATGGGGCTACCAGGACCTCCTGGAGAGTTTGTGAAGGTACATCCCCCCGGTGCTGCATGGGCATAACTGGGGATGTGTGGGCAGATGGATGGGGGAACAGCCAGCTGCTTGGAGTTGCTCCCTCGTGGACTCCTCCTGACCCTGCTCTTGGGCTGTGCCCCCCACCAACTGTGCCTGTACACACATGCACTTGCCTGAGCTATTGCTGGCACTGGGCAGTGTGGGGAGAGGCACATGGCATGCACATACCCTAATGCCACTGATGATGGGCTCTACCCAGCATGTTCCTCTCTGAGGGCATGGGAACAGCCCACAACTGCCCTTATTTGCTTTTTTTGCCCTTCCAGGGAGAAAAGGGTGACCGAGGGGAAAGGGTGAGTGACTGACTCCTCTGCCCTCCTGGATGGAGGTCTCTTGAGTGTTCAAGTGCACTGCAGCCCCTCAGGGTGCTGGGGAGGACTGAGTCCTCAGGGCAACCACACAGGAGCTGACCCTTCTTTCTGCAGGGCCCCCCTGGATTCGTGGACGGTGCAGTACCTCGAGGGGATCCTGGACCCCCAGTGAGTTGAGCCCCTAGGCCAACAGGCTTGGCAGAGGGGATCAGGGCTGCAGTAGCTGTGTGTGCCCAGGGCTGTGTTGCATCCCCATGGACTGAGCTGTTCTCTCTTGCAGGGCCTGCCTGGGGACCCGGGGCCTCGGGGATCTGCTGGGCCCCCTGGCCTGAAGGGAGAGAAGGTAAGAAGGTGGCAGGGATGCTGCCCACTGGGTCTGGACCTCACACCACTCTCCAGTGGGGATTCCCATCTAATGGGCATGGCTACTGTGTTTCCTAATCCCTAGGGTGATAGCATAGAAGGTTTCCCAGGGTCACCTGGCCGCCCCGGGGACCCAGGAGACAGGGTGAGTTTCCTGAGAGAAGGTAAGGCAGGCAGGAGCTGGCCATGCCAAGAGCCAAGCCCCGAGGGCACACTTGAGGGCTCCTGCTTTGGACAGCCTGGGCATTTGCCTTGTCACACCAAAGGTGACAACGTCTCCATTGTCCTGTGCAGGGTCCTCGAGGACCACCGGGGGAGCAGGGCAGGAAGGTGAGTGGTGCAGGGACCAAAGGGACACTCTTGCCATGCCTGTGGCAGGGAGGAAAGGGTTATGGGTTCTGTGCCGGGACCCAGGATGTCCCCCAAAGGTCCTGCTGCCCCTGACCCTGTGTTTCCTCTATACCAGGGAGACCGTGGGGCACCAGGCGAGCTGGGAGAGACGGGCGAGAAGGTGAGATGGTGCCAGAGCAGACGAGCATTCGCAGGTCCTGGTGGCTGTGCCTGGGGATTGCTGCCACAACCCAGTGGTCTTGGATGGGATTCAGGGCTGAATCGTGAAGAGCTCTGGGGCAGTGTGTGGTGTGGGGGCAGTGTGATGTAGAGGGAGGAAGGCTCCCTGAAACCCTCCTCTGCTTTGGTCTGCAGGGAGACCGTGGTGTGCCGGGCCCAGAGGGTGAGAAGGTAGGTGTGCTGGGGCAGCTGTGGCTTGGTGGAGTGATGCCTACTCTGCCCTGGAGCAGCCACCCTGTCAGGGGGTGGCAGGATGCCCACAACACCTTCCTCTTCCTCCTCTCCTGCAGGGTGAGACGGGAGCCCCAGGGCATCCAGGGCCATCGGGCAGAGAGGTGAATCAGGGTAGTGGGTGTGGTGCTGTGGAGCCAGGAGCTGCCATACCCTGGGTGCATGTTCCCAGGCACTGCCAGCCCCCTGAGGTCTCTAATCTTGCCACAGGGAGCTCCAGGACCAGCTGGCCCCCGGGGAGAGAAGGTGAGGGCAAAGTGGGGTCCCAGTGGGGTGGCAGGGGTCTGTTGGGGAAGGGACTGGCAGTGACACCTGTCTCTCTGTAGGGCGATCCAGGACCACCTGGCAAGCCAGTAAGTGATGCTGCCCAGTGGGTCCACCTCTGCCTGCCTCAGCCCCAGGACAGGGAGCCATGAGCAGTGCCCAGCATGGTCTCCTCTGCTTTCCCTCCAGGCTCCCAGCGTGGCTGGTGTTGGAGAGAAGGTAACCTTGGCCCAGCTGTGCCCTCCACCCTCTGGACATGGTCATGGGCTGGGGAGGGGGATTGCACAGTTGGGCAATCAGTTGCACAGTTGGGCTCATCCTGGTCCCAGGCCTTGTTGTCCATAGCTGCAGTGGGGAAAGAAGTGGGTGGTTTGGGGTGCTGATTTTGTCTGCTCCAGGGTGACAGAGGTTTCCCAGGACCAGAAGGACCTCCCGGCCCCAAGGGTGACACAGGAGATAAAGGTGCCCATGTGAGTACTGCCTTGAGGATAGGAAGCACAGGGCATATGGCACAGCCCTCCTAGACACATGGTGCCTGTGCTGTTGCCCCATGCTGTGTCCTTTCATGTCTAGGGTCCCCCTGGCCCGAGCATCCCAGGGCCAGCTGGCCCCAAAGGCGAGCAGGGCGATCGGGTGAGTGTGGGTGCACCCTGGGGGCACCAGCTCATGGGCTTGGTCTCTCCCCTGTCAAGGGGTCACCAAAGTTCCAGTGACACATGTTGTTCCTCTCCAACAACCAGGGTATCGTTGGCCTCACAGGCAGGAGTGGCCCAAAGGTAATGTCACTGCTCTTCCATCCATCTGCCCATCCATCTGTCTGTCTGTCCAGCTCTAGAGGGCCTGTTCCTGCAGGCTGTGCCCCTTCTCTCCCCAGCAGCTCCTGTGCTGCCCAGACTCTGCCCTGACTGTTGCCCCTTCCCTTGCCTAGGGTGACCCAGGAGAGCCAGGGGAGAAGGGGGAGCCGGGCCGAGCAGGCAGCCCTGGGCAGATCGGGATGCGAGGCAAGGAGGTAGTGTGGGACAAGGGGCCATGGGGCTCTGTGGCCCCGAGGAGGGGGGGGCTGGCAGGGAGCAGGGGAATGCTGGTGACTTGTGCTTTTCTCCCCTGGCTGGTGCTCACTGATTTGTGCTGCAGGGAGAGCGAGGAGAGAAAGGTGATGAAGGCACCCCAGTAAGTGAGGGTCCCCAGGACCACTGCCCCTCTTCCCACTGCCCCTTCTCCTACTGCCCCCCACTCACCCCCTCTTTCTTTCCCCACAGGGCGAAGCGGGTCTGCCTGGCAAACCTGGAGACAGGGGTCCCCGGGTAAGTGCAGGGCTGCTGGGCACCCTGGGGCAGGAGAGAGACCCATGGCCTTGGGGTGGCTCCTGCTAATGCATGTCTTCCCTTTGCCCTCCACCCAGGGCCTTCCTGGTTACCGTGGCCCCCCTGGGGAGAAAGGTGACTTGGGGGACCCAGGACCTGAAGGCAGTAATGTGAGTACCCCCTTGTATGTACCCACTGCTCCATGGACACCCACCACCCCTCACACCTCATTGCCCCACACCCACCCTTACCCCAGGGGTACCCCCCATCCCACAGCACCCACACCCCACGGGTTCCCCATTTCCTCCTCCTCTGACTCCATCCCTCTTTCCTGCAGGGCAGCCCTGGAGCACCAGGGAGGAAGGGTGACCGTGGGGACCCGGTGAGTGACACAGGGCCATGTGTGGCCCTCCCACCCCAGAGCCAGCTGTGTCCTCCCTGGGGCTGTGCCAGCTCCCTTTGATCTGCTTCCCTTGCCCTTCTTTCAGGGGCCCCCTGGACCTCCAGGACGAACTGTAAGTTCTGCCTCCCTCTTCTCCCTGTCCATGGGCTGGTGTCCAGCCAGCCCCATGTGCTCCAACAGCTCCTTTATGCCCCACAGGTCGATGTTGGACTCGGAGGAGTGGGGGAAAAGGGTGAGAAGGTATTGAACGAGTCCTTGGGATGCTGGTGGTGGGATACCCTCCGCTGTCCTCTGGGCTTTGCGTGGGCACTGGGATCATTGTTCATCAAACTCTCCCTGCCCAAAACAGCCTCTGCCACGTACAGCTGATGTGCACCGTGATTGAGAGGCACATGGAACTCATGGGCTGACACTCATGCCCAGTGAAGGAAGAGGCCCTGTAGGGCTGAGGTTTCCAAAGGAACTGGTGTGCTCCTATCTCTTCAACCCCACAGGGGTCCTGTGGCAGCACCCAATGCTCTGAGCATTCTGCTTTTACAACCTGTCTTAGGCTCAGGACACTTTTAGCCACAGGTTGTGCTCTGTGCTGGGTGGCATTTGGTCTCCAACTGTGGCCAAGCTGGCTTCTGGCAGTGCTGCACAGTGCCTTTCCTCTGCAACCACACTCTGGCCCTGACTCCCCCAGTGGGAGCTGCATTGAGTCCAGCCACCTCTTTTTCAGCCTGTGCCTCTTGTTTTGAGAACTTTCCTCTCACCCCACCCCTAAACCACACAGCACCAGCACTGTGTACTGTGGCACAGGCTTGGTACAGCACAGTACCCTTTGACTGCTGTGCCCTTCCCTGGCAGGGGGACCCTGGCAAGGATGGCGTGAATGGTGCCAGGGGTGATGCTGGCTCCCCTGGAGTGCCTGGAGAGAGGGTAGGTGCTGGGTCCCTGGTGTGGTAGTCACTGGGACAGCATGATGGGTGAGGTTCTGCAGGAGAGCTGGGGCTCCTGGTGTGCTGAGACTGCCTGCTGAGCACCCAGGATCCCCTCCTTTCCCCCCATGCCCCACTGCTGAGCATGTCTCTTTCTTGCAGGGTGTGGAGGGCCCCCGTGGCCCTCCTGGCACACGAGTAAGTGGTCCCCTTTCCCATGGGGGTGTGAATGGGGGACCCGTGCCCTGTGCAGCTTCTGTTAATGGGAGATGATGTTCACTTCTCTTCCGACCCCGTAGGGTGACCCTGGGGACCGAGGCCTGCCAGGAGAGAAGGTGAGGGGATTGGGGACTGAGCGTTGCCCCACAGCACTCCCATCCCACCCCACCCCAAAGCTCCAATCATCCTGCCCTGCTCTCTTACAGGGGGACCGTGGCCCACCAGGGCTGGATGGCCGCAATGGACTGGAAGGCAAACCTGGGCCCCCAGGGCCGGCTGGGCTGCGGGTGAGTGTGGTCCAAGATGGGGGGAATGTCTGTGCCTGGGTGCCACAGGTGGGAGCTGTGAGATAGAGAGATGATGGAGTGGGAGGAGCTGTCCCCCTGGACACCCTCTGCTCCAGGCTGGGGATGCTCTGGAGTGGGGGACTTTGGCAGGATGGGAATGTCCCTGTCCTCACCTCCTCCTTGTCTGCAGGGGGACCTGGGAAAGCAGGGAGATCCTGGCCGGGATGTAAGTACCTCTGGAGAGGGTGGGTTTAGGTTGTGTTCCTGCTGGGGCCATCAGAATTGCAAGGGACCAGTGACCTGTCCCATGCTTCTTGGTCCAGGGCAGTGCAGCAAGACCCTTCCCTGTCCCCAGCAGAGTGTCACTGCCAGTCACACTCCCTGCTCCCAGGGCTGGCTGTGGCAGATGGGTGTCTTGCTGCTTTGTGCTCCCACCATCTCCTTTCCCTACAGGGGCTGCCTGGGCTGCGTGGGGAGCAGGGACCACCTGGCCCCGTGGGTCCCCTGGGACCACCTGGTGTCCCTGTAAGTACCAGCCACCCTGCACCCTGGAGACACATCCTGTCCTATGCCCTCTGTGGATCCCAGCTGGATCCATCTGGCAGGGCTCACCCTGTGCCCAGCTCCCCCTTCCCTGCATCCTGAGGCTCCAGTGGGGCCCAGGCACTCCTGACTGCTGGTGCCCCTGGCTGGTGGAGAGCCTGGAGGGCTCCCTCACTGCCTTTTTTTAACTCGCAGGGCAAACCCGGTGAGGATGGCAAACCTGGCCTGAATGGCAAGAATGTGAGTAGGGGAAGAAGGGCTTGACTTTGGGGCTCTCCCAGGAGGCTGAGGGACAGTGATCCCAGTACAACTTAAGGCATGGGGAGGATGTGGCAAAGAACTTCCATGCTCTGAACCATCCTCTGGTTTGTACCCATGCTGAAATGGTTGAGTGGGGCGCTGACAGGTGATCTATGCTCCCAGGGAGAAGATGGGACACCAGGAGAGGATGGGAGAAAGGTAAGGAGATGATCCACAGGTGGTTCCTGTGTGGTCCCTGCACAGTCCCCATGTGATCCCCACAAGCCTGGTGGCTCCACCCTGCCCAGACCAGGAGGCCCATTTTGGGGCATGCGGATGGGGCAGCATCCTTCCAACTCCTTTCTCTCCTGTTTAGGGAGACAAAGGTGATACAGGACTACCTGGGAGAGAGGTGAGTACTCCCCAAAGCGGAGTGTGGTGATGGGGGGTGCTGGGTACATGTCCCTATCAGCGACAGACCTGGGTCCCAGATGCTGGGGGTGATACAGCTCTCTTGGCAGGGCCGCAGCGGTGCCAAGGGCGAGCAGGGGGACAGAGGTGTGCCAGGCCCCCTCGGCCCCCCTGGCCTTCCTGGTGTCCCGGGGCAGGTTGGCCCCCCAGGCCAGGTGTGTAGTTCTTGACCCCACAATGCCACTCAGCACCAAACCCTGGAGTCTGAACTGCTCTGAGGCAGGCAGGACCCCCATCCATGGCTCCCTCAGGGCACTGCCCTGTGTCCATGGGGGCCAGGTCCTGTTGTGTCACCTCCATATCTTCTAGGGCTCTCCAGGCCTCCGTGGGGTGGCTGGACCAAAGGTAAGTGTTCTCCTGCCTCCCAGTCCCCCAAGGCAAAGGTCTGGGGGGAACCACATGCCAAAGGGAATAAGTCCCTGGCAGGAGTCCCCACTCCCCACCCCCAAGATGACAGGGCTGGACCCTGGTGCTGCAGTTGGTGCTGGGCAGCCTGACTGCTCCCCTTGATCCCTTTGCTGTGTTTCAGGGGGAACCAGGGGAGCCTGGACTGCAAGGAAAGCCGGTGAGTACCCAGCATTGAGCCTGACAAGCTGCGGGCACCCCAATCACGACCACAGCTCCTGCCCAGGCAGCACCAAAGTGTTAACTCTGAAGCCTACTAAGGGTGAGCTGCAACTCTTGCTGCAACTCTGTACATCTTCTCATTCCTTCTTTTCCTGTAAACCTAGGGGCAGCCTGGCAACCCTGGAGCACGTGGAGACCCTGGGACTACAGTGGTGAGTCCCTACTCTGACATGCTGTGCTGGGACAACAGAATCAGCCGTGGGGGACAGAGAGCTGTTCACAGCTCTCATGGTGGGAACCCGCTTTGTTTTTAATGTCTTTTTATTGCAGAACATTGAACGGAGCCTGGAAGCACTTGGCATCAAGGTGTGTATTTCCTGACTGACAGGCTGGGGCTTTTCCCTGCCACATGGCAGCAGGAAGAGGGTATGGGAGGTGGTGGGAGATCTGAGCAATTTAGGACAGGTTAGCAGGACTGTGGGGTGCTGCCACAGCTGGGTTCCACTTATGCCCTGACCAGTGACTCTCTCCTCCCTGCCAGGTTTCATCTCTGAAGGAGCTCACGGGTGCCTATGACGGGAGCTCAGACTCCTTTCTGCCAGTGTCTGAGCGGCTGCGTGGCCAGAAGGGCAGTCGGGGGGATCCAGGAGAAAGGGGGCCCCCAGGCCGAGAGGTGAGTGGAGCCAGGCTCAATGCCAAGCCCCAGCACTCTGCCCCACTCCTGCTTTCTGGGCTGGCTGAGGGAGTCATGCAGCTGGCTCAGCCCTGGCGTGCTCGGGGAGGGCTCACAGCCCTCCCTCAGGGCTGTCTCTGGCAGCACAGCTTATGTTTTGCAGGGCTCCTTAGGCTTCCCTGGCGAGCGAGGACCCAAAGGTGACAAGGGGGACCCAGGTACCCCCGGCCCCCAGGGCCCCACGGGCCGGGCCGTGGGTGAGCGGGGTCCTGAGGGCCCGCCTGGGCAGCCAGGGGAGCCTGGCAAGCCAGGCATTCCTGGGGTGCCGGGCCGGGCCGGGGAGCTGGGGGAATCCGGGAGGCCCGGCGAGAAGGTGAGTGTGTTGGAGGTGCAAGGTGAAGGCTGGGGGACCTGATCTAGTGGCTTGGGGATAGCCCTGTGACAGCCACCATGGTGTTTTCACAGGGCGACCGAGGTGAGAAGGGTGATCGAGGTGAGCAGGTGAGCTGGGATGGGGACATGGTGCCCTCCATCCCCTCTTGTGTTGTGCCCCTCTTGAGGCAGGGCTCTCTGTGGGGCAGGCAGATGCCCTGTGGAGGCCAGGAATGGCCATACCAGGAAGGCTCTGCTCTCCCATGCCCTTTGACACTCAACCTATTTCTCCACCCTTCTCAGGGAAGGGATGGCTTGCCTGGACCACCAGGGCCCCCAGGGCCCAAGGTAGGTGATGGCTGCTGCTGGGGACCATCATCAAGGTGCCAGCCTGCCCCTCTGGGGATGGATGGCCACATCCAGTCCCTTGGCATGGGGGCTTGGGGAGGGCTTTTTTCCTGAGGGGACCTTCCTGAGGTCCCCTGGGTGCTGGCCCTGACTGTTCCGTGCCCACAGGCAGATATGGTGGAGGGCAGCCTGATGGGCCTCCCAGGAGAGCGCGGCCCCATTGGAGCCAAAGGAGCAAAGGTACGTGGCTGGTCTGAATGGAGAAGGGCAGCCAAGGCAACTGGGCTGGGGCAACATCATGAGCTAGGACTGAGGATGGTGATGGGGCAGAGGGGCAGCAAGGGCTGATGGCATCTGTCTTCTTCCCAACACAGGGTGACCCAGGAGCTGAGGGCGAGCGGGGACCCAAAGGAGATAAGGTCTGAGGTTATAAGTCTCCAATGTCAAAAGGGAGTAAGGCCCTGGTGGGGGCACTGCTGGGCCCTGGGAGGTCATGGGAAGGTCCCTGCCTACCCTGTGACCTTGTGCCTGTCCTCACTGCAGGGTGAAGGTGGCTCACGGGGTGACCGGGGGGAGCCTGGTGAGAAGGGCAGGGATGGCGCTCCGGTGAGTACCACACTGTTCCCCTGCCTGATGCTGAACCCGGACCCTGCCTGGCACTGACCCCATCCCTGTCTTCATCCTTTGCTCCAGGGTCTCCAGGGTGAGAGAGGGCTGGCAGGCCCTGAGGGGAAGCCGGTGAGTGGGGACATGGTGGGGAGATGCAGGCTGGGATTGGGGAAGGTCCTGTGGTCTCACACCAGCCACCACCAGCACCAGCATGAGTATTTATGCCTCATTCACCTCATTCTCCCCCCCAGCCCCATGCAGGACCTGCAGAGCTTTAGGGGGCCTCTCCCCATTCCTACCCCTCATAAGTGTCCTGGCTGGGTACCACACACTGGGAATGGGGAGCATCCCTAGGGGGCAGGCAGGACTGTATGGAGGTGGTGGGTTTCTGCTTGTCCAATGACTCTGATGTGGTTCTTTGCAGGGCTTGCCAGGCTTCCCTGGTGTGCTGGGACGTCCGGTAGGTGTCTGGGTGTCCCCCATGTCCCTGTGCCCCACTACCTCAGCACACAGCTGGGGGCTCCTGGCTGCGAATTCTTGGTGAAACCATGGGGGTCACCCTGCTGCTGGGCTGCGTCCTTGGCCCCCTGCATCTTAGCAGGACCTGTCCAGGCTTGTCTTACTTGGTGCTTACAAGAGCCACTGGCACTGTCTGGGTCTGCTCTCTCTGGGGACACTCCCTGCTCCCACTGGGAAAAACCCACTTCTGCAGTGATCCCATTTCTTCCTCCCTTCAGGGCAATCAGGGAGACCCAGGACCCCCAGGACCTCCGGTAAGGAGACACCTTGCACCACGTGCAGGGGACTGTCATGCAAGGGTGATGTCAGCCAGGGTGGGCATTCCCCTGGGGAGGTGGGGTGGCAGTGCTGGGACTGAGTGACCCTGCTGCCTCCTCCCTGTCCTGTGCCACCAGCAAGCACCACCCCAATAATTTCCCCTTGTCCCCTGCAGGGCAGCACTGGCCCACCAGGGACACAGGGCCCAGCTGGTGCCAAGGTAAGGCAGTGGCATTGGTATCTGCATTGGCATTGCCATGTCCAGCCTGGACAGGGAAAATGGTGCCTTGCCAGATTTGGAGACTGGAGGGAGGACCACATTTCAGGAAGTTTTGGTCTGGCGGGAGGGACATTTGGGCTGGGCCCCCTCCTGGATCCAGGTATAAAGATACGCCATATGACCAATGTAGTGGTAGGTAGGTTGGGGTGGTTGGGCTGATGCAGCGTGTTCTTCACAGGGTGATCCGGGGGAACCTGGCTCCAGCATCCGTGTGAGTACTTGTACCCTCCCAGCCAGTGCCCACCTGGCTGCCCAAAACCATCCAGCCTCCCCAAAATCAGCCAGTCCCACCCCAACACACCTTCCCACAGGGGCAGCCAAGGTCCTGGCTGTGCCATCCCCTCTCTGATGTGGTGGTTTCCATTGCAGGGCTTGCCTGGCCCCCAGGGCAACATGGGCCTGCCAGGACCCCTTGGCCCCCCTGGCCCAGGGGTAGGTATTTGTAACGCCCCAAACCTGCCTCTTGGCCGTTCCTGGTGCCTGGGATGCTGCTTGATGTCTGCTCATGTCTCCACTGCAGGGCCCACCAGGTGTCCCTGGGCTGCCAGGACAAGTGGTGAGTGTGTTGCCCTCCACATCTGGCTGCCATCAGTGTGGATGCTTGGGCCTGCCTGGGGGGGGCTGTAGGACCACCACATCCCAGCCCCACTCTTACTGCCTACAGGGGGAGAGTGGGAAGCCAGGCGTGCCAGGCAGGGATGGTGTGCCAGGGAAGGATGGTGAAGCAGGAATGCCTGGGAAGATGGTACGTTGATGCTCACCCTGCCCCATCCCAGGGGGACCCCCATGCAGTCAGCCTGGGTTGCCTGCAGCTAAGGCTGAGGGCTGTGCTGCTTTTGCCAGGGCTTACCAGGACCTTCAGGGCCAGCTGGTCCCAAGGGAGAGCCAGGGGATGCTGGAGCCCCAGGGCAGGTGAGTGCAGAGCTGCCTTGTCCTGTGTTCCTGGCCAGGATGAGGGGGAGCATCCCCAAGCCGCCCTGCTAACCTGCCCACTCTCTGCCCCAGGCCATCACTGGCCCCCCTGGAGCCAAGGGAGAGAAGGTAAGGAGCCAGGGTGTGAGGGCTGGGGTGGGCAAGGGTCCGCTGGGCACTGCCATCTGCTGTGGGCACATCTGAGCACCTGTGTGTCCCTGCAGGGTGAGCCGGCGCTACTGGGGGATGTGCTTCTGGGAGAGCCTGTGAGTCACCACCATAAACCTTGACACTCCCATTACCCTCATCTCCCCTCATTAACCTTTCCCTGTCATTACTGTCATTCCCTCCCATCACCCTTGCCTTCCGAGGGGCAAGCCAGCCCTGTGGCTGCCCCCTCCCCTAACACTGCTGTGCCTGACAGGGCTCCAAGGGTGACCGAGGCTTGCCAGGCCCCAAGGGTGAGAAGGTGAGCTCTGCCCTGGGGGTCAATGGGCAGGGGGTTGTGGGGTCCCAAGCTTTCTGGCTGCTTGGCCACAGTGTGGGGATCCAGCTGCAGCTGCTCCCCCAGTTCATAATCCCACACATCTGCTTTTTCCTTGTTTTTTTCCTGACAGGGGGAGCCAGGAAGGTTTGGAGAGCCGGGAGATCCTGGAGAAGATGTGAGTAGGAGGCATATGGGGGTGGTGGGTGGATACTGGGGACAGGGGATGCTAGCAAGGGCTGGGATCTGTGCCCCTGCCACCTACTGCCCAGGTCTTCCTGGGGGCTTGGTGTCTTCACAGGGAGCCAAGGGATCCCCTGGAGCCAAAGGAGAGAAGGTACCCTGGGGGATGCTCTGGGTAGCACAGTGGCCCTGGAACCCCTGTGCCCACCAGCCAGGCAATGTGCCACACTCTCTCTGCCACCTTACAGGGATCACCGGGTGTTGGTGCACAGGGACCACCAGGACAGGATGGGCCTCCAGGTTTGAAGGTAATCCCTGTCCCCATGTCACCCATGCTCTGATCATGTCCCTAATGCCCCAGTGATGCTTTAGCTTGTCTGACTGAGAGAAAAGCACACTCCTTAGGAGCTGTTTTTGTGGGCCTCATCTTTTACTTCCCTGCTTCAGGGTGGCACTGGCTTGCCGGGATTACCAGGACCCCCAGGCTTAGCAGGCATTGCTGGGACACCAGGACAGCCAGGCCTGAGAGGGGACAATGGACAGCCTGGCCCTCCGGGTCCCCCAGGAGAGAGGGTAAAGACTACAACTAGAACATGGCATCACTGGTCCTGGTGACCCTGGACCTTTGTGTAGTGTCAGTGAGGTCCCTGCAAGCCTCACTGCCTCCCAGCCACAGCCCCTGCCCACTCCCTGCTTTATCGCTGCCAGGGTTTGATCGGCTTTCCAGGCAGGGATGGCACCGCTGGACCACCGGGACCTGTGGGGCCCCCAGGGCCAGCGGTGAGTACGGTGCCACAGCATTCCTGGGGGTGCAGGCTCTGCCCTGGCTTCCCCACTGTCTCAGACAGGCTGACAGGGACCCAGCCAGCACCTTCCTGGCCCCTGGGGCAGGGTGTTGCTGGAGTGTCCGTGTCCGGTACTGCGGACTCTCAGTAATGTTTTGCAGGGTGTCTGGCATTGCCTTCCTCCTGTGGCTTGCTCACCCTTCTTTCTTTTAGGGCATACAAGGGGCCCCCGGCCTGAAGGGTGACAAGGTAGGACCAGGGGCAGCCCTATAGCATTAAAGGTGTGGGATACTGCTTCTCCTGTGGAGCGTCCCTGCAGCTACCTCACCTCTGAGGGTGCTGAGCCCACTCTGGATGGAGGCACATGGGAGCATCCTGTGTGCCAGGCACCCAGAGAGGTGGTGGGGACTGTGGGGTGTCCCCTGGCATGGGGGGTACCTGGCAGGGCTGGGAGGAGCTGTGGGCAGTGAGGATGGGGATGAGTTCTTGCCTTCCTCTGGCAGGGCGCTCCAGGGGCTGGGCTGCCAGGAGCCAGAGGTGAACGTGGTGACCCGGGACCACGGGTAGGTACTGCCACAGTCCCCCCATGTCCCCACAGCCAAGGACAGGAAGGCTCACGGTGCCAGCCTTGACAGGTCTCTGAGCCAGAGTTGCAGCTGTCCCTGGGTGTCACCTTGTGGTGATGCTGGGGTGCCCCCAACCTAAACCCCTTTCTCACATCCCTTCCTTCTTGCAGGGTGTAGACGGGCACCCAGGGCCAGAAGGGGATCGTGGGCCAGCAGTAAGTACCCCCCTTTCTCAGCTGCACCCTGATCCAGGCCCCTTCCTGACTATACCTCTCTTCTCCCCCACAGGGCTTGCCTGGGAACCGCGGGGAGCGTGGGGACAAGGTAAGGGACGCTGTGGAGCTGGGGGGAGAATGATGCATGTCCAGGTATTGGAGTGCCCAGAGAGGTGCTGCCTGCTCCCTGCTGTGCATCCTTGCAGCATCTGACCTTCCTCACAGGGGGACCTTGGGGCCCCAGGACCCAAAGGAGACAAGGTGAGTCCTTGGGGCAGGGGGCAATGGGAAGGCAGGCAGCAGCCCTGGCCCCCCTTCTTACCCCCACCTCTCTCTCTGCTTTGGGTGTACAGGGCGATACTGTGGTGATGGAGGGACTGCCTGGAGCACGGGGCAGCAAGGGGGAGCCGGTAAGAGCTGTCCCTATCCTCCCTGTCCCCATCCTTCCTGTCCCTCAGGGAGGAGCTGGAGGGATCCTGTTCCTGCTGAGGGACCCTTCCTTGCAGAGCATATTGTCCCCTCTCCTTCAGCCGCTCTACAGACCCCCATGTTCCTGCCCCCATGGGAGTCTGTCCTTCCCACCCTGATGTATGTCTGAGCTTCTCATTCCCTGACCCCTCCCTGTGTTTCCTCCTTTGCAGGGAGAGCGTGGCCTGAAGGGCACAGAAGGGGACAAGGGGGATAAGGGGGAACAAGGCATGCTTGGAGAGAAGGTACAGGGCTGGGGGCAACTTGTGCAGGGCTGGGAGCTGCTGGGTTGGGGATCATGGAGGGCTATTGATAGGGCAATGGCCAGAGGAAACGGGGTTGGGGATCATGGAGGGCTGTTGATAGGGCAATGGCCAGAGGAAACGGCATGATGACATCCCTGTGCCCTATGTGCTGATGCTAGTAGGCATCAGGGACATGGTGCAAGGGGAGCTGCCAGACCTGGCCTCGGATGTGACCATGGCTGTGCTGTGGCCATGCAGTGGCTGGAGCTCTCCCTCCTGCCCTATGTTGATCTGGGTTTCTGCTTTCAGGGGTCGAGGGGTGAACAAGGAGAGAAGGGCTCCATGGGCTTCCCTGGGGCACGTGGCCCTAGTGGGCAGAAGGTACGGAGCTGGGCAGCCCCTCTGCTGGGGGATGCTGGTGGCATGATCCCCCTCACTTGCCCTGACTGATGCCTTTGCCTTCCCCAGGGAGAGGTTGGAATGCCAGGAGAGCCTGGTGAGCCGGTGAGGAGTTGTCTTGGTGCCCCTGTCACCCCACTGCCAGGCAGGAGCAGACCCTTGTCATGCTGTGTGCTCTCCCACAGGGTCAGCCTGGCCGCGATGGGATCCCCGGGGCCCGGGGAGAGAAGGGGGACATGGGACCCCTGGGCATGCGTGGTCTCAAGGTGGGTTGGCTTCTCTGGCTGCCAGTGCTCTCCTGGCCAGGACTAGTGCTAGCTTGGCATGGCTCTGACTTCCCTTCTCATCCTTGCAGGGTGACCGGGGCATGAAAGGTGCCTGTGGCCTTAATGGGGACAAGGGTGAGAAGGTGAGTGGGTGCCTGTAGGGTGCTACAGGAACCTGGATGTTGTCTGGAGGCTGTGGCCCTTTGGATCCCCTCCATCAGCCAGCAGGAGCAGGGAGATGGCTGAGGCCAGACCTTGACCCTGTGACAGGGTCATGGGGTCCCCTCCTCTGCCTGTGGCTCTGGGGTGAGCATTGAGGGGTGAAGGACTGACTGCCCTGCCTCTCTCCTGCCCGCTGTAGGGAGAGCCAGGGATCCCGGGGCGCTCAGGTCTGTCAGGGAGGAAAGGCGAGCCGGTAAGCACCATACTGACACCAGGGTGGGAGAGAAATGCGTGGCTGATGGCTGATGGACATCTACTCTGTCCCCCAGGGAGATCTCGGTCTGTCAGGACCACCAGGCATTCCTGGAAAGGAAGGGCTCATGGGACCCAAGGTTAGAGCAGTTCTGGGAAAAGCTGCACTGGCACTTCATCCCTTTGCTGCTTGCCCCCCACTGTCTGTCCCCTGCTGCCTGTCCCTTCCTCTTTGCAGGGTGACCGGGGATTTGATGGGCAGCAGGGAGCCAAAGGAGACCAGGGAGAGAAAGGAGACCGGGTGAGCAGGCTGGAAAGGGATGGGATGCATTGCACCACATTGCTTGTACCAGGATACAGCCTTGGTTGGAAGCATATCAGAGCCTGATGCTCCCAGAAGAGTCAATTGGCACTGCTCAAAATTATATCACTAAACAATGAATGACAACAATTCCCTGCTCTTTATAAGAAGGCACCAGTGCTGGTTCTTCAGGGATGCCCAGCTGTGGGGTCAGAGGATGTCCATGACATCTGCTCTGAAGTCAGGGGCTCTGACACCCCTGGCCTCACTCTCTGCTCTCCTCCAGGGTGCCCCAGGTGTTATGGGTGGCCCTGGTCCCCGGGGCAGTGACGGTGCTCCTGGTCCCCCTGGGCCCTCAGGGAGTGTTGGCCCACGAGGTCCTGAAGGCATGCAGGGCCAGAAGGTAAGACCTCACCACAGGTGACTGGTCCCCCTCCGGGGCTGTGGGGATGGGAGGGACCCAGTCCCCTTAGTGGGTGAGCGGTGGGTGACATCTGGAATTGTGTCCCAGCTCTGTCCTGCCCTGCCAGCTCTCTGGCTTTGGATTCCTCCCTTGTGTCCCCCTACCCAGGGGATGGGAGCGTGAGGGGTCTGGAACCCTGCTTGTCCTTGAGTTGAGCTGGACCTGTCCTCATCCCCACCCGCACTGGCATCCTTGGGGTGCAGGTGTGGGGAAAGCAGCACATCCATGGTGCTGGGGAGAGTGGAGAGACTCCAGCACCCAGCAGCACGATCCTGAGTACGTATTCCCCCCTTTGCAGGGGGAGAGAGGCCCCCCTGGACAGTCAGTGCCGGGTGCACGTGGCGTGCCTGGCATCCCAGGCGAGAGAGGAGAGCAGGTGAGTGTGCAGGTGCCTGGCCCTGCCTGGATGAGCTCCAGTGAGGGCCAGCTTCCCACCTCCTCTGCTGTCTTCAGGGCAGTCCTGGCATCCATGGGCTCCGTGGGGAGAAGGGGGAGCCAGGCATGACGGTAAGGAGCCAGAGGGAGCCAGCATAGTCTCATGGCACTCGGGTCTCTGGGGTGGGAAGGGGTGCTGGATCCATCCCACTGCCACTGACTGAGGGGCTGCCCTCACCTCTGGGCTCTGCTGGACCCTGGGGAAAGGGTTTTTCCTCCTCTTTATTTGCACTGTCTCCCATTACTACCTTTGCCCCTTCATGTGGATGGCAGGAGGAGGAGATCCGTGCTTTCGTCAGGCAGGAGATGAGCCAGCACTGTGGTGAGCATCCCCTGCTGCTGCCTTGGGGCTGGGGTCTGGACCTGCTGCCCCTCACCCCCACCCTGTCTCTCCCACAGCCTGCGGTGGCCACTTCCCACGGCACCAGGATTCACGTGAGCACTCAGGTTGCAACTCTTCCTTCCTATCCCTCTGCCCCACAAGTGTGGCACCAAAGGGGCCCTGGCACCCAGGTGTGCCACTGGTTTTGGGGAGCTGGAGGTGGCTGGCATCCTCCATGACCCCTTCAGTCAGGGCCAGCATCAGTGTAGGACCCTGCACAGGGAGAAGGGGTGGTGTGTGGCAGAAGTGATGGTGCAGCAGGGATCCCCAGGGGCAGCTGGCTTGGAATGCTGCCAATGGGGTCTGGGTGCTGCCAGGGTCTGCCCAACTGAAGGGATCACAGGAGCTGCACCCCATCTATGCTTGGGTGTCAGAACTGGGGCAGGGGTCTTGCAGGGATCAGCAGTGCTAGAGGGAAGGGTAGGTTGGAGGAGTGGGATTGGAGGGACAGAGGCAAGGGGTGGGCTGGGATGAGGTGGGTACTTTCTCTCCAAGGAGGCTGGGGGGCTCAGGCCAGGAGCAGCTTCCACTCTGCCCAGGGAGGAGGAAGAATCGTCCGCCAGGAGAGAGAGCATGACCAAACAGGTGATGGAGAGTCTGGAGAACACATGAGATCTGGCGCCATGAGCATGTGTGCCTCTCTGTGCCCTCCCCTGTCCCTATCCTGCTGGGCTCCAAGTGGGTGCTGTCTCTCTGGGCCTCCCCTGCCTGTGCCTCCTCTTGAAGCCCCCATGGCAGCCTTGGTCTGTGGTGCAGAGAGAGGAGGGTGTATCTGCAGGTCCACCATCCCTGTCCATGTATCCTGTCAGGCTGCAACAGGGTTGCGGCAGTGCTGGATGGCTCCACACTTGAAAGGGGTGGTTTTCCCTTGGGAAATAAGGAGAAAGCACCCCAGACTCCTTTGCCTCTTCCCTGATGCCTGTGTCCCCTTGATAGGGTCCTCCATTCAGTCGTTCCCTGCTGGCAGTGCTCTCATAGTCCCTGTGCTCAAGTTGTCACACACTGAGGAGGATGAGGGTATGTCATCCCTGTGCTTTTAGTCCTTATCCCCCTTTTTCTGTGCTCCATGTGTGTTGTGAGGACTGCTCATGCGTGGTGCTGTCTCCCAGGGCAGGACAGGCAGATCATGCTTGACAATGACAACCTTGAGTATGACAGCGTGGATGAAGAGAAGGAGGATTATGATGAGGTCCTGGAGATGGACAGCTTGGAGCAGCCTGCAGTGGATGGTGAGCTTCCCTGCACTCACCTGGCACTGAGAGCTAAGCTACTGGGGGAAACCATGGAGCTGCCCCAGGTTTTGCTGGGGTGGTATCTTTGCATCCAGCTAGGCAGTGTCAACTGTGCCATCTGTCCAGGGGGATTTGGGATTTCCTGCCCTCTCGCTGGTACCTGGAAGGGTTGCACCTTCTCTATTCCTGTGCTGCCCACACCATGCAGACCTTGTGCTCTATCCCCCTCACCAAAGCCGTCTCCAGCAGTGGTGGGTTGTGTGCTGGACTGATGGAACCTGCTGCCCTGGCAGGTTTCCTGTGCTCTGGTCATGGGCCACAGGATGGATCCCAAAGGCTCCAGGAGATCGGGGCAGCAGGAGACCAGTGGCAGCAACCTTTGAAGAATCCCTCTAAAACCCTTCCAAGGGCTGCTATGGCCATCATGTCCCCACACCACCTACTCCCAACTCTTTGCTGGGAGTTGCCCCGGGAGACAGCCTGCCCAGAGTGGTGTCTCCTGCCCTCAGTTCCACCACTTGGGCAGAGCACGGAGACATCTCCTCCAGCCAAACCCTTCCCATCCTTGCTCAGCTGGGAGCCATCCCCTGCCTTCCCCTTCTGGGGTTTCTCCTCCTCTGCCAAGTGGGTCTGGCTGCCTCCACCGCCAGTGTGCTGCCAGCCCTTGCCTGCCCTCACCAGCAGCATTTTACCCACAGCTGAGCCCTGCAGGCTGCCGCTGGATGAGGGGGACTGCCAGCGCTACAGCCTGCGATGGTACTACAACCAAAGAGTCACCGAGTGCCGGCCCTTCGTCTACAGTGGCTGCCAGGGCAACCTCAACCGCTTCGACAGCAAGGAGGAGTGTGAGCTGCACTGTGGGCAGCACCCAGGGGCAGGTAGGCAGAGCTTGGCACAGCTACCAGCACTGGCAGGTCCAGCAGCATCTCCACCTTGTGCCATGGGCTCAGCAATGCAGAGCTAGGGGAACAGTTTTGGTCCCTCACCTCAGCTCTGACAGTGCCTTGCTTCTCTCCACAGATTCCCGTGGCAGTGCCAGCAGCAAGGTGGGAGGGAAGCCAAAGGTGTAAGTGCAGGCAGTGTTGTGGAGGCAGGGCTGCCTGGAAGTGGGGCCCAGCTGCTGCCCCAGCTGGGTCTGGGCTGCCCATGGTGGTGGGGGCCATGTACCCACCAGCCCCAGCAGGAACCTGGTGCTATTTCTAACCTGTCTTTATGCTGCTCATGGGTTTTTCATTTCATATCAGTTTATTGTCATTAAGGTGAAATTTATATCAAATGGGAAACTGCCTCTCACCAAGGCTCCGAGCCCCCTTTCCCACTGGTCTGTTCTCAGTTTGATTTTTAAATTATTTGTTGCCAGCAGAATGGTTCTTAGCCTGGTTCCCTCTCTCCAGAAGCAGAGCTGGAACTTGGCATAGTTGGGCTCCCTCCCCTCACATAATATGCTTGTACCCTTTCCTGCCCCCCACAGACCCCCAAACTCCCTCTCTGCTCCCCGCTCTCTGCTGGAAGAGCTGCCCACATCCTTGTGCCAGGCGGCGCCTCCCTGCACAACATCCCTCACCCCCACCCTGCAATCAGCTCCATCTGAATAAATTTCACCTTAACCTCAGCTAGGGCCCAGTTCCCCTTTTGTGGCTGTGATGGTTTGGCAATGACCTGTAGGGAGACTGGAGGCTCTTTCCATGTGCTGCTTTCCAGCTCACATGCCTGCCATCAGCACATCTGTCTTTAATCCGGGGGATCTCACCTGCACCCCCAGGCCTGTCAGAGAAACCCTGAGGATGGTGCTATGTTAGAAGAAGTTCCTGCTCACCCATGCTTACTCTCAAAGGCTTTGTGAAAGTGATGTTGGCTGCCAGGGTCACAGCCCCTGCTTCCCCCCAGCCCCACACTGCCCCAGAGCCCCAGGGGCTGCTGGGTGGGCCTTGTGGCCCCCATATGTACCGGTGTTCTCTGTGTATATGTGTATACACCAAATGTATATGTGTACCAATGCAGGGGGGATGTGTATTAAAGCTGTGCTCACAAGGAGATGTCACACTTCTTGGCACATTGCTGGAGATGCCTGTGGATTTTGGGGACAGCTCTTGACTCGTGCATGACCCCTGCCTACCCCAGCTGGGCTGCCCTTTCCAGCTGCCCACTGCTGGCAGTGCTGTCTGGGGTTCTTCACCCCTTCCAGGGAGCCCAGTGCCTCATCCCTGTGCCCAGCACATGCCCAGCTGATGCAAGCCAGGCCATGACCCCCTGTCCAGGCCCTGACGTGTTGGCACGTGGGTCTGTGGTGCTGCATGATGTACTGTGTGAGTCAGTGCTGCCAGGTAATTTTGGCTGCTGGGCACAGTGAGGTTCTGGCTGTCTCTGGGAGGAGGAATAGAGCTGGCACTATTTCTGTTCCCTGCCATTCTGGGGAGGGTGGCATAGGATGGGTCACCCTGTGGCCATGGGGGTGGGCAGACCCCCAGTGGTCTGAACCCTGGGCACCCTGACTCCTGGCCCTAGCCAGCCCATGGGGCTGGGCACCCACAACTCACCTCATGTAGGTGCTCACCCAGCCTAAGAGCCTTGAGATTCTCCCACAGCCCCTGAGGGGGGAACTTTGGAGCAAAACTCTTGTATATGGGGCTCACCCCACAGCAGTGCCTACAGGCTGCTACCCACCTTGGGCAGCTGGCAGAGGGCCTGGGCCAGGCTGGACTGGTGCAGGTGCCTGCAAACTAGGGGTGTCCCAGTTGGAATGCATTAAAGTGAGCTTCAAGCCACTGATGCCCTGCAAACCAGTGGCCAAAGCAGTGCTTGGGTTTGGCACAGCAGGGAGGTGACATGTCTCTAGATTTGTCCTCCATGTGGCCAGGGAGTCTGTCAGGACACAGTGCCAAACTGCTACCAGGAGCTGTCCGGAGGCCTTGTGAGGCACAATGGCCAGAGGGCTACCCATGCTCCCTGGCTGGCAGCAATATGCATGTTCTCTCCCTTCCTTAAGTGATTACCAAGCCTGACAGAAGCAGGGAGGCCTAATTAGATGGAGAAAAAACATCTTGCAAGTCAAACATGAAACAATTACAACTGAGCTGTCCCAGGTTCCCGGAATCCCTTCCAAATGCAGCTGGTGGAGCTGCAAGGGGGCACATGCCCACCCACATTCCGGGATGACTCCATCTGCTATTAGGCAAAATGTATTAAAAACATTTCCCACCCCCCTCCCCTGTCACTATCACCCCCTCTATGGGTCAGAGGTGGAGCTGGGACAGGATAAGAGCCAGGGCTTGGCAGAGAGCAGAGCAAATCCCCAACTTGTGGTCCCTGCACTCTGGGAGCACTGCCTGAGTATCGAGGAGATGAGAACCTGCTGCCAGTGGTGAGACTGTGCCCTCAGTGGTGTTTTCAGGGGCTTTTAGCTGGGAAATGGGTTGCAGGGGGATAGATGCTTTTCGTTCCTCACTTCACAGCAAGTTAACTGCCTCTGGCTGCCTACTCTGGTACTTTACAAAGGGTTTCACCCCAGAGATACATTGCAGGAGGTTGGTTTCACTGCTCCCCTTCCAGCTGGACAAACCCTCGTGGGTGACTGATTTTGGGGATATAGCAGGACTTGTGCAGCAGTGCTCCTGCACCTTCTCTGACCCCCACCCCACATCCCAGCACCTTGACCCCCACCCTGCAGCACAGCACCCTGCAATCCCTGGGGCCCTCTCCGTGACCAGGGTGAGGGATGGGGTGGAGAAAGTTGCTGAGGCTTGACACAGCTTGGCACATGTGGCCAGTCTCCTGCCCTTGTCACCCCACTGCGATCAATATGCTGTGTATTCTAGTCCAAGTGGCTCATGTCCCTCCTTGGTGAGTGGCTTTTGCCCTAGGGAGCCCAGCAACACTGTGGGGAATGGCATCTGCCAGGGAAGGCATGGGAGGAAGAAAGCCCCACAGCCTGCCCAGCCCTGAAACCCCAGGCATGTCACATTCTCCTGACCAAAGGGCAGGAATGGGTTGTGGAGCAGTCACAGTACCCTGGCAGCCACCCTCCTGAGAAGGATTGTCTCCTTCCCTGGGGTGACAAAGGGCTGAAGGGTGTGAAATTGAGGACACAGGTAGCATCTGGCCAGGGGCTGTGTGAAAGGACAAGGACACCTAGGTGATTTGCTTCTGATGTCCCATTCAACCTCCCCAAAACTCCCCACCCTGTTCAAGCACAGCCCTGGCTGATGAGCCCAGCCACCAAGAGAGCTGCTCCCAGGAAAAAGGGGAGGAAGGTGTCCCTGTCATTCAATGTTCACACTCACTGAAAATCCTGCTCGACCTGGCCAGAGAGAAGGAACTGCAGGCCAAGGCAGCTGCCAATGCCGAGCTGATGGCCTGCCTCGGGTGCAGGAGATAACCTGTCCTGGCTGGGATATAGCAGGGCTGGAGAGGGCAGTGGAGCTGTCCAGGGCACAGGCAGAGGGAAGCGTGGAGTGGCACAGGTGTGTCTGCAGGGGACTTTGGACGTGGCACCTCATGCCCCTAGTCCCAGTGCTCGTGGCACAAGCAGCAGCCACAGGAGGATTTGGTTTAATAACCATCACCTCACACCACTGGAGAAGATACAGCTGGGTTTACCTTGGCCAGTCCTTGAGCACGGCTGGTCCCAGCCCCAGGCACTACAGGGATTTCTATGCTTGGCTTTGCTCCCTGCTCATCCACCACTAAGATATCTCAAAAGGGGCTGCATCCAGCCAAACAGCTTTTCCTGGGTGCTTCTTCTCTCTGGGTACTGAAGCACACAAAATCCTCCACAGAGCTAGGCCAAGCCTCAAAGCTGGAGTTTTGAGTGAGCACAGACAATAAAATGTGGCATCAAACACAACTTGTTCTGCTTTATACGTGTTCTGCACCCTTTTACACTCTCATTTTGTGTTCCCTTTCCCCAGAGATGCTGTGAGGGAATGTGCTGGGCCAGGGTCAGCACAGGAGATCAGTAAATTCGAAATGAGGCATGTCAGACCTTGCACCAACAGCAGAGCCAGTCTCAGGGAGCTCACAGCAGCTCTGGGCCAACAGGGAAATCGTGTTGTGCCACTGGAGCTGCCACTTTCAGCACAGCTGGGAGATAAGAGCAGTGCAGAGCAGAGTGTGGCCACCCCGTGCAAAGTACAGGGTGGTGCGAGCGAGGCAGAGGCCGGGCACCTGCAGGGGGGCCACTGGAGCTGGTAGGGGACACGGCTATGCTCTTCGAGGAGTACCTGCTGCAGGGTGAGTGAGCCTTCCCACTGGGGAGCAGGCACTGGCTTTGGGAAAGGGGCAGAAGCAACTGGGGTGACCCCACATCCCATGGGAGGGACAGACTTCAGGAAGGGACGTGCCAGCAGATGGTGGGTTGGGGTGAGGTGGCAAGGTGGGTAACAGGTCCTTTGCCATCCCTGCCTGACCTGAGGCTCAGCTGATGCCCGGGCAGTGCCTGGCCCCTTGAGATACCACCCTGCACCCACGGGGTGTTTGCTATGGGGCTGAGCCTAGAGTTTGTAGTCCAGGGTACAGACAGGGTGCCAGTAGCGGTGCGGGATACGGATCACAGGACGACCTGCCAGAGCTGGTGCATTCAACTGGGACACTCCAGGGCAGGCGGCCTGGGTGACAACTGTCCAACCCCCAGGAGGGGGTTCTCCCGTGCCACCCCCTGGGATGCTGAGCCTGCAAGGATTTCCTCCTTTCCATATCCTGCCCCAGTATCTCATCTGTCCTCCCCTCTGTCCCTACTGTCCCCTCATCACCACAGTGCCCTTCCTCTGTCCAGCTCAGGGATCCCAGTGCCGCTGCCCATCACCAGTGTTCCCCCTGGTACCAGCACCTCCTGCCCAGGCTCTGTGCTCTCCCCAGCCCCAGTGTACCCAGTAGCGTTCCCGCGTCCCCTGCAGTGCCAGTGACCCCCAGCGCTCCCCTGCCGCGGAGTCCCAACTGCTGACCCAAACCCCAGACCCCCGCCAGCCCCGCCCCTGCGCCCNCAGGAAGGGGCGGGGGCGGTGCCGGGACCGGGATCGGGGTCGGCACCAGGATTGAGACCGGGTTCTAGACTGAGAGTGCCACTGCCACGGGACGGGAGGGCCACAGCGACAGGCCGCTCGGTAGCACCATGCTGAAGAAGTTCGACAAGAAGGACGAGGAGTCGGGTGAGGGCAGGCCGGGGGCGCTGTGAGGGAAGAGACCCCTCGGTGGGTACGGAGGGCATTGGTGAGGGGGGAACCCCTTCGCAGCTATGGGGGGAGCTGTGAGCGGGGACCCCTCCTGTGGAAATGAGGGGAGCTGTGAGGGGGGGAACCCCTCCGATGGGTATGAGGGCAGATGTGAGGGGGGCACCCCCAGGGGAGCTGGGAGGGGAGGCTCGGTGCCAGCTTGGCAGCGGGGGCTGGCTGGTGTGCACAGAACGCAGTGGGAAGCACTGTGAGAGCACTATGGAAGCACTATAGAAGCACTATGGGGCCACTAGAACAGTCTGCTGCCGGTTTCTCACAGCTGCGGCCAAAGACTAAACTGGTTGCATTGGCACAGCACACCCAGGTTACCTGCCACATCACCAAGTGCAGAGCCTGAGACTAAATATTGAGCATATTAGCCCTGTTCACAGTTGCCCAGCTCTCGAACCGGGTGTGATAGCCAGGTAGAATCCAATTCATAGCTTCTGGCCCCACAATCACTGCTACTTTCAATGGATCAGAAAATCTGAGAGCACCAAGGAAACATGAAGTGATTGCCTGACATTTCAAATTTTAAGGCCGGTTAGTAAGGAAGAGGTTGATGCTTTATGTGGTGTGTAATTCAGGTGGAAGCGATGCTTCCTAAGATAGTGTTTCCTCTCATGGTTTAGCCTTGTGGTGTCTTTTTCATCGTCCTATGAAGCTTTCTACACAGCTTGCTCCGCATAACAAATTAGTGTGTCCTGAAGCAGGTTGATTCAGCTTACATCTTGGTGATTATTCTGTGTGACTGTGCTTGCTTTTTATCTTAATATGCATTAAATGCTTTGCCCTTGTTGTCCAAAGCCTCCAGTGATGTCTTGATAAGCAGAAAATTTAGTGAGGCAGCTGTTGGAGGGGAATTGCTCTTGGCTTTAATTTTGGGGGCTGTTCTTCATTTGAACCTGCCACACCTGTATTGACATAGGTATTGACATTACCTATGGCGAGGGCTGGCAGGAGATGCAAGTATCCAGTTAATTGGCTTCTGTGTCTTTGCTTTCCACAAATGGTTTAGCTAGCCTTGGATGAACTGGTCCCGCTCTGTTTGACATGTTATTTTGGGCATAAAATTATGTATCTCTACAAATCAGAATAAATTGTTGTTAGTTATCCAATCTTAGGAACTTCATGAACACGCAACCTCTGCCCTCCCTGCATCTTTCTCCCTCTCTGTGGAAGAAAACTGATGCAGAGTGCTGTGAGGACTGGGACCCCATGTACAATATATTTCAAACTCCTTAGCACTATGAAAGATAAAGAGGTGATGCTGTGTTATTCATGGCTGATTTAAGGACTGTAGACATGCTGGACTATAGGAATACTGGGCTGCTGGGCAGGTTTTTTGGAACACATTTGCGTACTTACACTAGAACTGGTTCGTACTCATACTAGAGACATTTTTGCTCTTTCCCCTTGTTTTGTTCTATGTCTTCAACCTTACGTGTCTCTGTTTTGTTCAGCCACCTGCTGCCTTTGCAAACTTCTCCTGAGCCAGAGGAGGGCATTCTATGAAGCAGGATGGAACCAGAGTGTAGATGTGTTTGCTTTTGTATGTTAGGCTCACTCTAGAAAGGGCTCCTGGCACCAGTTAGGATGCTTCAGGCTTGGGTTAGGTCAGATTTGGGCCCAGGAGATGTTCTCTCTAGTGCATCAGGCTTTGCAACAAACACTGGAATAGCCTTAAAAAAGGCTGCATTTTGTCCCAGGCTGAACATAGGTACTAATTAAAACCTGCTAATCAACACCTAGCATCTTTTGAAAAGCTGCAGCTCACAAATGCTTGGGAGGCAATCTAATAGAGACCATGCAGAATGATAGTGTTTTTAACTCTGATTATTTCATCCTTAATTGCTGGGGGTTTTAGTTATTTAGTATAATTTACTTTGTTAAGTAGAACAATGAAAGTTACTTTGTGTCCAACCTATCTAGTCTGCTGTCTTGTTCTCTTAATTAGTGATAGAGCAAAAATTACTTTACTGGTGGATTCTCGATTGGTTTATATGTGAGGAATAAAACACTCCTGACTCACCAGTCTGGCAGGTGATGCCTCTTTCTGTCTAAGCTTTTGTTTCTAGGCCTGTCCTGTTGATGCTCTAACTGCCAGCAAGCTCCCAGCCCAGGGGTGGAAATAGGTCTTTGGGTATACAGTGGAGCACAGTTATTTTACAGCTAATCAGTCTACTTCAGCTCACAGTCAGTTACTTCTGGAGGGGATGGCAAATTGAAGAATATCCTGTCTGCTCTGCCTTCTCTGACTGCCATGAAGACATCCAATTAATATTACTTCAAAGAAGGTGCTCTGATTGCTTGTTTTTCATGAAAAAAATCATCCCAAAATGCTCAGACTGTTTTTAAAATATGGGCGTGGTTAAAAAGTTGCTTTCCTGTCGCACTATCCCTGGAGAGACTTTTACTCTCTTTGTTTTGCAGGTGGGAGTTCCAACCCTTTCCAGCACCTGGAGAAGAGTGCAGTCTTGCAAGAGGTAAATCTTCAGACCATCTCCTATGTGTACCCCACTGGATAGAATCTCCCTTTCTTGAGTAGGTCACTGGAGAACTTCAGCAAGGAAATGAGGGTTCGCTACAGTCCTGCTTGCTCTGAAACAAATGGGCAACAGTTTTTATTTTATTATTGGACCGATGGAGAAGGTTGAAATGGTCTCTGTAACAAATTAAAGATTGTGAACTATAAATAGTAATAAAAGGAATAAAATTATCTGTGAAAGCTCAGCCCAAACCGGGAAGATTGGGAAGTTGGCCTTGGACACCCCAAGTGTCTTGTGGATGACAAAATTAATGAGAGGGGTGTGACTGGTTATTAAATAGTTTTATGAATTTTCTCTGAAGAAATGCCATTCTGTGCAAGAGCAGGTGACTATCTTAGTCCCCAGCCCCTGTTGTTTCAGCATTCTCTGTTTGCTTATGAGGTTGGGAATGGTGTTGGCTCCTGTAGCCTCAGCAAACTCAAGTTTGTTGGAAGAGTGGTGGTTTAGCTAGCACACAATGCAGACCTGCGTGGGTGAAAGCGTGACGAGAATTTGGCCTTTAAACCTTTATTGCTCTTGGATTTGTAATCCCAGTCTGCAAAACCAGCTGTTTAAAGGGGTCCATGTTTAACAGGAATTAAGGGGAAGTCTGATCCAAAATCATTAAGGATCTTGCCATACCTCACTCACAATGTGTTGTTTCTATCACTGGCCAAGACCAGGCCAGACAATGTTTGCAAGGAGGTGTTGATGTCAGTCCTTGTCTGTGCTTTGTTTCCAGGCTCGAGTGTTTAATGAGACTCCCATAAACCCACGAAAATGTGCTCATATCCTCACCAAGATCCTGTATCTCATAAACCAGGTAAGAGAGAGAAAATATACATCTCTACAGGCATGTGCATCAGGCCCAAAGCTGGTTGTGATAATAGGGGTTTCCTTTCTTCTTTCCAAACAACTAGGGGGAACACCTTGGTGTCATGGAAGCTACCGAATCCTTCTTTGCTATGACCAAGCTGTTTCAGTCCAATGATGTAAGTCTACCTTTCTGTATTTACCTGGTGGGACAAGTTGTCCCTTGAGATATGGATTTTTACACAATCAGCTTTTCTGTCCTGTCTGAAGCTACCTGATCTGAGTAGGAAGAGTAGGGTAAAAGTCTAGAAATGGTGATCAGCTTCCTAGCCCTTCCCAGATCTTGTAGCAGCTTAACTGAAGTATGCACTGCTCCTGAGGCAGAGATTCCTCTCTATAAATTGCTGTTTAACTCATGAGATTGTAGTAGGCAGGTGGATTTTACTGTGCTTTGTGCCCAGCATTAAAAGATCCTGCTGAGAGTCAGCAACTACGTGTTTGGAAGAGACTGAGAGTTAGTGCCTACCCACAGCAGTAGCACTGTCATTCCCCCCAAACTGCAAGCCATTAAAATCATGAGACCAGTGTAGAAATCCTCAGACTCAGGAATATAAATTGTTTGCTTTCTTGCTTTTGAAACAACACAAGGCTTTCAACCAGCAAACCAGGAAATAGTTTCAAGGTTTTCCTCCTTATTCATGTGAATGAGGAGTGGAAGATGAAACTGTAGATACAGCTAAATCTGTTATTGTTATGGCCTCACCCTAAGACTGAGGGATTTAGAAGAGGAAGAGGTGTTTTGTTAATCAGTATGGATTTTGGACATCATTTACACTCAGGGAGTGAGGCGCTCTGAAGGTATCAGGTTCTTGTGATCTTCACCATAAAAGTATGTAAACAGGGAAAACGGAGATCTCTTCCTCTCTGGGATTACCTCAGCTGATGTTGTTCTTACTTGTTTTGTTGGCAGCCAACTCTTCGCAGGATGTGTTACCTGACTATCAAAGAGATGTCTTCTATTGCAGAAGATGTAATTATTGTTACTAGCAGGTCAGTCACTTCACTTTTCTTGCTGTAGTATTGACATGCCCTTCAGTAATGTCTGTCCAGCTTCTTGAAGATAACTGTAGTCCTTAAGCAGCATGATGATAGGGAATGCCCTTGGTGAGGAAAACGTTTTCCTTATAAAAGACCATTAAAATACGACACTGAACTCATAGTGATGCATGTAGAATGTGCTGTGTCCCCATATCCTATGCCCATGGATGTTTGGAGTGTCTCTTGGGTACATTATATGGTAGCACTGCTGTTTTTTCCTCTTTTGCAAAGGCTTTTTCATTAATTCCTGTCTAAATGCCTTGAAATGCTTTGAAGAATTCTGGCATAAATCCCAAGGCTTTCAACAGGTAGACAAGGATTTACTTCTCCTGTAGCAGCACAGAATACGACTTCACCAGGGAACAAAATTCCCTCTGTGAGTCATTCCTGAATTGCTGGTCATGCCAGTTAAATGCCGTGTCAGGGAGTCAGTAGCCTGACAGTACAGGGTCTGTGAAGGCCTGAGGCAGAAGCCAGTCTCAAGTGCTGCGATATGATGAACTCCCAGCCCTTCACAGATGGTCTCACGCTGACCAGGATCCTGGGAAAAGGACAGGAACGAGTGTTCAGTAAGAAGAACAAATGCGTCAGGGGCATGTGTGTGTGCTCCAGCCTCACTTGGTGAACAGAAGCCCATGCAACTTCTTGATGGGCTTGGGACCTGAGTACTGACCTTTTCGTCCCATCTTCCCACCCCAGTGGGATTTGCCTGAGACCTGCAGGTGCCTGCTTGGCATTCAGCCGTGATGCTGGCTGCCTGCTGCTCTGTGTGCACTGTGTGTGCACTTGAGAGCTGCCGGCTCAGGAGTGCTGTATTGAGAGCTTCCTGTTTTCCCAGCTTAACCAAAGACATGACTGGGAAGGATGACAATTACCGAGGCCCTGCTGTGAGAGCGCTCTGTCAGATCACTGATGTAAGTGCTGCTTTTCCCATGGGGCAGCTCTGTGCCCATCACTTTTTCCTACTTTACCCCATCCCACTTTCCACTCTGCTTTTCATGCCTTTGCATCCCCTTTCACACTCCGAACAGCTTTCCCATATCAGCTGTTGTTTCCCTCTCCCTGCAGAGCACCATGTTGCAGGCCATTGAGCGCTATATGAAGCAGGCGATTGTTGACAAAGTGCCAAGTGTGTCCAGCTCTGCTCTGGTGTCTTCCTTGGTATGTACTCCCTGCAGCACAGGCCTGAGGGACAGTCAAGCAGGGAAGCAGTCATCTGTGGTGGGACTGGGCATCTTGAGAGTTTCAGGATTTTGTTGCTATTTCTGTCTTTGAACTGAGGGACTGGCGCTGACTTTGCAAGAGATTATCAACCTCCTGAGGCTGTAGCTGTCATGGCCAGGTCTCTGCATGCCGATCCCTTGTTCTTCTATAAGTTGCTGCTGCGAGCACGCCTGTGGGGAAGGCTCGTTGCTTCTTAATATAAGCTGAAATTCCCAAAGCTTCCACCATACTTATCTCATGGGTTGTTGTGGCCATCTCCTTCCAGCACTTGCTGAAGACCAGTTATGATGTGGTAAAGCGCTGGGTGAACGAGGCTCAGGAGGCAGCTTCCAGTGACAATATCATGGTGCAGGTAGGGCACCCACCTCCACCAGGGGAATAGCCAGCAGCAGCTGGGCGTGGAGCAAATTGCTGGAGCTCAGCCAGGCACCTCTGGGCAACAGAGGGGACAAAAGGGGAAAGAGAAAAGAACCCACCGTGGGTTTGTGATGTTCTCTTTCCCTGCACAGTATCATGCTCTGGGCCTGCTGTACCATGTGCGGAAGAACGACCGCCTGGCAGTCAACAAGATGCTCAGCAAGTTCACACGCCACGGTCTCAAGTCCCCATTTGCCTACTGCATGATGATCCGAATAGCCAGCAAGCTGCTGGAGGAGGAAGCTGGCAGGTGAGTGGGCTCCTTTGCCCTGCTGAAAGAATTTCCTGGTCCTGCTTGCATCTCCCCTTGCAGGCTCACTTGCCATCTCATTATTTCTCTCTTTGAAGAGCAGCATTCAGCTTCTACCCTCTTATTGTTGGGTGAAAGCAGAGAAAACATAGAATGTCTTCATGGTTGTTTTGAGATGGCTTCTGTGAGTTTTGCTTGCATATCAAATACTATCTTGTTTCTCTGGACTGTTTTGCATAGCTGTTCTTTGTTCTGCTTCATTTTCTCTGTCTTCTGTAATTGTTTATCCACCATGTATGCAGTGTGGCTTCCTCGTGGATAAGAGTTGTAGTTTATACAGTCATTTCTTACTGTGTGAGAGTTGAAGGGAATTCCCTTTAGCCTGTGTAGCAGAGGGTGTCTTCTCAGAAGGCACCTGACTTTCAAGCATGCTGGAAGTATGGTATAATGACCACTTCAAAATCTGAGGACAAAGTGGGTTTATGGCTGCTTTTACCTTTCCATGGGCTATGGAACCTGCCCATTTCTGCTGCTGAATTCTTAATTTTGGTTAGTACCTTTGCTTTAATTCAGTCTTGGCGGGTTTTTTTGTCCCTTAGCCGCGATAGCCCCCTGTTTGATTTCATTGAGAGCTGCCTAAGAAACAAGCATGAGATGGTGGTGTATGAAGCTGCATCTGCCATCGTTAACCTGCCCAACTGCACTGCCAAGGAGTTGGCTCCAGCTGTCTCAGGTAAGTGTGGTGTTCATGGCCATGGCGAGGGAATTATGAGCCTCCAGTGGTGACACCTGCTGATTGCGTCAAGAAACAAGGGCCTTGTGTAGTTTCAGGCTTGTTATGCTGCTCTATTCCTTGTTGCTTTATGCTGCTGCGGAGAGTCTGTGGTCAGTGTGAATAGCTTTGTTCTTGTAAAGGTATTTCCTGGTGTGTTTAAGTGTGGGTTACTTCATGGGTCAGTTCTGGGGGAGGAGCAAGGTTTGCATGAAATGGAGAACAGCAGTTCAAATTAACTTAACAGGAAAATGACAAGGTGGTGGATTTGGCTTTCACAAGGAGCAGAGAATAGCAGCACTGTGGAAGAAGAGGGAGGTAGGTAAGAGTTAGTTGTCAGCAGGGATGTGAAAAAGGCAAAGGGGACAAGAAGAAGGAAGGAATCTGTTAAAGGTACAATTGCTTCTTAAGCATTTTTCTAGTTACCTTATGCTTGCAACTGTCTCTTCACTGAAGCTCTTGCTTTAGGTATGAAATGCTTCTCAATAATACAGTGCCTAAACATCTACCTTTGTTGATTTTCCCACCTTGCAGTTCTGCAGTTGTTCTGCAGCTCCCCGAAAGCAGCACTAAGATACGCAGCTGTCCGTACCCTCAACAAGGTAGGAGCCAGGCTCCTGGGAGCTCCAATAGTGTCTCATATGAAAGGAGGTGCAGACTTCAGAAGAAGAAGGGGGTCAGATTATGTGATGATTTTGTGTGAATAACCTCTGTCTTGTGCTACAGCCTTACATTTCATTGCTTTCTGTCTGGAATAAAACCTCAAAAAACACTCACAGAAGGGAAAAAAAAAGCCCTGATAATTTTCACTGGTCTCTTAATGTCACTGGTCTTAGTGTTACTGCTTTCCCTTTGGAGCTTCCCATGGTGAGGAAGCTCCTTGTAAAACAGGGATCAAACCTTGATCATGCTTCTTGCGTGCTCTGTGGTAGCCTTTGCTCCAGCTTTTCCCTTCTCCTTATAAACTCTATGAAAGAAAAAGAGAGAATGGCAGTGTCTGGTAACTGCTGTGCTTCCGCCCACGGAGCTTTTTTGCACAGCTAGTCTGGCTGAATTTTGTTGAGAGTTCATAGCTTTCTTTTCTTACTATATAGAGGAAAATGAGAAAGTTAAAAATAATAAAAGATTGCTTACTACTACTGCTTCTCTTCCAGCAAGGGGTGCAATTCTGCAGGAAATAAGAGCTTGTTACCTTAGTGTAAGATTAGCTGTTTGTCTGAGATGTCCCTCATGTACAGTCTGTACCACTTATTTCTATGGGAAGGAGTGAGTTTTGCTGGGTTTTGCCAGCTGGGCCTTTTGCATCTGTTGAGGGATTTTCATTCTTCCTTGGCTGCAGGTGGCCATGAAGCACCCATCTGCTGTGACTGCCTGTAACCTGGACCTGGAGAACCTTGTGACAGACTCCAACCGCAGCATAGCCACCCTGGCCATCACCACGCTGCTGAAAACCGGCAGTGAGAGCAGCATTGACCGACTCATGAAGCAGATCTCCTCTTTCATGTCAGAAATCTCAGATGAGTTCAAAGTAAGGAAGTGGAAGGAGGAGGGACACCCAGATTCCTGGAGAAGCCTCATGATCTTTGTCCGTTTTTGTGTGTGTGCTCTAAACCTGCATGAAGCTTCTTCCAGAAGCAGCAGAATATTTGCAGGGAGGAGAAAGAATTTGAGGCTGTCTGCCTAAGCCATGCCTCAGTCCTACATCTCCACAGTCACATGCTCTCTTCTGGGGAGATGCCTTCTGAGAATCAAATCTCCTTCTTCTTTCCAGTGGGTGTGGGCTTTCTTTAGGGGCTGGCCAGTGCATAAAGATCTATCTCCTCCAGTTCTTAGGATTCTACCTCCTGGAACTGCATTTGTTGAATAAATAAAGACAAAAACATCATTTCGAGGCTAGGGAGGCCAGCACAAAATTGATACAATTCAGGGCTTCTTGTGCCTGGTGAAACAGAATTGTTTTTTACTTGCCCACTTTTCCTGCAGGTGGTAGTGGTGCAGGCCATCAATGCTCTGTGTCAGAAGTACCCTCGCAAACACGCCGTCCTCATGAACTTCCTCTTCACTATGCTTCGGGAGGAGGTAAGTTTGCGGGACAACTATGTGTGCCTTGCTTGTGTGCATGAACAGTACTCCCTGTGAGTGTCAAGCTTCTACTGATAAGGCTGTGCAGTGAAAGCCTCTCTCTAAAAGGCTTGCAGTCTAACTGCAGAAATGCCCAGCTGTTCACAATAGTTATAAGCATATTGCCAGGCATATTTTTAGTGCGGTTTTCATTTTGTGATTTTCTTTTTCTGGGGGTTTATTAACTCTCAAAGCAAATGCAAGAAACAGCAGATCTGTTGGCAGTCCATGTGTGTTTCACATTTGAACCAGCTTTCTTTTATACTTTGACAGAAAATTCCAAGAAGTTTTGTCTTGTACACAAAGATTTGATAACAACCTATTTACTAATGACATGGGACTGCTTTTGTTCTGATGTCTGTGCTTTGGCAGTGAAGGGATTGCAAGTACCTGTAATCATTCTCTGCGTCCAGTCAGACATAAATTGCAGAAAGACAGCTTTACAGAGGTTTGCTGAACCTCTAAATGAGCAAACATGCCTGCAGCACAGCTGGCACCACTGCTTGCTCTGACATCACTTTCTGCCAATTACAGTCTCTCAGTTGGGAACAAAACAGAACATCTCATTTTGCTCCTGTGAAAAATGGACCATTCTCCTTTCCCAGATTTTCTGTGGGTGGATTGTATCATTTTGAATGTGGTTTTGTACTTCAAACTATTCTGTTTTAAAGCTTTTTTAATCCGAAGTAGCTCCAGAAAGATCCAAATGCCCGGCACTGTGCATGTAATTGGCAGAGGGTAGTGTGCAGTTTAATCTCCTGGTGTGTATTGAGGACATCAGTAAATAATATCTGAAGATAACCAAGCATTACTGGCATGTCAGGTTGTGGCTATACCTGGGGAGGTATTGATTGCCTATCATCCCACACTAAGGGAGCTATTTGCTGCATCCTGCTGTGGCAGATACAATCCTTCATACATTTCTCTTGTGATTCATCCTCAGATAACTAGTGCTAAAGGGGAGAGGGTTTGGTTTTTTCTCCTCCCATATGGCTGTTTTTAAGCACTAATTCTAGCAGCAGAGGATTTTGATGGAGATAAAAACCCTTCAGGCAGATGAATCCTTTTACTCTTGGGTTGGGACTTTTTTTTTCTCCAGTGCAGCCATTCTGGAGGGAGCTGGCAAGAGAGCTTGAATATTAGCTGGCCCTCTGGGTGTAAAGAGGGTCAAAAGTGAGGGCAGAATTACTTCCCTCCTCTCAGACACACATTAAAAAGCGCTGAGTGACTTTTCAAAGGAAAGTTTTTCCTCTCTGGCTAGCTCAGAGTCTCTAAAATACTTCGTGATTTCGAGCTGAGCAGTTCCCTTTTGCTCTTCAGGGGGGCTTTGAATACAAGAGAGCCATCGTGGACTGCATCATCAGCATTATTGAGGAGAACTCAGAGAGCAAAGAGACAGGCCTGTCTCACCTCTGCGAATTCATTGAGGACTGCGAGTTCACTGTGCTGGCCACTCGTATCCTCCACCTCTTGGGGCAGGAAGGGCCCAAAACCAACAACCCCTCCAAATATATTCGCTTCATCTACAACAGGGTTGTTCTGGAGCACGAAGAAGTCCGGGCAGGTAAATGACAGACCTGGAAAGCTCTCTGCCCTTGGACAGATCTTCAGGGAACCATAGTATATGAATGCCTCTGCTTTTGAGGGTTGTGATTTGCTCTAGACCTGAGGAGATCATTTTATACAGCAAAGATCCTGCAGTAGTATTGAGGGAAGGGGTGGCATGTGGCTGAGAAGTGGGAAGGAATATGCACTGGTTCTGAAACTAGACAAAGGTTTGCGGGCACTTCACCTCTGCTTCTTTCCAGTCAGTTTTACTAGTGTACACAGTTTACTAGCCTGGCGATGGACAGATGGCATTTGATCAAGACCAAGAAATGGAGGAAACTTCAGCTGATTCCTTTGCTTTCTGTTCTCATGACTTTTGCCACAGGTGCTGTAAGTGCCCTGGCCAAGTTTGGAGCTCAGAATGAGGAGATGTTACCCAGTATCTTGGTGTTACTGAGAAGGTCAGTTGTGCCTCAGAGTTTTTCAACATCCTGAGTGAAAAACCCTGTTTGCTTGAGAGTCTAGTCTCTTCTACCTGTGGGTCTGAGAAGGTGGAGGGGGTACCTGTGATCCTGTGATAGGATCACCGCTGCATTCAGTACCACAAAGTGGACAGAAGCCATGTGAGGCAAATTACTGCTTTTCTAATACAATTACTAGGAGGTTGCTGGATCTCCCCTATGGCATATTTTTTCTGGCCCTGTGATGTGTCTTAGTCATGTGGATTCTGAAGAAGGTTTTCCACTTTCATCTCAGGTGTGTGATGGATGATGACAACGAAGTGAGAGACAGAGCCACCTTCTACCTGAATGTTCTGGAGCAGAAGCAGAAGGCCCTCAATGCTGGCTACATCCTGAATGGTACTGCAGGAAGGCCTTAAAACAAGTCTGCTCCTCTTTCCTGGTTTAACAAGAGTTAAACTAAAGACCTGGCATTGTGGTTTCAGTGACTTGTCCCTTCTGTCTCCAGGGTTGACGGTGTCTATCCCTGGCCTGGAGAGGGCTCTGCATCAGTACACCCTGGAGCCCTCTGAGAAACCCTTTGACTTGAAATCTGTTCCTTTGGCAACAGCTCCTATCATCGAGCAAAGAGCAGGTGAGGAATCAGGTCCCCTGAATGCTAGTGATTCCCTTCATTTGGCTTGCTGGGAATTGCTGAGTTCCATCCTATTTGAATTTTGTGGGATTACATCTCCTGGAAAGACTAAGGTCTGCAAATCTGGTTGCTCCCACATTAATGTGCCAGTTTAGTCCAACTGCTAATAATAGTAATAGTTGGCAATCGTCACTGGAGCTGCTGCAGTTCTAAAGCTGCTTAGGAAGCCAAATACGGGTGTCTAGTCTATATCAAATGAGAAATGAGCTCCCTTGCTTTCCTTAGTCAAATCCCTCTCCAGACATTGATCTGATTTAGTAATTTCTTACTCTTCACCTTCAAATGTTTTGGATTTGTTTTTGTTTGATTGTTTTCATTTGCAGAAAATGCTCCTGTTGCTGTAGTGAAACAGCCAGAGAAAGTGGCAGCAACACGGCAGGAAATATTCCAAGGTAAACTAGTGCAAGGCCTCTCTTCTGTCCATGTGTGAGAACTCTGTAGCCACCTTGTGCTGAGCCTGCCTTAGCCCCTCTGGCTTCTTCTTACTTTCTTACGGGGAGTGACATTGGCTCCCAACTAAGGTCAGCTGTTTACTTCTGGAGGGCTGGGGTGCCTGCAGTCCTCTTTTTTCTGTCTTGCAGTGAGCAAAGGATGACTCTTCTTAATTTTAAAAGTCTCTAGGGAATGTTTATGAGTATTTGATGGATAGTTCCTTGCTATAGCAGCTTCTAGCAGCTGAAACAAGGGGTTTGAAACTGCTAACACCTCCTTGTGTCTTGAGGAAGGCAGTAATTTGTGTTCTCTGTTTCAGAGCAACTGGGGGCCATCCCAGAGTTTCGGGGGCTGGGCCCACTCTTCAAGTCTTCCCCAGAGCCTGTGGCCCTGACAGAACTGGAGACAGAGTATGTGGTTCGTTGCACCAAGCACACCTTTGTCAACCACATGGTGTTCCAGGTGGGTAGCTATGGGGTGTGATGCTAAAGACTCTTAGAAGATGAGCTCCTGAATGGCTGAAAGCTTCATTGGGAAGACATCTCTCAGGGATATCACAGAATCATAGAATGGCCTGAATTGGAGGTGACTTTAAAGACAATCTAGTTTCAACCCCCCTGCCATGGACAGGGACACCTTTCACTGGACCAGATTTTTCAGAACTCCATCCAACCTGGCCTTGAACACTTCCAGAGATGCAGCACCCACAGTTCTGTGTTCAAGGCATGACACTGCAATGAGTAGTCCTTAGTTTCTTATCCATGGTAGCAGAACCCCAAAGAAAATTAATAAGGGTGGGGGGATGTGTCTGACCAATGCTTACAGGTACAGTCAAATCCAACAAGCACTAGGAGGGGGTGTTCTCACTGAGTAGTTGGCAAGGGGATCCGTGTTCTTTCTTCAGAGTCCCCAAGCGCATGGTTTGGGCATGAAAGAGTGAAGCTTACTACATCTGAGAAGCTGAAAAGTGTACCCAAGAAAGGGATCCAGTGGGGGAGAGCTCTTCATCTATTGTGTTTTGTTTTGGCCTGTAGCACAGGTGCTTTATTCTGTATATCCTGGCCTTGGCTGTACCACCCTGCTGCTACATGTGAGATGTTAGGATTGATGTGCCAGTCCCCTTGCCTGGGCCTCAGGGAGTCCGAGGCACAGCGAATCCTTTGCTAGCTTGTGAGCAGCACTGTTTTGTCCTTAGCCAGCTCCTTCCTCAAAGCTCAGAACTGCTTTCACAACCCTCACAGGGGTTGACCTTTGTTTCTGCTGTCCATCCACCAGATGCAATTGTATGAGCTTAAGAGATTTGGCATTGCAGCTGGAACGAAGTCTAATCAGCAAGTTTAGACTTGCTAAAAACATCAAACTTGCTGAAACTTGCTCAAGCTGTACCTTGTTCGAGCCATGCAAAGGATCATCTTTCCATCTGCTGTGAAGGCACTGTGTCCCTGTAGCTTCAGTGGGATGATGTAGCAACACAGTATTTGCATTTCTGTAGAGCAAAGAATTAACCCAGGAATGACCATCCAGGAAACTGGAGGAAAAAGTTCCATACTTACTGGTGGAACTGAAACAGGCAAAATTGGACACATCTGTGCCCTCACTGAGTTTGTAGTCCTGCCTGAATTGCAGAGGGCAGGCCTTGGATTGGTGCATGCTGGTTTAAGTCTTGTTTCCTTAAAAAAAAAAAGTTTGCTGGAGCACTGGACTCCCCAGCAGGGTTTTAGTTTCTCCCATAAAGCATTTAAATCAGCACTCTTTAGTCAAGTTGCTCTGTAATGAGCCAGCTGATAGCGAGGTGCACCATGGAAACACAGAGACCTGGGGCTTCATGGCCTGACACCAGGCTCCCACTGTGCCTAAGTTAAGTCTGCTCTTCAATGAGTAGTGAGCAGCTTCAAGCTGTTGCTGCTTTCCCCTTTTCTGTTTAGTTTGACTGCACAAACACCCTGAATGATCAGATCCTGGAGAATGTCACGGTGCAGATGGAGCCAACAGAGGGGTATGAGGTCATTGGCTACGTTCCTGCCAAAATCCTGGTGTACAACCAGCCGGGTACCTGCTACACACTGGTGGCACTGTCTGAAGAAGATCCAACAGCAGGTAAACAGTCTGCACTCTTTTTTCCTGTATTGCTGTCATGGGTTGACCCTGGTTAGGTGCCAGGTGCCCACTCAGTCGCTCTATCACCCCCTTTCCCACTGGGACAGGGGAGAGAATAATATGGAGAAAAAAAACTAGCAGGGTGAGATAAGGCAGTTTATTACAGCAAAAAGAAAGAAACAAGTGGAGATCTGCGTGCGCAAGAGCTAAAGGGAAAAAACCAATCAGTCTCTACTTCCCACCAGCAGTGATGTCTGGACACTTTCTGGGAAGCAGGGCCTCAGCACGCATAGTGGTTCCTGCGGAAGGCAAACATGGAAGACTCATGAATTCCCCCCTTCCTCCTCTCTTCCTTCCCTTATATATCTGAGCTGATGTCATATGGTATGGAATATCCCTTTGGCTGACTGGGGTCAGCTGGCCTGCTTGTGTCCCCTCCCAGGATCTCGCTCACCCCCATCCCCTTTGGTGGGGGAGGGAATGTCAGAGGGACAGCACTGCTTGGCAGTAGCCAAAACACTGGTCTGTTATCAACACCAGCTACCAATGCAAAGCACAGCACTGTAAGGGCTGTCAGCTTTACCCCTGTCAGACCCAATCCAATTGCTTATCCCCACACATTCTACCTTACATCCCAGCCAGATATTTATAGCCTGTGTGTGGGTGCAGCCCTGCGTGATGCTGAGCATGACTTGTCTTTGCTGTTCTGGGGGCTGTCAAGCCTTCCTTGTCCTCTGCTGGTTCCCTTGCCCTGTAGTACTGCCAAGTTGGGCTGTGAGAACTGGTGTGTGAGTTGTCTTTCATGCACCCTGGCATGTCCTTCAGCCTTTCTTTGTGTTAGACATGGAGAGGCTGATGCTTGTAAAGTGCTGAGAGTGCCCAGATGCTCTGAGAAGCAAAAGGGTGTTTCAGAATTTGTGGGATGTCTGTTTGAATTGAACATCCCCCCTTGTTTGCTGCTATCCAGAACATGAATCAGGCTTTACCTGTGCTTTGGTTTCCCTAATTTATGCTCTGGAACTGCTTTCCTGTCATGTTTACTGCTGTTCACTCAGGAGTACCCATCTTCTAGAGATGAGTCATCACTTCCTTTCCCAGCTGAGTGGTATTAATGAGCTGCAGCATTGCAGTGCAAGGGGCTGTCATTTCAGAGGCGCATGAACTGATCCCTGTACGTGGATCTTGCCTCTTCACAAGGTGCTGGTGGGACATGTTTAGTTAGTATTCCCAACACAATGTGAGGTTCATTAGTAATAGCACTTGATCTGAGGACTATGGTCATCTTGTACAACCATCATGAGCCTGTCTTTATCACTGTTTGCTTAATATTATAAATAAATGGCTTGTCCTTGAGAGACAGAAACTGTTTGAGAGCTCTCTCTAGGTCAGTGGCTAAGCCTGTGTTGCTGACAGTGATGGGGAGAGCCTGGCTGTCCCAAACCTCCCAGCCCCATTCTTGCTCAAGGGAGTGTGGATGTGGTGGTAATGTGAGCTTTGCCTTTGCTTTCTTGTCTCCAGTGGCTTGCACATTCAGCTGCATGATGAAGTTCACTGTCAAGGACTGTGATCCCAACACGGGTGAGATGGACGACGAGGGTTATGAGGATGAGTATGTGGTAAGGAGCTGGGCATGTACCTGATCATGGAAACTGCTGTCATTTTGTGGGATTTTGCAATTTGAACTCGGATCCCTGCAAGCGATGATGTGACCAGCAACACTGAAGTGGGCAGCATTGCATAGAGGGAGCTCTTGCTGTCTCTGATGCAGACGGGAGTTTGCAGAGCTTGCTTTGTCTCATTTGGAGTATTCTCCTGTTGCACTGTAGATGGACACCTGACTGCAGGATATGTATGTTTTGGGAGGCCATGGTGCATCCTCCAGGTTTGTTGACTCTGCCCTGTGGGCTCCAGCAATGGCACACGCAGGGTTGTGGAGACAGAGGGCTGTTGGGCCTCTTTTGTTTTCCACAAGTTGGTCCTGTGGTGGCACAGTTAATTGTCTAGAGGCTTGCCTGGCACAGAGAAGTTGCCATCCTTGTTCTTATTCTGGGGAAGGCAGAGCTCTTTGCTCTCCAGCACTGATACTGCTGAAAGCAGTGGTGCTGCAGAAACACCTCTCTTCCTTGGAGAGGAAGGGATGTTGTTCACAGCTTCAGCTTGGCCTGTTAGCTCCAGAGACTGTTTTCTATGCGTTGCCTGTCACTGCTGTGAATCTGATTAGAGGCACTGCTGTGAAGTGAGTCACTGTCTTCCCAGAAGGAGTGGGGAGAGTTTTTTTCAATGGTACATGCAAGGTTAACCCTTCTCTCAGGTTCCTACCAGTCACCAAGGCAATTGAGTGATACTTAAACTCTTCCATGTGTTTCAACTAGAATCAGGAGGAGATTCTTTTCTGCAGCAATTGTTGGAATTAATGCAGGCTGGTGTCCTGCAGGGCACTGCCTGCCCTTCCTTACACACTCTGGAGGGACAAGCCTGGTTCTGCCTTGCACAGGTGCAGTCACAGCAGCTGCTCAGCTACCCTGGTGCCAGTGTTAGGTGATTGCATATGTCTGACAGTGTTTTGCTTTACCAGCCTACAAAATAAGCCAGAAAGGCAAAACACAAGCTTACATGTATTTCAGGGAAGCAAATGCTCAAGCAGCTATTTCTAAGCTTTTGTTTTTCCCTCTGTTTTGGCCATTTGTCCAGTGCTTTGATCTCTGTTAGGTCAAGGGCTGTGCTCAGAGCAGGAACTTGATTTGTAAGCCCTGGAAATGGCATCACAGTGCCTTTCTCAGGCCTAGCAGTTGCTCAGTAGCAAAGCAGAAGTGGAAGTGAGGCAGTCTCCTGCATTTACCTGACCTCAGGGAATCTGGTCTGAAGTTCACTCTGAGGATAACAGGGTTATGAGCAACGATGTTTCACTTGAACCTTTCCTACGACCAGCTTGAAGACCTGGAGGTCACAGTGGCTGACCACATCCAGCGAGTTCTGAAGCCAAACTTTGGAGCAGCCTGGGATGAAGTGGGTGATGAGTTTGAAAAGGAAGAAACCTTTACTTTATCTGCTGTTAAAACTCTTGAAGGTAAGGAAGGGTGTGAGCACAGCAGAGCTCTTATTTTCCCTCCAGCAGGCAGAGTCCAGAGGCCCGATGTGGCTCACTTTAGGTTTGTCCCAGAAAGTCTTAATGGGGCAAAACCCTTCACAAGCTTTACACCACAGCTAAATAGGGAGCTACAGTTACTGTGATAAGAAGTTAGTTAAGGTTTAAAAAAAAACTAATGAGTGTTTTGGGACCAGTGGAGACCAGGCTGGATTGTGGAGGCAAGAGAATATCTTGCTTTGCTCTTGTACTTTACTCTTCCAAGCAGACAGACCATGGTTCAGTTATGAACTCCCACCATTCTTCTTGAGACCAGTAAGAAAAAAATGCAAACAGAAGACATGAGGTTGGTGGGCAGGCTGGTGGGGTAAGCCCTCTTTCATCATGTATTAAAGAGTCCTATTTTTACTCAGAAGCCTGTGAAAACTCAGTTCTTTTGATGCCTTACTGGGTGTCCTTGTCCTGTAGCCATTTCTCTGCTCCCTTAAACAGCCCCTTGGGGTTTGAAATACTCTCCCTGAGGCCTTTTCATATTTCTCCTGATGACCTGTGTCTCCTGCAAAACATCTCCTTCCTTTGCAAGTCTCAGAGAAGCAAGCAACCTGACAGGGCTGTGCAGTAAGTGCAGCCAGCTGCACTCTCTTTCTGCCCTTGTCTGACTCATTCCCCCTCTTCTTTCTGTTGCACATCTGCTACATCAGATAACAGAACTCTCCCTTGGTAGCGGGGGTTTTTGTGTGTTGTCTTTGCAGTCCTTGTAGCTTCCAAAACCATGATTCTGACCAATGGTGTGTGTCCCTCAGGACAGGAAATGTGAACTCTAACATGTAGAGAGAGCTTGAGTCACTTTGAGGTGCTCTTTATGTGCCCCTGTTAAGATATCTGTGACACAGAGCCCATTTTACTTATTTTTTCTAACAGAGGCAGTGAGCAATATTGTGAAGTTCCTGGGGATGCAGCCCTGTGAGCGGTCAGATAAAGTGCCAGATAACAAGAACTCTCACACCCTGTACCTGGCAGGTGAGCTGTGGGGTGAGGTTCTGCTTGACGAGCAGCTCTGGGAGGTTGCACAGAGCTGCCTGTTGAAAATCAGGGCAGAGGTTTCTGATGGAGCTCACGGTGCTCTGGGTTGGATTCTGAGGCTTGTTCTGCCATGATTTCTGTCTCTGCAGTGCAGAGCAACTCATCTTGGGATCAGGGAGGGTGCTGTGGTGGGAGGGATGTTGGGATCAGCCCCAGGCTCAGCTGGGTGGAATTTGCTTGTGTTTGTCATCTATGGCATCCTGGCTTTGGAGCAAGCCTGGTGTGGGAAAGACAGCAGCCTTACCCAGCAGAACAGATGAGTACTGGAGCTCTTAGACATGCTTGGATCTCTTCTCACCTGGAGTCTATTTTACACTTTGTTTTCATGGGTTTTAACATTAGCAGGAATCCCAGGTATGTTACTATGAATGGGAGATGAGCTGCTTTAGGGTCTTTCCTGGCCCAGTACTAAGATTTGCCAGACTACCTGTGGGAAACCTGCCTGGGCCAAGCAGTAGTCTTCATCTTCAGACTTGCAGAGGAGAGCAGCCTGCAACATGCTCACCCTTTCCTCCCCCTCTCCTTTCCAGGTGTGTTCCGGGGTGGCCATGACCTCCTGGTGCGGTCTCGTCTTGTTCTCACTGATACGGTGACGATGCAGGTCACAGCCCGCAGCGCAGAGGAGCTCCCTGTGGATGTGATCATGGCCTCTGTCGGATAAATCCCCCTTTCCAGGACTGTCCTGACTCTGAGCCCACGCGGGCAACGCTTCTTTCTCTGGCAGCAGAATAAAGATCACGGTCACTACAGGAGCTTTTGTGTTCTCTGCAGTACAGCTGTACTTGGGGCTCTGTCTATAAAATTACCATGTTTTTAATCTCTGGCTGCGCCGTGCTCTGTCNCCCCGCGGGCGGGCGGGAGCGGAGCGCGGCGCACGGTGCCCCGCAGAGCCGGCGGGATGTGCGGGCGGACCGCCTGCACCTTGGCTGCCGACAACCTCCGCCGGGCCTGTGCCTACCGCGACCGCCGGGGCCAGCACCGGCAGCCCGAGTGGGTGCGGGCGGAGCGGTACCAGCCCTCCTACAACAAGGCCCCGCAGTCCGGTGGCCCCGTGCTGCTCTCCCGCCGCCACCTCTACCAGGTACCTGCTCCCTCGCTTGGGGACCGGCCACACGGGTGGCAGGGCCTCATCCCGGCTCCGGCGGGGGTGCTGGGCATCTTGCGACTCAAATTGGAGCGGAGGGAAGGAGGCCGTGCTTCCCGAGGGGGTGAGGGGCTCGCTCTGAACGGCCGTGGTTTGTTTCGTTTCGCTTTGCTGTACGTGGCAGGTATTGAATTTTCTAATTGCTAAAATGTCGCTTCTTGTTAATATTTACATGTTCAGAAGGAGGAGGGGAATTGGTGCTGTGCTTCCACCATAGTGTTTATGTTTTCTGCAAAAATGTGTATATAAGTGCTTAACCGTGGTTGAGTTTTTTCACAAATGCCTGTAATTGCTCTGCTGGTTTTAATCGGCTTTCATGAGGCACTTTTTTTTTTTTTTAAATTTCATAACTCTGTGGCATGTGTCCAGGTCACATTGGTAGTTGGGAAGAATAGAGAGAAAGAAAAAAATCTCAGCTCCGGAGCGGGACAGTAGCTGCACACCTGTGGTGACTGTTGTCCCGCCTAATTTACGCCTCACGCCACTTCCTCCGACAACCTGGGCAGCCTCTACGGCTGTTGGTGCTGCTCATTTGTTTCACACAGAAAGGGTGCCCGACCAACTGCTGCTCTTTGGCGTTCAGCGGGGTGAAACGGGGTACGCTCAACCGGAACACCCCGATCTGGACCCGCTCTGCTCTCCCTCCCCAGCTGGTGGGGCAGCTGCACTTTGTAGTCGTTACTGGCACAGGTGCTCAGGTGGGACCGTCGGTGGGACCACTCAGGAGTGCTGTGGGCAATGCCATCAGGCATTCCTCCTGCGCTCCTTTCCTGCTTTAGGGGTCCCACATCCCCCTGAGAGCAGGCAATGGAGCTGACGGAGCAGAGGAATATGGGGCAGGGAGTGTGGTACAGGTCACAGGCGGACACTTACTTAGTTGTCCATTGCTGTTCAAGTTGTTAGGATGCTGGTGTGGTGTAGGGTGTCCCTTTTTGCCACTCCCGCCCTGAGGGAGGCTCTGAAAGACTTCACAAAATTGGGCACATCCATATTCCTGCATACACACACCTATAGTAGATGTATATGTGTGTCTATCTACTGCAGTCCTTTGGGAGCACTCGGCCCAGCACATGCTGNCCGCGGTGTGGTAGCCGCCGCTCCCGCTGTCGTTCCAATCAAACAGTGCTGCGGCTCTTCCCGGCTTTGTTGGGGGCGGGACCGGCGTTTCCGCGGCGCGGGCCGGCCCTGCCCCCGGCCGCAGCCCCTCCCCCGCGGGCGGGCGGGAGCGGAGCGCGGCGCACGGTGCCCCGCAGAGCCGGCGGGATGTGCGGGCGGACCGCCTGCACCTTGGCTGCCGACAACCTCCGCCGGGCCTGTGCCTACCGCGACCGCCGGGGCCAGCACCGGCAGCCCGAGTGGGTGCGGGCGGAGCGGTACCAGCCCTCCTACAACAAGGCCCCGCAGTCCGGTGGCCCCGTGCTGCTCTCCCGCCGCCACCTCTACCAGGTACCTGCTCCCTCGCTTGGGGACCGGCCACACGGGTGGCAGGGCCTCATCCCGGCTCCGGCGGGGGTGCTGGGCATCTTGCGACTCAAATTGGAGCGGAGGGAAGGAGGCCGTGCTTCCCGAGGGGGTGAGGGGCTCGCTCTGAACGGCCGTGGTTTGTTTCGTTTCGCTTTGCTGTACGTGGCAGGTATTGAATTTTCTAATTGCTAAAATGTCGCTTCTTGTTAATATTTACATGTTCAGAAGGAGGAGGGGAATTGGTGCTGTGCTTCCACCATAGTGTTTATGTTTTCTGCAAAAATGTGTATATAAGTGCTTAACCGTGGTTGAGTTTTTTCACAAATGCCTGTAATTGCTCTGCTGGTTTTAATCGGCTTTCATGAGGCACTTTTTTTTTTTTTTAAATTTCATAACTCTGTGGCATGTGTCCAGGTCACATTGGTAGTTGGGAAGAATAGAGAGAAAGAAAAAAATCTCAGCTCCGGAGCGGGACAGTAGCTGCACACCTGTGGTGACTGTTGTCCCGCCTAATTTACGCCTCACGCCACTTCCTCCGACAACCTGGGCAGCCTCTACGGCTGTTGGTGCTGCTCATTTGTTTCACACAGAAAGGGTGCCCGACCAACTGCTGCTCTTTGGCGTTCAGCGGGGTGAAACGGGGTACGCTCAACCGGAACACCCCGATCTGGACCCGCTCTGCTCTCCCTCCCCAGCTGGTGGGGCAGCTGCACTTTGTAGTCGTTACTGGCACAGGTGCTCAGGTGGGACCGTCGGTGGGACCACTCAGGAGTGCTGTGGGCAATGCCATCAGGCATTCCTCCTGCGCTCCTTTCCTGCTTTAGGGGTCCCACATCCCCCTGAGAGCAGGCAATGGAGCTGACGGAGCAGAGGAATATGGGGCAGGGAGTGTGGTACAGGTCACAGGCGGACACTTACTTAGTTGTCCATTGCTGTTCAAGTTGTTAGGATGCTGGTGTGGTGTAGGGTGTCCCTTTTTGCCACTCCCGCCCTGAGGGAGGCTCTGAAAGACTTCACAAAATTGGGCACATCCATATTCCTGCATACACACACCTATAGTAGATGTATATGTGTGTCTATCTACTGCAGTCCTTTGGGAGCACTCGGCCCAGCACATGCTGCCAGGGCCAGCAGCTGTGGGCAGAAAGTGAGAGCAAGCTGGGGGGGAATCGAAAGCCACAAACTGTTTCCATTGTCCAACAGCAGGTAATATGCAAAGCACAAGCAGTGAAAGTGCACTAGATCAGCAGAGATCACATGATTAAAATGAAAGTGAGGCTTTTGCCCCTTTGGGATGTTTGGTGTTACCAGGGGAGGTTTTGAGGACTTTGACACCAGCCTGACATGGCTGTTTACTCAAGAGCTTGTGAGTTCATGTCTCCAGCCATTTCCACTTAAAAAAAGCTGTGTTAATTCTTCCAGGGGGTTGGATGAGCCTCACAGTGACGGTTCTTTATTCCTGCAAAATATTCATGTGCTTTCTGCTGAAGATTAATTCTTACATGAAGGCTATTAAGAATATGCAAAGGATTATAATTAGTGGCTATTTCTGCATGGCTTGTGACGGGGGGGCAGTAAGCCCCAGCTTGTCTCTTGGTAGAGATGCTGGCCAGATACCTTCTTTTAGGGGGCAAAGGCACTTCCATAGGACTTCCAAAAACACCTCTCTCAAGCTGTGGGGATGCTTGTGGTCTCTGTGACATTGCTCTGACTTGAGGTGTTTCTCTGTTCATTCAAAAGGATGCTGACTCCTCCGAGCGGGTCCTCATGGACATGCGCTGGGGCCTGGTGCCCTCCTGGTTCAAACAGGACGACCCCTCCAAAATGCAGTTCAACACCTCCAACTGCCGCAGTGATACCATGCTGAGCAAGTCTTCATACAAGGTGAGCTGCTGCCACCTTTGTGTCCCGCTTGAAGAAATCTTGTCGTCGGCAAAACCAGGGCTGAAACATCTGCTGGGCAAGTACTGGTCACCACTTGCCATTGCACAGAGGAGCAAGTCCCTGTACTGCAAGGTTGGGAGTTTCATTAAAACAGAAGAGCTGAAAAGGCAGTTACTGGTTAAGCTCATCATTTCACTAGTGGTGCCATTTGTGCATCCCAGGGGCAATTTAGGAAAGCCTTGGGAGGGAGCGAGATGGCTGGGTGGTTGCCGGAGCCCTTCTGCCATTGCAGGCTGCCTGAGGCTGCTGTTCACCACTCACTTATGCTGTCTCTCCCCAGGGTGCTCTCCTCAAGGGCAATCGCTGCGTGGTCCTGGCAGATGGCTTCTACGAGTGGCAGCAGCAGAGTGGGGGAAAGCAACCATATTTCATTTACTTCCCCCAGACCAAGGACGCCATGGTACGGAGTCCCTTGCTCTGTCTAAACGCTTGCACCCAGCTCTTGGGCCCCTGCTCCCACCGGCTTCCTGGGGAAGAGCCCACCTCTCTCCTGCTGTGCCCATCTTTGGGAGTCTGTTTCCCAGTAGGGCTGTGTTCTTCGCTGGGCTCGACACTGTCACCCCTCTGCGGCTGGCGGTCTCCAGGCTGTGAAAGGTGACACAACGTCCCTGCCGTCACGGTCACTGCTCCCCACGTGCCAGATATTTGCATGGCTGGGCAATGTGGCTCACAGGGGACTGGGCTGGGAGTTTCACTACCACTTTCATTTGTCTGAACCTGTGGCTGGGATGTTCAGAAGGGGAGGAGAGCACTGGCTTGCCTGTGGGAAGATGAGGGTCCTGGTACCTCTCCTGGAGTTACCTCAAATCAGTAGAAAGACTCCCTGGAAAGCCTCAGATTAGTTCTGTTCATGACTCAGATCTGTCACTGACCTGCCTCAGCACTGGCAAATCTGTGCTGCTTTGACTGTCCATGGACCAGCACTGACCAGAACGATGGGGCCTCTCTCCTGCAGGACAAGGAGGTGGAGAGAGACAAAGAATGGAAAGGATGGAGGTTGCTCACTATGGCTGGGATTTTCGACTGCTGGGAGCCACCAGCAGGAGGAGAAACGCTGTACACTTACACCATCATCACTGTGGATGCCTCCAAGGACGTGAGCTTCATCCATCACAGGCAAGTGAGAGCAGGCAAAGGGGGTTGCAGGGTGGAGGGGGATGAAGGAGAGCTGCATCTTTAGACACCAGTCTAGCTGCACGCAGGCACAGAGTGCAGCCTCCTCCTCCTGCTCTCGGAGAAAAGCGCTACAACATACTGACTCATTTTGGGTCACCAGCTCATGCCCTTTCCATAAATCACCATCTTTGTGCTCCGTGGGTGGCAGTTGGAATTGGATCACTTTCTGGAATTGGTCTCCCTGCCTGACCAGGGCCTGGCAGTTAACCCCTCTGCCTCTTCCAGCAAATCAGTTACCTGATGGAAGTGAGTGTGCACTCTGGCTTGTGGAAGAGCATCCCGCTGCTTCAGTTTTCCCTGTTTCCTCCAAGATGCCAGCTCCTTGCTAGCTTACAAGTCTGCGTTTTGCCACCACACTCTCACATATCACTGCTGAGCTTTGTCTCCAACTGTCTCATCCCTTAGGATGCCAGCCATCCTGGATGGAGAGGAAGCCATTAGGAAATGGCTGGACTTTGCTGAAGTGCCAACCCAAGAAGCTGTTAAACTCCTCCAGCCCACACAGAACATAGTTTTCCACCCAGTGTCCACCTTTGTCAACAACATCCGCAACAACACACCTGACTGTCTTGCACCCATTGAGCTGGGAGCCAAAAAGGTGGGTGCTGGTGGGGGCTTGGCAGGGGGGAGTTCAGCCACAATGATGTCCCTGAGCTGGGTGCTGCCAGGCTGCAGGAGGGATGGCAGTAGACAGTGTCTGAAGAGCATGCCTGTGCTTGATTCTGGAGTGCAGAGCCCTGGACAGATTCCCTTCCCTCTGCTTCCAGAAATAAAACTTTCAGCCCATGCCAGGATTTTGCTGCCAAATGAGGCAAATTCCATGTGAAGTGGGTCTTGGAACAAGCCTGTTCCCAGCAGTCTGGGGACCCTCCCACACAGAAGTGCCTGATTGCAGGCAGGGCCATTGCTCCAGCCTCCACATCCCACTCTGGACCAGCTCTTGCAGCCGTCTGGCTGCCCTGCTCTCACTGTGCTTCTGACTTCTCTCACACTGTCTTTTGTCTATCCAGGAGGTCAAAGCCACCCCAAGCAACAAAGTCATGCTGGACTGGTTAAAAAGCTCCCAAGAGGGCTCTCCCCAGAAGAAAGAAAAAGACTTGCCCAAGTGGACAAGTCAGTTCATCCACAGCCCTTCGCCGAAGAAAACCAGCGCAGGTGTCCTGCAGCAGTGGCTGGGGAAGCACGGACAGCCAGCTGCGAAGAAGCACAAGGCTTAGGCACCAGCTGGGATGGCTGGCTGTCCCCTTTATCCCTGATTTTCCTAAACAGAGTGAGAAATGGTGTTTTTGGAAGGCTTTGCAGACTGGTGTTCAGGTCATCCAAGCCTCTCAGGTGTTGATCTGCTGCTCTAGGTTTTTGTCTCTTTGTGTTTTGTTAAAGGTTGATGTTTGTAAAGATTTTGGCTTTGTCCTGTGTTGACAGGAGTGAATATAACCTGTTGGCCTCCCTCCCTGCCAGTCATGCCAAGCGAAGATAAAGCCCTGAGAAGCATCTCAGCCTGCTAGTAAGGAATAACTTCTGCCTCCTGACAATGTTAATAGTTCAGGTCTCTTTCTGTTTGGTTTTCTCTTCCCTTTTTTTTATGTTAAACTGATACCTCTTTTCCACTGCTTCTGTACAAATCCGTTTCCAATACTATTGCCCTCAAAAGATGGCTGCAGTACTGAGGAACAAGCAGTAAATATTATGAGGAAACCCCAGGCTGGGAAGATCTGCCCAATCCACCGTGCTCTTCACCAGCATTGCTACATGCATTCATGGCTCCTAAACAGGTAGATGTTCAAGTGGCACCTGGGAGGAATTGGACTTTACTTAGGTTTCCCTGCAGACAGCAGGGTGGAACTCTGTCTGTCACGTTGTTTGTACAATCATTTTGTTAATGGGATTTGAAGACTTAGAGAGGATTTCCTTGATCTGGGGAGGGATGCACTCCGCGTTATTTGAAAAGGTCGGTCATTAAAGCCCAGATAACCAAAGTGCCATTACAGAACAGCATAGGGCCGTTGTTTTTGAGGTCAGGGATTTTGTAAACAGAGCCAGATGTTACAGACCAAAAGCTTTACACGGTGAAATCCTTGCTAGAAATCAGTGCTGCCTTTGTGTTGGAAACAATAAAATGGGCTTCACTGGCTGGCTGCACCATGCCCTTGTCCATGTGTGTATCTGTGTCCCTCTTGCCCACTGCAGCCCCAGTGCTCCTGTTTTGCAGGCAGAGCTTGTACCTCCTCTCCATCTGCTGAGAAGCAAGCCACCTACCCACTGCTGAGCTCTGAGGGTCTGAGCTCTGCAAGGCCATGTCAGTGGAGCATTTCCATTTGCCAGTGGTAAACGTTCTCTGGGGATTGATTCTGGGGTTCCTCTAGAGTCATCTGTCCTTGGGGAGCTGCAATGGTGGCTGTAACTGAGGCTTGTCTCTGGGGAGGGACAGCAGAGCCAGGGCAGGAGCCACAGGATGGACACCTGGGGAGACCCAAGTGCTCTGGGAGTGAAATCCACTTCTGAATCCCTCACGTGCTACAGAGGCAGCTGCGCGCAGGTTTCAAGGCTTCTGGGAAGCTGGGGTGGGATTAGGATTTCTATCCAGAAAATTGCTAGCTGGCTCCTCATTGCTGTCACCGTGACTTGAGGCAAGAGAATCACTGTATTGGCAGCGCCTGGCAGAATAGTTTCAGCTTCTGTTACTGGCACCTTGATACCTGTCCTTGCAGGAGCCACAACAGGAGGTTTCCCTGCCCATGATTGTTCCAGGATGAGCTGCTCAGGTCTCCCAGCTTAGTCCGTGCTAACTACAGATGAGGCTTTTCTAAAGGTCACCAGCTCATCTCAAATTCATTTCAGGTCTCCAGTTGCTGTGGAGGGAGTGAAGATGCTGAGCACGGGTGGGGGGGATGCTCAACTTTCCCAGCTCTGGAGAACATAATCCTTCCCCTGGGGGCACAGGGGCGATGCAAAGACACAGTGTATAGGTTATCTCTCTCCAGACGGTGAGCACCAGTAGCAGCATCGCCAAAAAAAAACCAACCTAAAAACCCTACGTTGAGTGTTTAATGAGGAGGTGTTATTGCTGAGCTACATCACCTTTAAACTGGAGTTGGGCTGCTCGCCCAAGGCTGTTCGAGGCAGTTCCTCTAAGCTGGTGTGGAGATGACCACAATATACCTGGCCTGTCCGCAGAAACTGATTCGGAAGAAACTTTCCCCTTTGATACGTGGGGAGACAAAGGAGAGTAGTGCTCGATAGAGGTTGCCCTCGCTATCGGAGGTTCTTTTCCCCGTAGCATCGCCCTCGCCCGCAGACTTTGGCATCCTTCCGGGAGAGACATCCCGCTGGCCATAGGTTTGGGCAAGGCAAACGGGCACAGCGCTGCCGGGACACCCACNGAAGTCCGGCGGAAAGGCGCGGGCTAAGGCCAAGTCGCGCTCGTCGCGGGCCGGACTGCAGTTCCCCGTAGGGCGGGTGCACCGGCTGCTGCGGAAGGGTAACTACGCGGAGCGGGTGGGCGCCGGGGCGCCGGTGTACCTGGCGGCTGTGCTGGAGTACCTGTCGGCTGAGATCCTGGAGCTGGCGGGCAACGCGGCCCGCGACAACAAGAAGACGCGCATCATCCCGCGGCACCTGCAGCTCGCCATCCGCAACGACGAGGAGCTCAACAAGCTGCTGGGCGGCGTGACCATCGCCCAGGGCGGCGTCCTGCCCAACATCCAGGCTGTGCTGTTGCCCAAGAAAACGCAGAGCTCCAAGAAGTGAGCGCTGCCCCCGTCCCCCTGCCCCCAGCTCCCTTCTCACCACTGCCTCACCTCTCCTCCCACTGGGGCTAGGGTTCCCCGTCCTGCCCCTCAGCCCGGGCTGGGTGGTGAGCCCTGGCAGCACCCCACTAGCCCTTCACTAGCTCCCATGGCCTGGGCTGCGGCAGGATGCTGGGCGAGCATGGGTGAGGTCAGGCCCTGCTTGTGCCCCCACTCTGCCTCTCTTCCTTCTGTAAGAAGTGGTTTTGGAGGAGGCAGCTGGATCACAGCTGTTGGCAGTGGTGACATCTGGAACCGTGCGGTTAGGTCACGGTGCAGAGCTGCTGGTAGCTGCTGAGGATTGCTGTAGCTGGCATAGGGATGGACACAGGCACCCCTGGCTGCCTCTCCCCTCTGCCAGCCCTGGGACTGTGCAGGGCCCCCCCAGCTGGCCTTGCTCGCCCTGGTGTGTACTCGCTGCTGCTGTGCCCCCGCCTCCATCCTCAGCAATGCCATCCCGGCCACACTGCAGCTGCAAGGGTAGAGGGCTGGAAAACGTGAAGAGGAGGAAAAGTTTCTCCATTGGCAAGAAGTGGCTGTTAGTCTTAGTTTTGTTCATGGTAAAACTAGTGCATTGCCTACTGTAAAGAAGCTTTGGTCCTATTTATTTTAAGGTCTCTATTTTTGGGTACATCCCTGTAAAGTCACCTCCTTGCAGCTCCCTGGCTTGGTGGGTGCTGGGCTACTCGGTGTGCTTACATACCGTGGGTCCTGGTAGCAGGGTGGGGTGGAGGCTGCAGTGACAAATCCCCTCGGAGAGCGTCGCAAGGTCAGGCACCCGCCGGGAGCGGGAGCTGCCATCTTCTGCCATGGCTCCCCTCCTCTCCCAGCTGCAGAAGCCCTTCGTCTCGCTGAGAGCTACCCTGTACCCTGGTTGCACCTCTGGAAATGACATACTGTGTCTCTTTTTTGTTGTTATTTGTTCGTTCAGCACTATTTCTGGCTCTGAGAAATAAAGTGGTGATGATATCTGTTAACTGTAACCCTTTATGGATTAATATTTCTTTTGAAAACCACTAGAGTTTGTATTAAAGCCCACTCCTGGCTAGTGCTGTATTTATTTCCTGGTTGTGTGGCAAATGTCGAGCATGGGGGCAGGATAGCTGTCCCATGACCCCTGGAATAGCTGATGCAGAGACAGCTTTCCTGCTGCCTAGCGCAGCCGCTTCTGTGAGGCTGATAGTTGTGTGCATGCAGCAGTGTTGAGGCAATCGGACCTAGACCTTCATCACGTTTTTTTAAGTAAAAAAGAGCATCTTCTATTTATGTGCTGTAAGTAGCATGTGTTCAGCCTATTGAATCAGCTGTTAATCTTGTGGATGAAGTAACTTACCCTGGCTCAGTTCAATGTTATCTAGAGTAGATGAACCTGGATGCTTGTCAGCTGTCTTTATGCAGGGGTTTTTCATTCTGGCATGTGGGAGCAGTGTGTTCATTGGTTGTGTTGATGGGGGTGTGGAGGTGTCCCACGATTCCACGGGGGTTCTGTGACCTCAGTGGGTGGTGACAGTAGGGCACAGCCCCACTGCAGCAGCACAGACCTCCTGGGACCGCTCTGCCTCCTGCAAAGGGACTGTTACAGTCGGTGAGGTGGGGATGAGCAGTTTCCTTTCTGCTGCCAAGTGTGGTGGTCAGTGTGTCTGTGTCCTAGTGTCTTGGTCTCTCCCTCTTGTTTTCTCCAGGACCAGCATTCTGTAAACCTGAGAGTGCTTTGTATTTCTTAGAAAAATGCAGAACTTGTGATTCTGAAAAGAATGGTGCAAACGTGGTATCTGATTAAACTGGTTCCCTGTTGAATGCTCTTAAATGTGCTGTATCTTGTCACCTGACCAAACTCATGGAATCTGGCAGGTTCTCTGTGTTCTCTAGAAAAGGAGAAGGGGAAGGACTAGTAAAACACCAGACAGGACCACTGCTAATCTGTGTGTTTGCCCTTCACTCAGTCTATGCCTACCCTGGGAGCAGGTAATACTGTTGTCTGGCTCTTTTCCCTGCTATGGGAATACCACATTGCCTGCTTGCTCTGTCACAAGTGCGAGGGAGCTTCAGCTGCTCCTGGCTGGGTGTAGTGGAGGAGGAGTGAGGCTGGACCCAGGACCCTCCCCCAGTGCTGAAGGTGCCCCATGGGCTGCTCCAGGAGCCTTTGGGTGACCTTGCAGGCAAGTAGACAGAGATGAGAAAAGCTGATCCTGAAGGGAGGGAAGGAACTTTGGTGATGCAAGACTGTTTGTTATTCTCACACCCTCTCCTTTGTTGGACATTCCCAGATGGCTGTCCAGGAGACTGCTGTACAAACCAGTATTGCACTCGGCTTGGGTTTTAGGGAGGAAGGGTTGTGGGAAGCTTGGATGACTCCCAGTGGCGTTAGGGTTGGGTGCTGGTTGGTCTGTGCAGGGCTGTAGGAGGTTTGGATCCCAGCTGGGGGTGCTGGGCAGTGTCACCTGCTGCTCTGCCAACCGTGCTGTGCCAGCACAGGGCAGCAACAAGCACTGGGGCGGGGGGGCTGCTGCCCAGGAGCTTGCAGCCACCCTGGATATTGTGTGGCTGGTGGAGTGGTGAGGGTGCTATGACTGGGTGCTGGTGGCACACAGAGTGCCCTTGACACTGAGCTCCAGCTGGGTTCTGAACTGCCTCTGCTGGCATGGGACAGACCAGCTGGGGAAGCTGAGATGTTGCAAGCCAGACCAAAGGAAATCCTGTCTACAGCAAGCATTGCTGAAGTGCTTGGCCTTCATCAGCTCATGAACTTCACAGCTGAACATCGTTGTGACCAGGAGATTTGGAAATCTTGGTCTTTATTATAAAGCTGGAAAAAATGTGGTCACTGTCAAGCCTGCAGCTTCAGGGATGGGTCTTGTGCTTTCTAGAGGGGTGTTAACTGGTCCTGGCTCTTCTGAATGCTTCATAGCACCAGAGCAGCTGTGCTCATAAAATGTGAAGGACTCGGCTGAGTAGAGCCTTCCCCAGAGGTCAAGTGAGCCTGGAAAGGTGTCTCTTGGTCTGTGCTTCCCTTAAGGAAGAGGGCTGGGATGCTGCAGGATTCTCCCCTTGCCTCTTGGGTAACTGAAGATGAGATGAGCACAGACCAGGAGTTGAAAGCTGCCTGCTGTGGGAGGCTGCTGTGCATCTCACCACGTGCAGCAGAGTCTCTGCCAGCTGTGTCCCTCAGCTCTGGAAGTTTGATGAGCCACTGGCTCTTGGAAGTCCCCAGGGCTTGGGTTTCTCTCCAGAGCCTGGTCCTCTTGGTTGGCAGCACCCAAGGGAGCTCACTCAGGGATGCTCCAAAATCACGGCTCCTGGCAGGCTCAGCCTGTGAGGTAAGACAGCTCCAGCTGGATTGGCACAGTGTGTCACCCTGCTGCCTTCCCTGTGCTGGGCAGCTGGAGGGTCACTGCCTTCCCTCTGCTCTTACCTGCCCACAGGAAAGCGCCTACCAGGAATGCTGGAGAGGTGGTTACAGAGTTTGCCTTGCAGATGGGTGCTGAGGAGAGCTGAGCCCTGAGATGGGTTTGGTTTAACCTCCCCTCTTGGGGAGCAGGGTGACCCCTCTGCCTGCAGTCCTGTGTCCCAGCCCTTGGTGAGGGCATCCCCTCTGATCCTCCCAAATCTGCAGTGTCAGCTATTGGCTAAGGACACAACTGCAGGTCAATGCCAGAATGCAGCAGCGCTCTCCCAGACTTGGTGTGGGGTGGCAGGATCACAACTGCTTCTTCTAAATACAGACCTGGAGGGAGGCTGCAGCCTCCTGGAGCAGACCAGTGCTGGTCTTTTCCAGGAGCATGGCTGGCTTCTCTTCCTGGATGTAGCAAAAGGACTTTTCTTCAGGGAGTAAAACTTGCTTCCCTTCTCCCTGCTTGTTCTCTAAGGGGCAAAGGGATAAAGCTGCTGCCCCAGGCCTGACTTGGGGCACTGGAGCAAGGGGCTGTTCCTTTCCCAGGAGTACTGAAAGGCCCTGCCATTGCCTGGTGTGACAGTCCCTAGGCACCACTGGCTGCTCTCCCTGTCACCTCTTCTTGGGGGATGTTAGGTATGGGCCTGATCCATGCTGTATTCCCTAGGCACAGGGACCATGGTGATGCTCAAGAACAGCAGCTCGCCAGGGCTGGAGCAGCTCTCGGGCAGTACTCCTGGCTGGTGGAGGCAGTGGGGCAGGACCCTGGTGTGGGGCTGAACTGGGGTGATGGCAGCCCTGCCAGGGGCTTACCCACGGCCGGCCTGGGAGGTACAAGGCACCTCCACCTCCTCCGGCCCTCCGTACCCCACTTCCCGTCCCTGCTGTAGGGGGCTGGGCTGCCGGTCCTTGTCCCCTCTCTCCTGCAGCCCCGGTGCAAGCAGCGGGTGCCCGGGGCACAGAGGGCGATGAGCCGAAGCTCATCCCTCGCCCCGTGCTGCCTCCCGCAGCACGCAGAACAAGATGGCCCAGATCCCCGTCGGGATTTACGCAACATCGCCGGGTGCGCTATAAATAGACATCGCCCGGGGGGGCTCCGGCGCTCCTCCCGCTGCCGCTCCTGCTTCCGGGGACTGGGGACGTTCCCGGCCAGAAAGGCAGCTAGGGGGTGTGCCCTGGGAGCTGCCCCTGTCCAACCCGGGTGTTGCGGGGTTAGTCAATGCCGACTGGGGCGGGGGTCTGTGCTGCGGGTCCGCCGGGGATACCCCCGCCCCACTGCTCAAGGAGCTCAGCCGAGCGCAGCTGCGCAAGGATCGCGCTCCTCCCTTGCCTCCATAGCGAGGGACCCTCCTTATGCTTCTGTCCTCCACTCCGAGAAAGATGCGGGCTCTGGGCATCAGCACCCGCACGGATCCCGGCCAGCAGGGAAGCCCCACTAGGACCGGCCCCCTTCCTGCCCGGTCCCCGACGCCTACAGGGAGCACACGGGAGATGCGTTTTGTACCAATTTATTTGAAACGACGATAAATGAAAAGGAAAAAAAAAAAAANGGGTGGAAAAAATAAGGCTGCAGGAGAAGGGGAAGGCGGGATGGGGCAGCCGCAGCCCCGCTCACCGCGCACGGCGGCGGCTGCGGAGGCGAGTCAGCAACACAAAGACAAAGCGGATCCCCTGGGGTCTGTCCTCAGAGCAGTCTGTGCCGCGGGGCTCTCAGTCCGAGGGGCGGCGGGAGGCTCCCTGCGCCTCGATCTCATGCCTTCCGGCTCTTGAGCGCCTTGGGCTTTGCCGACTTCTTCACCTTCTTGCCCCCGGGGGACGCAGCTCCCTTCTTGGTAGCCTTCTTCGCTTTGCCCTTGTCCTTCTTCGCCGCCGCGCCGCCGGCTCCCTTCTTGTGCGATTTCTTCTCGCNAAAAAACATTAAAGGCCATCGCAGGTGCGGCCGCCGGCCGCCAGGGGGCCGCTGCTATGGCGGCCGGAGCCGCCAGGGGGCACCGTGGCCCTTCGGTGCGGCCNGCGCCTCGATCTCATGCCTTCCGGCTCTTGAGCGCCTTGGGCTTTGCCGACTTCTTCACCTTCTTGCCCCCGGGGGACGCAGCTCCCTTCTTGGTAGCCTTCTTCGCTTTGCCCTTGTCCTTCTTCGCCGCCGCGCCGCCGGCTCCCTTCTTGTGCGATTTCTTCTCGCGCTTCTTGCTCTTGGCCGCCGGCTTCTCCGCCCGCCGGGTCGAGGAGAGAGTCGCTTTCTTGTGGGACTTGTGGGCGCTGCTGCCCGCGCCCCCCTCGCCACCGCCTTCCAGCTTCTTCCTGTTGAGCTTGAAGGAGCCGTTGGCTCCGGTGCCCTTGACTTGGAGCAGCGTGTCGTTCTGTACCAGTGCCTTGATGGAGTACTTCAGGTAAGTCCTGCCGTTCTGCTGGTCGAACCAGGCCACCTTCTTAGCCTCATTATAGATCTTGGCCAGCGAGGAGCCATTGCGCTCGCCCAGCTTGCGGATCGTCTCCACCACTAGCTGGCTGTATTTGCCCGGCTGATTCTTCTTCTTGTTGTTCTTCTTTTTCTTCGATGGCGACAACGAGGCGCCGCCGCCTCCTTTCGCCTTCTTAGCAGCCGCTTTCTTCTCCGGAGAGAGCGGCGCCTCCTCTGCCTCGGTCAGGGGCAGATCGGCTTCTTCTAGCTCTGCCGACATGGTGCGGGGAGTTGCGAGCCGCGGGCCTGAGCGGGGGCGGGCGGGGGCAACGGCGGCGTGGCGGGGCCCTGCAGATACGCTGTGTCGGCTCTTCTCGGTGCGCGTTCTGCCGGGGCGGGCGCCGCCGCCGCCCTTTATATGGGCACGGGGCGGAC
>VZTZ01002025.1:489901-506252 GCA_013400955.1 Drymodes brunneopygia
GGTGAGGCGGCGGGGGGCGGGGGGCGGTGGCGGCAGCGCTGGCCCTGTGTTCTCCGGAGGGAACTAACACAGGCGACGCCCTCCTGCGGCCGCCGGCAACAGCACGGAGATGCCCCACCGAGGCCAGTGGTCCCCGCCCCGGTGACTAGGGCCGCCGCCCCACCGACCCTCATCTCCCGTGGCCATCCCGGGGGAGCCCTGTGTGTCCGGTATGACCCCCCCGCTCCCGGCGGCCATCGCCCCGCAGCGGCGGGGCCGCGGTAGGGCTGGGGAGGGGCTGGGAAGCCTCCCGACCTGGCTCAGTGCCGTGGGTGCGGGGCTGTTTGTGAATCGTGGCCCCCTGCAGCCTCTGCCTGCCGTGGTAGGGGGGCGGGGGCTCGAGTCCCGCTGCAGGCGCAGCTCTGTATAGGCTGGGCAGAGCACCAGCGGTGCTCTGAAATCCTTCCTTCCCCCCCTCCGCCCCCAATTTACCCCATCTCCCCAAATCCCACCGGGGAAACGCAGCTTCGGGGAGAAGGCAGTGCACCACGCCTCCCTGGCCGAGCGCCGGGGTCTCCCCCTGCTTCTTAGAGTGGTATCCATGTTCCCCGGCCGCGGGTGGGCCGGGGGAGTGAGTGCCCAGGGGCACCCCCGCAGCCGGCACACGCGTGTGCTGGGACACGGGGCACAGGCACGGGGCTGTACCCGGGTGTGCCCACACCCCTACACCTGCACCCGCACACAGAAACACACACACATCTGCGCACACAAGCACATACATGCGCGCACACCCACACGGGCACACCCGCACACAGTCGCACCCCGCCCCCTGCCCACGCACGCCGAGCCCGCACAGCCCCGCCGCCTTCCCCCCCTCCTCCCCCTCTCCCTATCCCCGGACTCTCTCCGCCATTTCCCTCGCCCAGCCCCCGCCGCCGGAGGGGACAAGGCCCGACTGGCCGCGGTTTTGAGGGTCAGTGGGGCAGCAGGATCCTGCCAAGCCGCGTGTGTGACCCCGTCCCGAAGCGGGGTACCCTGTCCCGCCCCCTGCTCCCCCAGCCCGAGGAGAGAGCCCCCCAGAACAGCGGGGTTCGGCCCCGCCCCGCAGCCGTGCCCAGGCACCCCTGTGATGAGTTGTGCCCGGCCTCTGGGGCCTGCGAGGCTCTCGGGCACGAGGAGAGGTCGCAGCCCCAGCAGCTCGGGGGCGGCCCTGGGATCCCCCATCGGGAGCCCCTCGGAGCATCGAGAGCATCGAGCACGCACTCCTGAGACACGGCACCCACCGCCTGCACGGCTGTCACCGGGCAGGGGGTGTATGATGTGTACACGTGTGGAACATGCAAACACACACCTGTACACCTGTAAATGTAACACAGTAGCCCGATGGAAGCTTACAGCTAAGCCGGCTGTAGATTGTGGTTGGTATGTATGTTATGTGTCTATTATAGATGTGTGATATCTAATAGTCGTTATTTAATGTAATAGCTACATGTAAATTTAAAATAAATGTAAGTGCATGCATACACATAAAGACCTTATTGTAGGTTTCATAAACATATGAAAATTTAAGAACAATACATGTGGATAGGTGGGTGGATGTGCAAGCAGGGCTGGGCAGTGAGTGCACTGATCTCACCCCGGCTGTGTGGCTGTGAGCAGCACAGGGATCCAGCACCTCTCCCCAGCCACAGAGAGCCAGGGCTGTCAGTGAGGGCTCCTCTTCTTCCCCTCCAAAGACAGGGTAGGGAATGGAACACACACGTGGAAATACATGGAGGTATATTTATGTGAATAGAATGTGTGGGGGAGGCTGCTTGTGTGTGTGTGTGAAAGAAACACAGAGAATGGAAGAAAATAGCCCCAAGAGACAGCGAGCCTTATTCACACACATCTCTCATACATATATACGTACATATCTACAGAGAGTGTGAGGTTCACAGGCAGTTCTCTCTTGCTATATATACACACATTGGCATATACAGAAATGGGGGATGAGAGAGTGAGCATGCTGTTCAAACGTTCTCACTATGCACACACAGACATATATGCATTATATATTGATATGGGGATAAGCTCTCACACTCTTTTCTCCTGACCTCTCTGTATGCACACAAACACATGCACACTATTCTCTCTCACTATATACGTCCATATATGCATAGAGACAGAGTGAGAGCTGTTCACACACATTATTCTCTCTTGTTGTCTATAGATACATGTGCATATATACTTGAGGAAAAGAGCAAGATCTATTGTCTCACACACACATTTTCTAGCACTCTCTCTCTCCCTGCCCTATATAATTGTATAATCTCTGTATAATTCTTTCTCTGTATGGGATATATTGTAGAGAGCAAGTGAGAGTTTTTCTCACACACACAGTACTGACTCTATATAGATGCATATGTGTACATGTGTACAGAGAATGTTCATACATAATTATCTATATATGAATTTATACAAATATACTTAGAGCATTGCTTATACATATTGTTATCTGTGCATAAATATGCATATATACCTATATACTGAGCTGTTTTCACACATGACAGTCCTTTCTGTTCCTGTATAGATATGTATATATGCATATATACATATGTACTCTTATATACACAGTTGTTCACACATAATTCTAACAGAATCTACAGAATTAGGGGAGAGCTGTTCACACACAACGGTTCTCTTGCTATATACACATATATACATGTGTATACAGATGGGGAGAGAGCTGTTCATACATATGTAATTTGCTCACTACATGGATATACATACATTTATTTAGGGAGAAAGCTGTGACATATATATACACACACTTCTATATGTAGGGAGAGCTGTTCTCTCACGTAATTCTCTACATATTTATACACATGTATAATTAGGGAGACAGCTGTTTGCACACACACAGTTCTCTCGTTACATATAAATAAATGCACACATACACACACACAGTTGTTCAGACAGCAATAGTCTGTGTGAATAGTTCACACTAACAATAGTCTCTGTTCACACATACCCACTCCCTTGCCATATCTATATATTTGGACATATATAAATAACAAAATGAGTGAGAGCAATTAATACACACGAACACAGTTTCCATTACTCTCTCTTCACCCCCCCTCCATAGGATGGATCCTATCTCTCTAGGATGCATAAATATATGCATATCTAGGTATATATGTTGATATATTCTCTCTCCATGTGTACACATGAGTAGAGATAGTAAGAGCCATTCTCACACACAGTACACTCTCTTGCCTTATGTATGAGTATATAGATGCATATATACATATATATACAGATTGTTCATGCACAGTTCTCTCTAGATATACACACATAATTAAAACACACACTGTATACACAGAAACAGTATTTTCTCTGCATTGTACACATGCATATGTATAGTTAGTGAGCTGTTTTCACATGGTACTTCTCTCTTTCTACATGAATACTTACATATGCATATAAACACACACATACACGCTGTACATATAGAGAGCCTGCTTTCCTCTCACACACACTTCTCTCCCTACAGATATAGGGATGTACTCAAAGAGCTGTTAACACTCACAATTCTCTTCCTTTACATGCACACACACACATATATATTTATATACATACATCTATACAGAGAGACAGTTGTTCTTTCATACTACTACACAACTCTTTCTTGCTACACACATGAGCACACACGCCATGTATGTATACACATATATACACAGATACTGGGGGGATGAGGTAGCAGGTATGGTATATATAATATATGAATATAAAGTATATTTATATATTATATAGACTATTTATATATTTACAGATGTGCATATATGCACACACTGAGAAAGCTGTTCAGAGAACTGTTTTCACATACAACACTTGCTGACATGCGTAGTCTCTCTGTATGTATATACATATGTTCTCACACACAAAATGCTTTTTTTGTGATAGATAAATCTATACACATACATATATTTGTATATATATGAACTTCACAGAGAATTCTCTTCATATACGCATATATACATATATAACTGGAGAAAGCACTGTTTGCACACTCATATATACAGAGAGAGCAAGAACATGTGAGTTGTTCACAAATGTGCATAATTCTCTCACTACATGTATATACATAGATCTGTGCTTAGAAAGGGATGAGAGCTCTTTGCATACAAGTTCACCTGAAATACATATATTTATATATACACACACACATATAGGTACATATGCATCTAGAGAGAGAGAGTTGTTCTCACACACGCTTTTCCCTTTCTATAAATACACACACACATATATGCATATATATACTATATATGGAGGGCAGAGTGACCTGTTCATTCACCTCTCTCTGCATGGATATGGATATGGATATGTATGTGTATGTGTATATGTATTCTAGCCAAGAGTGTTCACTCTAACACACAGTATCTTTTGCTATATATATCCACATACATATGAATACATAATTCTGTATATTATTACATCTATAATTAGAGATATTCACATACACTGTATCCTTAAAAACACACAATGCCCTTTCTCTCTCTGCATGCACATACACATATATGTACAGTGAGATTGTGAGCTGCTCAGTCTTTCTCTTGCTACACACATGCACACATATATGCATGTATACAGATATGAAGCACACGTGCACCATTCACACACAGAGCATTCCCCATATCTCCAGCCACACACACTTTATTTAAACATTTGTTTATATATGTAACTAATTGTGTGTGTGTGTGTATTGTCTACTGTTCTTCCCATCTTTTCCCCCCAAAAGGGAGAGAAAGACCTACACACAGCATGGTAAAAAATACCCCCATCACATCCCTCCCCCTGTAAAAATGCCTGTGGGGTATCTGTGTACGTGTGTGTGAGGCTGTGGTCTCTCCTACCCTCTCTTCTGGCCCCATATATAATATCTGGGATACATATACAGTGTGTGTGTGTGTGTGCATGTATTGATCTGGACATACCTTCTCTCTCTGCATGCATGTGTATATGGAGAGCAAGCACAAGGGAGCCAGTCATTCCCCCTCCCAGCTCACACACAGATGTTCCCATATCCACCTCTACATCCAATTTATTTAGATATTTATTTATGTGTCTGTGTTTTCTTTCATTTTCTTTCTCTGTCTCCCTCCCCCTCCTCTCTTTCTGAAATAAATATAAAAATAGCTAAACTACATACACAGAGTATGTAGTTTACACATGTAAATAACCCTTTTATATAAAAACCAGACAGAAACAAAGAAATAATATACAACTATATGAAAATATTTAAATATATATAAAATACACACAGAGAAGGGTATAAATAGTAAGAAAAATCTCTGTGTGTAGACAAAGAGAAAAAGCCCACACCCATAAAAATACAAGCATATATGTATAAAATAATTTAAAATGTGTCTGAATGTGTGTGATCATCCTGTCGCTCCATGTATGGGGGCAGTAACTAATACATAGACATACACATCTTTGGATATGCGTATATCCATGTAATTAATATTTAAATTCTCTTATTTAAAGATATAAATAAAGTATATATGGCTGTAGCCATAGTGATGTGTGAGACAACTTTTTCTCCTTCTCTGAGTATATATATATGTATATGAAGAAAGAAATACTTTATGCTACATGTGTGTACATGGGTAAGGCTGCAACCACGTTTATCTTGTAAACAGAAACCTGTAACTGACTCGTGCTCTGTCTGAGCTTTGGGAGATTTGCCTGTGTAGCACAGCAATTCACACACACACACACAACTCCATGCCTGTGCTTCTCTGTGCTCTCATGCTCCCCTGCTGATTTGCTCTCCAAAAGATCCTGGTAAATAAATACATATACACGTTCCTGCTGGTGCACGTGTTTGAGTATGTAAACAGCAAACACACCTGTGTTTGCCTAAAACAATTCGGTGCACCCATAGAAACCCGAGCATGTTTTTGTGTTTTTACCACACATTTCCCTCCAGGCCCCCAGGACTGTGTGCCGGGTGGGGGTCCCTGCACACCTGGGGCACAGGCACTGGGGCTGGTGGTGGCAGCAGCCGTTTGGGGCTCCAGGTGTGCGGGGATGGGGCTGGCACCGAGCCCATCACGGTGGCTGTGGCTGCAGGTGCTGGGCTGGCAGGAGTGCTCCTGCTGGGAGTCAGGGCAGGCTGCAGTGCAGGACACGTCCAGCCCCAAAGCCCAGCCATGTGCCACTGCCAAGGCATGCGAGAGCTCTCCCGGCCCAGGCTTCGCAGCTTGGCGTACGTGCGGTCAGCCTGGAATGCCTTTGACACCACTGCCCCCATGCAGCCCCTGCAGCACGGATGTGCTTGTGTGATTACCCAGCTGTCATATTTGCACCTTGCACAACACAGCTGCCTTCTGAGCAGCTCCAGCCCTGGCGGGAGCAGCCAGGCCGCCAAGCCCCACACCCACCTGCCCTGCTGTGACCTCGCTCGATTTCACCCACTTCAGCAATCCTGAGCTGGTTGTAGCTTTTCCTGCCACACTTAGGAATGGTGGACTCAGGAATCGACCACATCTCCCCTTGCCCAGCCAGGCTCCTTCTTTGGGTGTCTCCCTCCTGCCCAGGACCTGGGGCAAAGAGCTGAACTAGCTGAATGTCTCAGCCTCTTCCAGGGCCGAGTTTCCTCTGGGATTCACCCAGCAGCAAATCACCCTTGCACCCATTATCATTGCACCAGCAACAGAGGTCATCACAGAAGTAAAAGCCATGAGGCTCCAATGCTGCAGGGAGGGGTTTTAAGTGTATATCTTCCCTTCAGTGACAGTCAGTCCAGCTGGTTTCTCTAGTCCCAGGACTCTCCACACCACAGTGATGACAGTGATTCTTGCAGAACACCAGTCCCCATCTGTGACACCACCACCCCTGAGTGTAACAGCAGGGAACCAAGTCCCATGCTGCTGGCCTCCTGCACTGGTTTTTGTACACTTACGTGTATTCGCACCTGTAGAAACATTGATATGTAGGTGGCAAATGGAATCCCACCCTCCCCTTTAGCATCCAATAAAGAGCCTGTGGCAAGGAGCCCCACAGCTGTCCTACACCATCTTGAGCACTCTCCCTGTGCCTTGGATTACTGCCAGTTTATCTGACTGGAAAGACATTAAACACATGGTTGCTTGAGGGCTCCACAACGAAAGCAGGCAGAAGGTTGTAAAGTTCAGACCATCCCCCTTCCCCAAAACTTCAGGGTTATTGTTCCCTCCTCCCCCAGCTTGGCTTTCTCCAAATTCCAGCTGTGTCCACAGAAAACAAGTGCAGAGCAATGCTTTAAATGGAGATGAGCAGAAGGTCCAAGTCTCTCAAAAAGGATGCAGATAGAAAAGGGGTCCCACCAGGACACATTGCTAGCACAGTTATTTGAGATTGATGTGGACAGCAAAAGCCCAGTTGAGTGAGAAAAGCATGATAGGACAGTGCCATAAAATAGGATATAGAGCACAAAAACTGTTAGAAAGCTCTTGAAATAACTGCCCTCATTTCACTAAACTCTGTTTTCCATCTTCCTCTGGGTACAGTTGTCAGCTCAGCCTTGGTGAGTGGAAGCAGAGGGTCACGCCCAGCATCTAGAAATGAAAGGCTTAACTTTGACTATGCTGGACCACAGAAAGGCCCTCAACTCACTTCAAGGAAGCCCAGGCCAGCCTTGTTGGTAAGCAAGGAAGGGCTGAGCCTGCTCTGCTCACACAACCCCTCCCAGGGGAGGGCAGCAAGAGTGTTAACAGCCTACCCCAAAACAGGAAGGCTCACCCAGAATAGGGCTGAAGGACTGTGCTCACTGAGGGATCGGATCCAGCATCATTCCTGCTGCTGCAAGTGACTTTCACAGAAGCAGAGGGGCAACTGTCTAGCAGTACCCCAGCCAAGGAACCAGGGCTGGCTCACCCCACGCTCAAAAACCAAGCTGGAAGGCACAAACTATAGTAAGGAAGAAGCAGAAATGTCCTTCAGTTAGCAGGCATTGGCTTGCTGGAATGGTGACTAGACAGAGGAAAGCAAGCATGTTAGTGGAAGAAAAAAAGAGTCAGAAACAGGAGTAAACACGGAGGTTTGTTCTTGTTAAGTTTATTGGCATCATGTTTGTTTCTTTACATAAGAGCTCAGCCTACGTACTAGAATGTAGACCTCTGGAAAACAGGTAGAAGGGCTCCATTTAAGCAAGCTACAAACGCAAGAACAAATACCAGGAAGAAAGGAAGAGAGGAAAGGGACTAGATTGCCAAGTTTTTCCATACCAAAAATCCAGATTAGCAGTCAGTAAGAAGAAAGGGAAGATTTGTAGTCCAGGTCCATCAAGAAACAGCTACCACACCCCAAGTGGGAAAGGAACTCTTTCCACAGCACAAAGAGCCACAGAGACACCTCAGCTCTGGCTCCTCACGCTTGCTCCAGGATGTCAGGAGTTAAGCAGTAGGGGAGGTGAACAAATGAGGTCAGTTCATAGCTGTATTTAATTTTAAATCCAATAATCCAGTGTGCATATCAATGCTGTTATGCAAATCTGAGAATTTAGATACAAGGAAACCAGACAGATTTTTCCAGAAGATGAAGCCTTTTTGGCCTCAAAACAAGAAGGCTTACATAGTTCATCTCTACTGTACAGAATACTGCCTCTATCTGGACTCTGTGTTGCTAGCACGCTGCAGGTCACAAGTGTCCTCCTCACTTTCTACACAACCTGTGTTTCAGTACTTGAACATGTAATTCAGGAATTTTACACTAATTTATACATTTTTAATTGGTTGCATATATTAACATGTACTGTAAGATTTTTCCTAAAGAAGCATTACATAATACATGGATACTGTAAAAAGATCTGATTAGTTAAAAGTAACAAGCATTAACAGAGATACATACAAAACTCAACCTAGTCAGACTGAGTGCTGAGCTTGCAATGAACTATGGGTAATCAGCCTTTCCAGTTCAGCCTTCACTGGGGAAAACACCAGAGACAGTTAAAAATGTATGTAACTTGTTACACAGATTACCTGTAAACAGTTTCTCTCCGTTGGACACCTGGAATTAGATTCAGTTCCAAACATACATAAGAGTTGCCATTTTAAACTAAGAGAAAGGTCTGTTACCATGAAGTGTGATGTGGATGGTGTGGGGGCATGAGCTCTGAAGTACGGGACTCAGATGCTCCTGAGAGATGGGTGGATTTTGGCAGCTGGAGATGCAATTTTTTTTTTTTTTGTAATTTCATTTTAAACACAGAAGAGGGGCTGTGTGTTTGAAGGCCTAAGTGTGATATTCATTTGTGAAGGACTGTGCTCAACCCCTCCCTCTCTCCTCAGCAGCTGCAGCTCTCCGCAGAAGCCTTCGCTCGGTCAGTCTTGTCTAGTTTGATGGGTTCAGGGAATTCATTGTAAAGTTCCACTTCGGTTTCCTAGTGGGAGAGAAGGAGGAGTTAATGCCACAGCTCTGCAGACAGCTCCCAGCATGCAAGGAGCTGCTCTTGGCTGGGGAAGGCTGGGGGTGAGCCCTAGGCAACCACAGCACCAGCACAGGGCTGCACACTGGCCCCTTCCCTACCTGTTTAAGTGCGTTTCGTGCAATCGTCTGGAAAGCTTGTTCCACATTAATGGCCTCCTTGGCACTGGTTTCAAAGTAGGGGATGTTGTTTTTACTGTAGCACCAGGCTTGTGCCCGTTTTGTGGTGACCTGGGTGGACAGACAGCAGCATCACTAACTTCTGCTATGCAGGGAGGGGTTTTATTTTCACAGCAAGGCCAGAGATCCCTCATATCCAACCTGAGCAACTCTGACTTCATCAAAGCTGCAGCCTTGAAATAGAACACAGGAGACCACTGCCCATCACCCGACAGACCCAGCCCCAGGGCAAGGAGAACTATGCCCAAGGGAGATGAGACCATAGAGCACTGGCTTGGTTCCATAGGAACTGCTCAGCACATCTGGAGGAGGAGAAGCAGCTCCTCTCCTTGCATCTCCCCAGGAAGCTGCTGCAATCCTTCCACCAGTGGGCAGGAGCATGCTGTGCACAGGGGTTTGACCTCTCCAGGCAGGAGAAACCCTTCTCCGGTGGCAGACAACATCTGAGCCACTCTCAGGCACGTCCCACTCCCATTTCTCAGATAACCCTCCTGTGTTCCTACAAGGTTTCCCACTCCAGCAATTTCATAAGAGGAGGTTAGTAAGTCCCAGTACTCACTTGTCTGTTTTCTAGGTCAATCTTGTTTCCCAGCACAACAAAAGGAAAATTCTCAGGATCCCTTGGACTGGCCTGAATGAGGAATTCATCCCTCCAGCTGTCTAGGGTTTTGAATGTGTTGGGTGCCGTGACATCAAACACCAGCACACAGCAATCTGCTCCCCTGTAGAAGGCAACTCCCAGAGACTGAAATCGTTCTTGGCCTGCTGTATCCCATATCTGGAGCAAAAGACAGGGCAGATAAGCCAGCTCTACTCTGACAGTCAGTCTGCAATTAGGGCATTTATTCCAGAACTCTCCACCAGGCATATACAGTCCCCAGCTAGGCAGATAGCAGCACCTAAAGGCTTGGGAATTTCTGTAGGCACTAAGCATCAAGAGCCAGAAACACCTTCTAAAGGTAGTTGACCCTTTTTGTGTTTAGCATCAGCCAGGGACATATCTTTGTCCTGGGCAAGCAGGACTTGGGTATGAGAGTCAGCAAGTGACCTGCCTGCAGTGCTTGGATGCACCTGGATAGCAGCAGAGTTCAAACACTTCTCTGATGGCTGCAGCTTTTGCTGCCTTGCAGTCAGTTTCACCATGGAGAGATGAAAGCTTCAGATACCAGAGACATAAGCAGGCTGGCAGGTTAACACTACACCCACAGGGCTTGGGGCAACACGAATGGTTGACCTAGGGAGTCCTTTCCCAGCCCTTTCCAGTTTTTGAACATTAGGGAAGTGAATCTTTTTAACAAGGTCTAGTTTACTGACAGTACCAAGTCCAATTTTTTAAACAGGGCCTAGCAAAGCTGCTGTTAGCTGAACCCAGATTAATCTTTGCCTTGCCTTGTTCAGCCCATGCAAAAATGCTCATAGAAGCCCAGAAGCACTTCTATCTAACAGAAGGTCAGTGCAAACAGGACTCATACCCAGTATACTGACCCCTATACCAGTCTGGGCTACACCAGAACAGATACTTCCACACAAGTGAGGTGATGCCACTCCTTGCAGCAGGGAGCAGAGCCCCTCCTTACCTGCATTGTCACTAGCCTGTCATCCACCATCACCTCTTTTGTCAGGAAGTCTGCACCTATCGTAGCCTTATACTGGTTACTGAATTTCTTGTTCACATACTGGTTCATGAGTGATGTCTTTCCCACCCTGCATAGGAACACAAAAAAGAGACTTAGCAGGCTGTTTTTACAACAATATTTGAGTTAAGCACCCTGAAGAGAACATTCCAGTGCCCTTCACTGCCCATAACCTCCTGGCTTTTCAACCAGGGAAAAAGCACCCACCTCTGCAAGAAGGGGCTTGCACACCAAGAGATGCTGAGGCACCAGCTGAGTAAGAGCATTAGCTACCCAAGGATACAAAGGATTACATCCTGAGAAACCTCACTTCCCCATCACTAATCTGATCCTTGCTAAGGAACAGATATCACATTAGGACCATGAAGGCAATTTTGGAAGATGAAGTGCTTTGGAGAAACCCATCACAAACAGTAATCTTCAGCCTCTGCAGAAGGAGGAGGTGGAAGAACAGACAATCTCAAATGGCAACAGCTCACAGACACATCTGCTAGGCACCCAGAGGTGGAGATCCTCCCCAGAGAACAAGCTTAGAGGCTCACATGCCCTCTGTGTGGCTGAGAAACACTCCCTGAACAACAGCTTGCTGGGGACAGCAGTATAAATAAGCCTTATGTCATGGGAATCAGGTTACAGCCTGCACAGCAAGTAAGCTGTGACAGCAGAGTAGACTCCTTGCTGAGAGCACAGAGCAAAGCCTTTCACTCCAAGGGGCAGGCTCCAGCCAGCCCAGAGAAGCAAAGCAGATGGCTCAGTACAGACTATGTCTCTGACAAAGACAGAATTTTAGGACGTCATCTAAGAATGCTTACTAGTGGTTTTGGGATTTTTTATTTTATTTTAAGTGAAACACTCATTTCAACAGCACATATCCTCCTTGCAAGAAGGCTATTTCACTCTGCTACTCCAGTGGTCTGCCCACCACATTTTCCCCAGTTAATATTGGCATTTAATGTGGCAGGACTTCAAGATACTGAACTGCAGGGACATATTCAGGACAAAGGGCAGTGAAGAGTTCTTAGACCTGTGACATAACACAGCTATTTAGGGCTGTAAAATCTCCCAGCACTGCTGATTTCTTACACTGCATCCAGGCTCCCACTAGTCAAGAGCACTGCTCTAGCCAGATACAGATGAGCAGCTTAAAGGCTCTTCCACTTACCCAGAGTCTCCAAGGATGATGACTTTCAGTAACACTTTCTTCCTAGAAGTCATCTTTCACACTAGAAAGGAAGAACAATCCCATCACAAACCATTAGTATGTCATTCCTCAAGAAAGCAAGCAGCAAGTCTGGAGTCTGAGAAACCTGACTCCCAGCAAGGAGCCAGTGACAGGTAGGGCCCAGCACTCCTGAAACCGGACTCCAAGGCTACACTCAGCACTAACCTGCTCACTGCACAGGCTGGGTCATGTCACACCAGTAGTGACAATTTAATACTAAGAGGTAGATGAACTGAGCACTTGTCATTTACTGGATCAAGATCCTTCTGGATCCTATTTCCAGGCCATTTGGTAGCTGTATTAGCCCAGGCCATCTCTCTTGACTTGAGGCAGTACAGTAAATCATACCAGTTCCCAACACAGGCTAGTAATTCTTACACATGCCACCAAGTGAGAGGTAGGCAGGCACATGTCTAATACCACACTCAAGCTTTTTCATGTTGTTCAGTAGTTTCCCAGGGGGGAAAAAAAAAAAAAAGAAAAAAAGAAAAAAAAAAAGTGTTTCCTCCATCATGAGCTTGGAAAAGTGGTAGCTTTCCCTAGCAGCTGTGCTTTGTGAAAGAACCAAATCCCAAGGACATGCTTTGGTTGAAGCAGCTGCAACAGCCACACAGGGCAGCTGAATTACAAAGCAAACTCTTACCAGACTATGTGGCTTCTCTGAGGGCACAGGAAGCTGACTACTGCCACCTCAGCTTTGATTTAATAAGGTTACAGTGACAAGCCTCAACATTCAGCCTACTGATGGTCATCTACTCCATTAGATGATGTTTTGTTCAGGTGCATCCTGCAATTGAAAAACTTTATAGGCAGGAGGCTCTAAACTGGCCACTAATGGTCCATCCAATTAGCAAGAGAGCTGAGCTTCAGAGTTGCACACTTATTTGCTCCCAGGCCTCCCAGTGAGGCAGCTACAAGTTCATCAGCTGCAGCAGGCCTGAATACACTTCTGGATGTGCTTTAGCATGGTGAGAGCAAGCACAAGGTCTTGCCAGTGGCTGAGCACACCATTCCTACCATGAGGCCGTTCTGCACACCTCTGGAGAGGGGGTGGGCCAGCCACTCTTATGTGTTGGATCAGATCACAGACCCTGTTTTGGTACTGACCTGCTCCACAGCACAAGGCCTTCTTGGCTCTCCTGAAGGAGCCCTGCAGGTTCAGTACAGCAAGATGAGCCACAAGATGGCTATAGCTGTGCTACTTGACTTCAAAGAGCCTTGATGACAGGCCTTGGTAATCAGCCCTTATATATCGACTTGTTTACCCTAAAATTCCCATTCTGCTATACCACATTCATTGCACCACACAACTCCTGCTCTTCAGGATCTATTCCTGATTTTAACAGCTAAGGAGGCCTTTGCTTCTACAACAGGGATTTATGTCTTCCAAGCAGCTTGATCCTATGTGCTTCCTGGGATACACAATAACCTAAGGTGCTAGATAACTGCACTCACTTCACCCCACTACTACAGGAGGCTCCAAACTGTAAAAGTCTCACTAGATGCAGTCCAGTTGCAGAAGATCCTGATCATCTCAAGCTTTGAGGGTTAGAATACATTAAGTGCTTTAGCCTTTGCTCTCAGTGAATGCCGCAGAAGCTGAAGGAGCACCCCTGCAGCCACTGTAGTGATGCATACTACAGCTACACCTTGTTGGACTGCACCCACCTCACAGTCACAGGGTTATTTAGGTTGGGAAAGGCATCCAGGATCATCCAATGGGTCCAACCATTAGCCCAGCACTGCCAAACCACCACTAACTCATGTCCCTCAGTGCCACAACTACACGGCTTTTAAACACCTCCAGGGATGGTGATTCCATCACTGCACTGGGCAGCCCATTCCAGTGCCTGATAGTGCTTTTGGTGAAGAAATTTTCCTTAATATCCAATCTAAACCTCCCTGGGATAACTTGGGGCTGTTTCCTCATCTTGTTGCTTGTTGCCTGGGAGAAGAGCCCAATCCCCACCTGGCTATATCTTCCTTTCAAGTGCTGTAGAGCCATAAGGTCCCCACTGAGCCTCCTCTTCTCTAGGCTAAACACCTCCAGCTACTCCCAAGGAGACTTGTGCTCCAGCCCCTTCCCCAGCTCTGTTGCCCTTCTCTGGACACACTCCAGCACCTCAATATCTTTTGTGCAGTGAGGGGCCCAAAACTGAACCCAGGATTTGAGTTGTGGCCTCAACAGTGCCCAGTACAGGGGGACAATCCCTGCCACACTATGGTCCTGCTGGCCACACTATTGCTGATACAGCCAGGATGCCACTGGCCTTCTCGGCCACCCAGGCACAGCTGGGCTCACATTCAGCTGCTGCCAAACAACACCCCCAGATCTTTCCCTGCCTGGCAGCTTTCCAGCCACTCTGCCCCCAGCATGGAGATGCAGGGGGTTGTTGTGACCCAAAGGCAAGATCCACCTTTACCTTGTTGACCCTCACACCACTGGCCTTGGCCCATTGATCCAGCCTGTCCAGATCCCTCTGCAGAGCCCTCCTACCCTCCAGCAGATCAACACTCCCACTTAACTTGGAGTCATCTGCAAATTTACTAAAGGTGCCCTCGACTCCCTCACCCAAAGCATTGATGGAGACATAAAACAAGACTGGCCCTAGTATTGATTCCAGGGGAACAGCACTGGTGACCAGTTGCCAGCTGAACGCAACCCCATTCCCCACCACTCTCTGGGCTCAGTCATCCAGCCAGTTTTTTACCCAGAAACCCCAGTGCACCTGTCCAAGCCATGAGCAACCCACTTCTCCAGGAGAATGCTGTGGGAAACAGTGTCAAAGGCTGTACTAAAAGCCAGACAGATCACATTAACAACCTTTCACTGATACACTAAGCAGAGTACTTTGTCATAGGAGACATGGTTGGTCAAGCAGGACCTGCCTTTCCTAAACCCATGCTCACTGGGCCTGATCCCCAGTTGTCCTGTACATGTTGCATGATGGCATTCAAGATACCTGCTCCATAACCTTCTCTGGCACCAAGGTCAGACTAATAAGTCTTCCGCAGATTCTCCTTCTGAACCTTCTTGTAGATGGACATTTCATTTGCTAACTTCCAGTCCACTGGAACCTCCCACGGAGCCATGACTGCTGGACTGAAAGTGGCTCAGGGAGCACTTCCACCACTCCTTCAGTATCCACTCATCCAGCCACAGAGTCTTGAGTGTGTAGCAGGCCTTTTCCTCATCCTTTGTCACTATGTTTCCCTCCAGGTCCAATAAAGCATGGAGATTCCCCTTAGCTCTCCTTTTGTAGTTGATGTATAAAACCACATTTTATTACCTTTTACAGCAGTAGTGAGATTAAGTTCTAATTGGGCTTTGGCCCTTCTGTGTTTTCCTGCATAACCTCATAAGATCCTTGAGATACATCTAAATAGGACTCAGTGCTGAGGAGGTAACAGCCAGGGGCTGTGGCGTGAGCAGCAACGACAGGTCACCCACAGAGCTCATGCCACCCTTAGATGGGTGTTAGCAGACACCAGAAAGCACATGCAGGACAGTTTCTCCAAGTGTAAACACCTCTCTTTTCCAGTGGACTGCACTGTTTACTGATCCAACTGACAGCCCAGCTACGCTCACCAAGACAGAGCCAGCTGAAAGCTGTCAACAACACCAACATTTAGCTCTGCTTCTGCTCTTGCCAAGATCCACACACCACAGCTTGTCTCCCCTATAGCCATGAGGAGAACAGACCACAGAAGCTCCTTCAAGCCTGCACCTCCTGTGTTCGCAAAGCGCCTAACAAGTGACACTTCTGCCAGCCAAGCCAGAGATTTGTGCAGCACAAGCAGCCCAGATGGAGCAAGAAGGAAGTGAATAGAGCTTTAAAACAGCTTAAAGACAGTTGTGTATACTGAACTGTCATGAAAAACATCT
>VZTZ01002025.1:507020-579604 GCA_013400955.1 Drymodes brunneopygia
CCTCACACCACTGGCCTTGGCCCATTGATCCAGCCTGTCCAGATCCCTCTGCAGAGCCCTCCTACCCTCCAGCAGATCAACACTCCCACTTAACTTGGAGTCATCTGCAAATTTACTAAAGGTGCCCTCGACTCCCTCACCCAAAGCATTGATGGAGACATAAAACAAGACTGGCCCTAGTATTGATTCCAGGGGAACAGCACTGGTGACCAGTTGCCAGCTGAACGCAACCCCATTCCCCACCACTCTCTGGGCTCAGTCATCCAGCCAGTTTTTTACCCAGAAAACCCAGTGCACCTGTCCAAGCCATGAGCAACCCACTTCTCCAGGAGAATGCTGTGGGAAACAGTGTCAAAGGCTGTACTAAAAGCCAGACAGATCACATTAACAACCTTTCACTGATACACTAAGCAGAGTACTTTGTCATAGGAGACATGGTTGGTCAAGCAGGACCTGCCTTTCCTAAACCCATGCTCACTGGGCCTGATCCCCAGTTGTCCTGTACATGTTGCATGATGGCATTCAAGATACCTGCTCCATAACCTTCTCTGGCACCAAGGTCAGACTAATAAGTCTTCCGCAGATTCTCCTTCTGAACCTTCTTGTAGATGGACATTTCATTTGCTAACTTCCAGTCCACTGGAACCTCCCACGGAGCCATGACTGCTGGACTGAAAGTGGCTCAGGGAGCACTTCCACCACTCCTTCAGTATCCACTCATCCAGCCACAGAGTCTTGAGTGTGTAGCAGGCCTTTTCCTCATCCTTTGTCACTATGTTTCCCTCCAGGTCCAATAAAGCATGGAGATTCCCCTTAGCTCTCCTTTTGTAGTTGATGTATAAAACCACTTTTTATTACCTTTTACAGCAGTAGTGAGATTAAGTTCTAATTGGGCTTTGGCCCTTCTGTGTTTTCCTGCATAACCTCATAAGATCCTTGAGATACATCTAAATAGGACTCAGTGCTGAGGAGGTAACAGCCAGGGGCTGTGGCGTGAGCAGCAACGACAGGTCACCCACAGAGCTCATGCCACCCTTAGATGGGTGTTAGCAGACACCAGAAAGCACATGCAGGACAGTTTCTCCAAGTGTAAACACCTCTCTTTTCCAGTGGACTGCACTGTTTACTGATCCAACTGACAGCCCAGCTACGCTCACCAAGACAGAGCCAGCTGAAAGCTGTCAACAACACCAACATTTAGCTCTGCTTCTGCTCTTGCCAAGATCCACACACCACAGCTTGTCTCCCCTATAGCCATGAGGAGAACAGACCACAGAAGCTCCTTCAAGCCTGCACCTCCTGTGTTCGCAAAGCGCCTAACAAGTGACACTTCTGCCAGCCAAGCCAGAGATTTGTGCAGCACAAGCAGCCCAGATGGAGCAAGAAGGAAGTGAATAGAGCTTTAAAACAGCTTAAAGACAGTTGTGTATACTGAACTGTCATGAAAAACATCTGCATAGATTCAGGCCCAGTGCAAGTCACCTGATTTCCTCAGGACAGAGGAAAACAACTCACCCAGAAGTGGTTGTGCCAGAACCCAGCATGCTTCTGGGAATCGCTTCTACTTTCCTCAGAGTGTTTCCAGTACCACTTGCTACTGCAGCTCACTGCCTCCTGGTATTCAAAGCAGCTTTGGACAAGCTGGCATTAGTTCTCATGCTTAGGGAGAGATTTGCACAGCCCTAAATTGCAACACTAAATCACATTGGATGCTTATCTCCCAAGCTCAACATAGCCTGAAGTTCCACTATGAGGGGAGGGAAAACTGCTCTGTCAAGATTCATTACCTTAGAAGTAACTCAGCTGAGCAGCCACCTGCAGACATAGGAAGTTGGGCTGAGTCAGAGCTGACACTGGCTTCTTGTCATAGCTAACAGGCTACCCAGCAGTGTGAAGGGCTGTCACTGCCCCATCAACACCAGCCAGGTGAGACAATCAGCTTCCATCCCAGGTGATGCAACGGATGTGAGCCACAGCACAGAAGGAGCTGCCACAGCTTCATATTTGGTGTGGGCCATGAGACAGTGAGGAACTCCAGCCCTGCCAGGGACCAGCAGTGGACATTGCCCAGTCTCACACCCTTGTTCTACCAGGCTTGACTGATGCTGCATTGAAGCCCAGTCAGTTGATGGGCCAAGCTCTCTTAATAATCTTCTCATTGCAGGTATAAACAGACCAACACTTCAGAGTTATTCCTTGCCCAGTACAACAAGGAAACATCTTCAGGTCCTGTAGAAAACAGTTGAGTTGAGATAGGCTGGGGTCCCACTGACTCAGCACTAAGACTATTTTCCACTATATAATGCAGCTTGTCTTGCCTTATGGTATTTGACACAGTTACTTCAGAGCAGCACCCTGTTGAGGCACATGCCCTTCAGATGACAGTGTAAGAGCTCACACAGGGCTTGTATCTAGTCCTGGGAGCACTTCTGAATAAACACTTCCTTTTTCAGAGGTATCACGAAGAAAAACCGGTTTGTTAAGATTTGATCCAAGACTCAGCTCCGTTTCACACTCCATGAAATCTTTTGGAGTGAGGTCATCTGCGTGACTGCTCAGAACACAGCCAGTGCTGCTCAGGAGCCACCATACACTCCACATCAGCCAGGAGACCAGTCAGCATCATTCCTCCTCCTGGCTTAACTGGTGCCAAAGAAATGACAGATGTCTCTAGTACAGGAGAGGACTCCTTCCACTTAATTTTTAATGCCTATCCTCTAAGGAAACAAGCCATTAGTGATATGCTGACCCTCAGGAAATTAAGCTGGTATAGCACACTCTCTCCCACAATACTGTTATTAGCTTTTAGGCTCACCTGCAGGAGTAGCAAGGGAAAATCCCTAACCTGCAAGTGTCACTGGCTTAGCTGATCTGAAAGGAAGAATCAAAACCCATCCTATGAAGCTTCATAGCACTACAGCTCAGATGCAAGAGCAAATAAAGCCTATGCCAAGTCTAATTAGGTTTCCGTTGTTGCTTCAGAGTACATTATAACTGTCCTTTCCCTTGCTATATTAAGACAGCTGCTTTAACTCAAAGCAGAAATGGAGGGTTAAGAATTCCTTAGAGATGTTCACATGTGTCAAGTCACAGTGCAGGCATTTTAGTATTAATTGGGTTGGTACAAGCAAAGAACAGTAGTAGCTTGCATTGATGGCTCACCAGACCTCAGATTAGCTATGCTTTAACAGAAGCAGGCCTTGCAAAAGGAATATTTTAAGTTGCTCGTGGACAGTTTTAGTGTGAAACCATCCAGCCCTGCAGAGAATCTCACCTCCATGGAATACAAGGTTCCCTAAGTAGCAGCATACCCATACCAGTTTTGAAGCTGCTGAGCAGTCTTTACTGTTTCAGCTTTGCTATTGAACAGTTTGAGTCACAATCCTAACATGTCTATAGAAGCTGGAATGTTTGACCAGGAATCCCCTGTTACTACAGCTATCAGCCTTCCCCCTGCATCTTCCGCTAGAAACCAGCTCAGCGCTGAAGTAAAGATGTTGGACAGCAACTCTTGCCTTGTGTCCTCTGCCAGGAATATTTAACACCACACCAACAAGGCACAAAATGGTAGGGCAGCAGGCATTGAGCAGAGCTAAACTCAGAGAGGCACTTATGGATGCCTAGTTTTGCTCCCCTGTCCCAGCAGGCAGCACAAGAGTAAGCAGGTGTCCCACAAAAAGGTGTACTTGAACCTGAAGCACTGCAGCTCTGTTCTGGGTGCTGTGGCTGATAAGCAGAGCTTCCACTTTCCCATTGTACCACAGGACCTTTAGCAAAAACACCCACCATGAACAAGTTGATGTGGACAGATCAGGTCTACATTAGGGGCTACCACACACGGCAGCGTGCTCACCACAGTGACCAGACAAGAGCTACCATTATGTTCTGGAAGAACCTTCTGTCCTGAAATGTGGGAAAAGTGCCCCAAAATGCAGCTAAGTGCACTTTTGACACAGAAACAGCACTTCGACTCACAGTTCTCTTGCAAGGGGGAGGCTGCAGAGCGTTATGTCTCTGTACTACAGAGAGCTATTTTTATTCCCTCCCTCCCCCCTCACTGGGTTCTGCATTTCTTCAAGGAAACTGAAGCTGGAAATATGATTCAGGACCAGCTCGGTCAGACTGAACCAGTTTCCTCTCAAAAGTAGCAAGTTGCCTAGCATGTTTGGCATCTCAGGGGCTTATGTCTGCTTAGATCTTCAACCACTGAAATAAGATGGTCACTGAATGTTTATTCTGCGTTTAGAGGACCAAGCACATGAAACAACCTGGCACATACCATTTGCCCCATGGTCACACTGTACCTTGCCATGCTTTAGCTAAACCTTTAAGTAGATACATGAATTTGCTCCAATTTTTCAGCTACTCTGAAAAAGCAAGACTTCATCCTGAAGAAAGGCATAGCCTGTTATTGCCATTAATCGACAGAGTCACAGTTCCTGGGTGCAGAGTGCCCAAGCAGCCCAGACACTCTTTGTATTGAAGCCTCAAACTCCAACTGCAGCTGAGCCCCAGATGGGGCTGAACAAGCTTTAACAGCTACAATTTAACAACAGCTTGGGTCCCACTAGCCGGTCAGATAGACCTTGCTAACAAGGTATCAGCCAATACAAAGCTACAAGTGACTGCCTGAGCAGTTCAACACAAATCTGAGACCAACAGATACCAATTTAATGTATCACTTGCATTCCCCCAACAGTGGCACAACAGCCCACAAGAAGGACAGAAGTCTGGTCTTTTCAGCTAGGCAAAAAGCACAGCAGTAGCCAGAAGACAATCAGCAGAGGCTATTAATTTCATATCAACATGGCTTAAGAGCTGCCAAGCTGCCTTCAAGGAAGAAACTAGAAACACGGCTGCCTTTGATATTTTTGACTGCTACAGAGCCTGCACATTTTCCTTACCAAACCTGGGTGCTCTACAGGTGGAACATGTATCCAAGCATCCTCACATTGAGGACTAGTACAGAAGCATAGGAAGTTGTATTAGCAGGTTGAGTCTTGCACTGACAAAGGCTGCACAAGCAGGACAGTACTCTCTTCCACTCCCATGACAGGACTATCCGGAGCTCAGCTTACACAGCTCACTGGAATATACCATTGAGGAAAGCCTCATGTTTAGGGGGGACACTTGCTGTCGTCTAAAAAGGAACTTGGGAATGTCTTGTCATTTGGGCTGACAACTTGCAAGAACTGCTTCCTGTAAATAGGTTGTTTTTGAGGGCAATGGGCTCCTACAGTCCATACAATCAGAGGTGCCTTCAGGCCTTGCAGATGCACCATGGAGCAGCAGCCAGTTCAAGTAGAGCCCACATAAAAAGCAGCTGGCAAGACATTCCTGTGACAGCTTCACTGAAGGGTACAATCTGGCTGCTGTTCTATCAGTAGCATCTCAAAACTGATTTCTACCTCCTTTTTCCCAACACATCTATGCTGGTGTTCTAACCAATACATTCCCTCCTGCTGGTACCCAGCCAAAAGCTTGAGCACACCTCCTCATTCCCTCCTCAAGAAGAGCAGCTCAGCTGCCTGCTACTTACTCCTGCTCCATCAAGAGCAGGCTTCTGTCCAGTTGGTACCTTTCCCAGACAGCCCTGTGATGCAGGAATTACATCTGTTCATGGAGCTGAAAGCCTCAGCTACAAATTAATTTTTGATACCTTGTGTAAAACATACTGCAAGCCGTCAGGTGTAAATACGCTGTCCAGTATATCCCACCCACATCTGAGAATCCTATGCCAAAAGCTCCACCTTCTTGAAGAACAGCCTAGAGCTTTAGATGCCTGCTAGCACACTGACATGGCTCAGATCAAAATAGAATCTTAGAACATGGTTCAGTATCCCAGAGGAATTAGCTTTTTAGACTACAGCTGTCTGCAGTAAGTTTCCACCTCCTTTTGAGGGTGGAGTTGCAGTCTCCAGAGCTGGAGCAGCTGCTCTAGAACCAAGTGATGCTTAGGAACCAGCAGCAGCAGCTCAGCCACATGGCTTCAAGTTCTGTTCACTGTCTGCTTCAACACGGGCACCAAACTGGTGTGACATGGTGCTGGAAGCCAACTGACATGGTCTGAAGTAGCTCCCAGATGGAGCTGACACTAGGCCTACATAAATATTCTGCTGCATCCTGTTCATGAGTAACATGTTCTTAAGACAGTTCAGTGCTAAAGGAAGAGAATGACGGGGCAACATGCAGTTTGGAGAAACAGGAAGAAAACCCAGCTGGGAAACAGAAGCTTTGGAACACTTCTGAGCACAACAGACTCTTGGTGTGATCAAGGAAGCTCCAGAGTCAGTGCTGGGTAAGACACTCCTCTCAGTGGTAGTAAGGTTTTAGCTTGCCTCAGACACCCCCTCAATCCTCAGCTGAAGGCTCTACCACACATCCCTGACATGGGCAAGGACTCAGAGCTCTCACTGGAAGGGGACATACCAACATCCAGCTTGCCAGAGTCCAAAGAACATGGGGAAGGCAGAAGCAATGCCACGGGTAGGAGCCATGTCTGCAGTGAAATCACAGGACCTGCATGTGAGAAGGGGTCTGCCCTGCCTGAGGTCTCAGCTCAGCTGTGGCTCCCTTAGGGCTGAGATTTGGAGAGTGCTGCATTCCTGAGAGGCACTGATGCATATGATCAGTCAGGCTCAAAGCCCAAGTTCTCAAAGCCAAGCTTTTCAGTCCAAGCCTCACTAATTCACAGCCCTGTTACACCTCCTGGCATTTCTCCAGACGAGTTGTTCTATGCTGCACAAAGTTTAAATACTAGCTGTGGAACGGAACAAGTTTTTGGCTGTAAAGCTGCCACAACGAATTGTGACTCTACCTTTCTGTAGGAAAGTCCAAACTACATAGGACTAGACGCCACCCCTAATGCCAAAGACTGATCTCTGATTTCTACTGGTTTAGATATCGCAACAGCCACCTTCTCATGAGAAGGCATCATGTTGATCTGACTACATGGTTTGCAAGTGGGAGCAACACAAGCATGAAAATGCATTTGCTTACAGTACCATGGCAGATGTTTCTCCATGTTCAATCAGACCAAGAGTGTGCTTAGGAGCAGTGGGAAAGGTCTGGAGCACATTTCTTGCTGTCTATTACTTTACCCAGACTGCTGCTTAGCCTAAGATCACAGGAGCACATGTAGGATCTTCCAGGTGATAATCACATTGAGTCAAAGTGATGGAAGAGAGGGAGTGAAGAAAATGTCCCCAGGGATGCAGCCACCTTGGGTGGATCATTTTGCTCCTCAACAACCTGAAGATTATTCCCTACATCTCCACAGTGGGTAGCAGGTATGGGAGACTGCAGCTGGGGCAGGAGAGGAGTCCAGGAAGATCCTTTTGAAGCAAATGCCACACACTAACAAGACCAGGACTCCCAGAAAGCAAGCCAGGGCTGCTGAAGTAGAAGTCTTCAGTTTATAGAAAGACAGCTTTGCAAGAAAGCCAAACCCAGAAACTTCACTGAAAGCTGGATGTTTCCAGTTATGAAGTTTTAGTCCACTGTTTCCTCCAGCAGCTAAATGGCCCTTACACCACAAACTATCCTCTCAGGATTGGGCAGACATACCCTAACAGACTGATAGCAAGTGTCCAAGAGAAGTGCTACCCTGTCATCATTCAAGAATTAGTATTGCTGTGCCTCTACCTTCCAGGAAGAAGTAGTTCCCTTATTAAATCCTACAGGATTTCAGGTAGTTCCCAGCAGATTTCCCCCAAGGGTGAAGCTGTTACAAGAACAGGCATGCTTGCTTTAACACCCCTCCCCCTTTATCAGAGCAAGCTCAACTTCCCCTATTCTGCCCTGGGGGAGACAATCTCAGGATGTGGGAGGAGAGCTGAGCACATAGCTGGCAGCTGGGAGACACTAGGCAACAACCCATGTGTCTTGACTAAGGGCCTTGCCTACGCAAAGCACGGCAGTTACACCAGCACAGCTTCCACGATGGCCTCCTTGGTAGACAGCTTTCCAATCAGTAAAATAAATCTTAAACTAACTGGAACACAGCTATAGTGCTCATACAGCCCAGTTTATACAGTGCTGCCTGCCGGCCCTTTGGCACACAGCCATCCAGCCAGTGGAGCCACCCAATAGTTTTAGTAACCCTGACATGAATATCAAGAACCCAGCACAACTCTCATATCAGTGACAATTCCCTTATTGCTTTCTATAAAACAAACACAGTGCCAGAGGCAGCTGGGTTTTAATCTGTGTCCAGAAGATAAGGGTGTCCAAGTCAAAATATTCAAAGTTAGTAAAGCCACTGACAAACAGTTGAGTTGCCAGATTTTTATCATATCTGACAGTATTTTTTAAGTGCTCAGATTAATTTCTAGTTTTGACTACAGTTTCCTAAGTTTTCACACATTCCTCTCATGCTTTCGGTTTCAGAAACACAAATGGATAACTTTTGCAGTGGTAAGCAAAAGACTTCATCAGTGGTAAATAAGCCTTGTTTATCCACTCCTGGCTGCCACAGTTCCTAGAGGCTGGGCAGGAAATGAGAGACTGAAAGGAGACTTTGACCAAGTCAAATGACGGCCCTTAGGAGGTCTGCCAGAGGCTGTAACTTACACCTGATATTCAGATCTGAGAGTGAATATTGTGTCTCTTGCAACATAAGAAGCTTGACAGAGAAGAAAGGACAAACACTGATGGGAGATCCTACTAGCAGATGTAGGGAAGTACCAGATCAACACTAATGGCAAAAACATTACACCTCCTTCCAGGAGGTCCTGTTCTCAGTGATGAGTCTTCTAGAGAGGAAGCTTTCTCTAGGGACAGGTTGTAATCTAAGAACTACACCTTGATCTGTGAGCAGAACTCTTGATCCTACACACACTCAATACCTCTTACTATGCTAATGTGGTTTGCAGAGCAGGAAGGATAAGTATTTCAGTACCAGGATGGGAGTGCAACAGGTAGCTTGCCATGACAGCTTAGCCAGTGACTAACGAGGAATTCCTACTGTGGATACTCAGTTTCACACTCATACTTCATATACCTCTTGCATAAGATCCTGCATCAATACTTTACCACTTCACCTATTCTCCTGATGAAGCTCCACAAAGGTCCAATAAAAATGTCACGTGTATGGTGAGGCTATGAGAACTCTGTGGGCAAATGGCATCTTGTTAGGCAGGGGGGAAGGTTCAGGCCTAGGCATGCCTCAGCTAAAACCCTCTCACTGCTCATGCTCGAGACAAAGTCACCACTGTGCCAGACTCCAGAGATCATTATCCATGTCTGGGAGTGACTCAGCACACTTGAGGGAGACAAGCATCAGACAGGTTACTTTGAAGAGGATTCTGCTTCCAGCTGGAAAGAGTTCAAGGGCTCAGCACAGACTTGTTAGATAGACTGGTAGCCCCAGTAAGCAAGGTCCAGGTACTCTGAATAGGTTGGCTCCATAGGCTTCTCCAGCTGCTGACCTCCACTCTCATCCACCACTTCACTAGTTCACCTTGTCTGTCAAATGACAGTTACAGTTTATAGGACAGAGTCAATAAAAATCCTGGGTTTTTTAACTGACATCAAGAGGATCCACTAAATCTGATTTAAGAATTTCTGCTTGAAACTCATGCAAGTACAGTTAAGCACAATTAGTCACCTTCAATTAGCATTTTAAGTGGTTATGCAGAAGAAAGAGCAAATCACTCACTGTATCAAGTGCCTTTAAATCATACAGATAAAAATCTGTGTCACAGGCTTACACTTCAATCCCATCTCAAAGGCAGTGCAGCCCCTCCTGAAGCTTCACTGCCCGGTGAGGACAGCTATGGCCTCAATAACAGGTTTCCTGGCAAGAGAAGTCAAGGCTATTTGAGATCAGCTCCAAATCAACACACTTCAGTGGCCTTGATGAGCTTGCTTCCCTTCCCAGGGTCATTGACCATGAGGTAACAACAGCAGTGTTGACAAAGCTTCCCCCACAGACAGAGCGCTGGTTGCTGGCACCGGAGAGGAGGAGCAGCCTCGAAGGCGCAGGAGCAGTGCTCACAGCAGCGATGACATCACCAGGGCAGATCTCTGCCAGCACAAAATGCAGCAGCATGCTGGGCTCGAGAGCTGCATCCCCACCAACAGAGAGCAAGAGCAACAAGCACATCGGGAGCCAGAGGGGAACCATGTGACACAGGGGGTATCCCTTCATCGTCTGCTATTTCTGAGCAGCACATGTGCAGTTCCTGACCTTGGGCGCTCATTTACAAGCTTTATTCAAGGTGCATTTAAAGAGAAATGGGACCTTCAGTCGAGTCACTCACTGCAGAAATGAACATGGTATATTAACTATTGTCCTTCAATTAATTACCCATACCTAATTCAGTTTTGAGATGCACAGCTCTTGTTTAGATTGATGCTGCCGAGAGTGACCCTTTTACTCTCACAGTCTCCGGTCACAGCTATTTCTAAAGGCAGACTGTTACACAGCAACTACAAAAGATCATTTTAGGAAGCTGCAGAGGGAAGCCAACTCAACTCTAACTCATCAGGCAATTAAACTGCAATTATCAATACAGTGTTGTGCAAGAATGAAGTACTTCAGCATCTGAAGGATGCAAGATTGCTGTCAGACAAGCAGCACGTGCTAGTGCCTAACTCAGCTGAGCATTTAGGTAAGGTCTTAGCTGGACTCCCTTTTATGAAGGCAACAACCTTTAAATTACTCTACCGCTCTGCAAGGGAATCTTAGGTCCATCAGGCCCTAGTAACAGGGACTTCAGAGTAGGTCAGGTCACAGCCAAGGAGAAGCCCAAAAGGCATAAGAAAACACTGGCAACATGCAAGGTGAGGGGTCTGTACTTGTTTCACAAACGCTCAATTTACTTCAGTTACTAACAAAATCTCACTGTAATCTAAAGTCAGGGACGTGCAACAATAAGTACCTGTGAGCCCACATCATCCACCCGTTTCAGAGAATGCAAACATCCAAATGCCCTATTTCATAGCCCTTATCCTCAAGCCAGGTACCTGCAAACCCTCTCTCACAATGCAGCATTTAAAAACACACACTAATCAAGCACAAACAATATTGTTTACAGCCAAATGTTAAGTTCTGCATAAACTAGTCTCATTTTCACACACAAGTCAGACCAAAACCCCATACATGTTAAGAGACAGAGCTTTTTATAGTTTTGAACAGATGGTTTGATTGTAATTGCCATGTTTCCTCAAGGACAAGCTTTGCCAGAGATTTGCTCTAACAGGTAATTCTCACAACCTTCCAACACAAGTATGTTAAAGCATGAGCTTTAAGAAGGTGGTGCATAAAATATATCTGGTAACCCTCCTGATCACAAGCTTTCATTTTGAGTAGCAAACTAAGCAAAGTCGTATCTTCCCCAGGTCACTCCAGAGCAAAGCTTGTACATTTTACACTTTCAGTTAAGGATTTATCAATGTTGTAACATGTCTGTGATACTCAAAGGGTTTGAGTCCCTGGCTTTGGCAGGAGGGCCAGGATGCCTGTGCAGACTCTGCAACACAGTTATTTAAGTTCTTAACTTGTCACCCTGAAGGTACAACTCAGGGTGTCCTGTTCCCCACCTCTTCACTCTGGTAACCAGTGACAGGATCAAGAGAACAGCATGAAGCTTTGTCAAAGCAGGTTTAGGCTGGATATAGGGAAAAAGTTCTTCACCCAAAGGGTGGCTGGGCACTGGAACAGGCTCCTCAGGGAAGTGGTCATGGCCCCAAGCCTGACAGAGCTCAACAGCACTTGAGCACTCTCAGGCACATGTGGGAGTGTCCTGTACAAGGCCGGGAATTGAACTTTTATGATCCTTGTGTGTCTCTTCCAACTCAGAATAGTCTGTGATTCTATACTGAACTATTATCAGGGTATTTGAGTTTGAAGAAAGGGACCACTGCATTCCACAGGGAAGAAGAACACTTAACACAGCAACTCCCTTCCAAAATATCAGTTACACATTGCACTACAGTTTGGGAGAGCAAGAAACTGTCAGCAGATTTCAGAAGTCTTCCTTACTGAGGGGTCAGATTAACCCCATTTAACAGCTTTTCTATACCAGATGTAGGGTATTAACATAACAGCACAAAGAATAAAGAAAAAAACAAAACAAAAAAAAGGCAGTGCTTGAAAGTTAACAGTATTAGAGCTGCTTTAATTCTGAGGACTCGGGCCAGGCATGGTGGGTCGACTCATTAGTGCATGGAGGGCAAGTCATGTGTTCAGTCAGCTGTTGGGAGTCACAAGGGGGAGGGGGAGAGAGACAAGTATACTTGTTCTTCCTGAGTAAGTACAGCAACGAAGTCCTGATTATTCAACAAGAAATATTCAAATGACTCCACCCATTTTAACCTCAAATTAAGCTCCTGAGAGAGCAGAGTACACTGACTCCAGCAGCCTGGTTCTACTAGAACCACAGCCAGGCTGCAGCTCCTATTCACACGCCACTAGTACCACCACAGCCTTCAAGTCACAGCCAGCCAAACACCATGGCATAGCTACTTACATACCATTCCCCTAAAAAGAGAATTCTCCACTTCCCCAGATCCAATTCCCACATGGATACACAGACTGTTAGGCACAGGCCAGAGCTGGCCAACCAGTGACAAGTATTGAAAGCTTTAAAGGTTCCATACTAGCAAGTGTCAAACAAAGAACAGCTTGCTTACAGTTGGGGTAACTTCGTTCTGTCATGTGTTCTCAGTTTACATATAAAAACCTCATTTACACAGATCACAACAGCTCTGCTTATCAGCAAACATTTTTAGTTTTCCAGAAGATAATGCTGAAATTTCCAGCTTTGAGAACAAAAGGCCTAGAGTTACTAGGTGAGACATACTGATTTTGATGCTGAGGCTACCTATCCTACTTCAGATTAAGACAACCTTTTTACTATTAAAATAATCCCTCTATTTATAGGGAGTGCAATTGTCTTAAGTACAACCATCAGGCATTTCCATATTTATTAGTCTCTCTCTCTCTAGATACGGAAACTAATAATGCATCTATCACTTAATTTACCTTATTATACACTCACAGACAAAAGCACTTCTAACATCCACTCTAATACTTCTTAGGACTGACTCAGGCTTTACACACACCGACAGCTACTTTCGCAATGACTGCCAGTCTCTTCGGCCCCCTCTTTGGTCAGATTAATTGCTCCCGGGGCTGCCGAATCATGTTAAAAGCGATCCCCACTGACCCCCAGAGCAGCGTTTTCACCGTCCCGACCCAGCGCCCCTCCTCCACAGCCCCGGCCCTCCTTCGGCCACCGGCTGCCCCGAAGCCGCTTCAGGCTTCGCAAGGAGCTACAGCAGCTCTACACGCCACAGACAATACGCTCCCTCCCTGGGAGGCATTGCTCGGGCCTCTGCGAGCCTCGCAGCAATGAAAGCTCCACAAAGGCCTGGCGAAACACGTATTCCGGGAAAGGCCCTCGGGGAGGAGCCCCTTCCCTGGGAGACCCCCCTTGTATTGTCCCGAGGACAGCGCCGGGCCCGGTTCCAGAGAGGTCGGTGCCGGCAGCGCGGCCGCCTAGGCCCGCCTCGGGGTGGCCAAACGAGCCGGGCCCGNAGCCGGCCCGGGCGCGAAGCCGGCCAGGAGCACCGAGACAGCGCCGCCTTCCCGCCGCGGGCCCCCCATGCCGGGGAGGGGCCGCGAGCGGCTCCCCCCGCCCGGGGCGAGGTTGGCCGTCCCCCCATCCCCATCACCCATCCCGGGGGGGGGCCGCGGTGCCGCCGGGCTCACCTGGTGCTGCTGCTACTGCCGCCGCGGCCCGGCCCCGATCGCTACGCCCCCCGCCCGCCTCGTCGGCTTTAATGGGCCCCACCGCCTCCCGCGCCCGCTTCCGCCTCCCCGACAACTTCCGCTCACGGGGCCCTGACGCTACCGCGCGCCGCGTCACGTGACGGCGGAGGGCGGCCGCCATGTTGGGCTGCCGAGGGTGGGCCGTGTGCGAGGTGCCGGTCCTGCACGAGCCTCATTTCCGCGTTTGTCGGAAAATAAAACTTTGTGGTACCGCCGGAGCCTGCACAGAGAGGGGACGGGTGGCAAGGGACCTGCGTTCCCCGCGGGCTTCCATCGCAGCAGGGCACCGAACACTGCGCCCTGGGCTGAGGGGTGGAGGAAAGGGCCAAAGAGACCTTTATGCTTTCAGAAATAAAGGATGGGGACACACAGGCACAAATGTGTTCTTTGGTGTCTTCTAAAATGTATTGAAGAGCTAGCACGGAATTCTCTACAGTTAAATTAGTATGTGAAAAAACCACCTTAGTTATTGCTATTAGAATTAAAGAGACTACGTTTTATATTATATATATTTGATATTTATAAGTTTTTACTCGCAGCTGTAATCTAAAGTGGGATAATTGCAACACCACTTCTCAGGAAAGAAGGTAAAAAATGCTAGTTGAATATTCATTGAGATTGATTAACCAGGCAATTGCCAGCACCAAGATCAATAGTGCAGGCAAGTAAAATGGGACCCTGTGAGGTCTCTGGACCTTAATCCATGGGGTAACAACTATCCTGGTGGTACAAGTGAAATACATATTTTCAACTCTTGTGTTGACAGCAAGTTCATTTTGTTACATAGCAATGACTTGAATATTATTATTCATCCAAGTCATGCGATTGCTGAGGATTTCATTAGCTAGTGAACTCAGGAAAGCAACCATGGGGAAAAAAGTATTTTTAAAGCTAATGGAAGATAATAAAGGATCGAGGCTATTTCCAGCAATATTAAAAAGAAAATCACACAACCACAGAGTTGTTGGGGTTGGAAGAGACCTCTGGAGATCATCCAGCCCAGCTCCCTGCCAAGGCAGGGTCACCCAGGACAGGTGACACAGGAACATGTGCAGGTGGGATTTGAATGTCTCCTGAGACTCCACACTGTCCCTGGGCAGCTGTTCCAGTGCTCTGCCACCCACAACCTAAAGAAATTCTTTCTCATGTTGAGGTGGAGCTTCTTGAGTTTTCATTTATGGCCTTTGCTCCTTGTCCTGTCGCTAGGCACCACCAAAAAGAGTCTGGCACCATCCTCTTGGCACCTATCTTTGAGACATTTGTATGGATTAGAAATCCCCTCTCAGTCTTCTCTTCTCCAGACTACACAGGCCCAGCTGCTGCAGTCTCTCCTCATAAGAGAGATGCTCCAGACTCCAGAGAAGGGAACTTTTAGCAACAGTTTATTCGTGTTTTCAGGGCGCCCCATTAGATGCAAAGAGCTGCAGAAAAACCTGGTGCCAGTTAAAATGCTGACTGTATTAAAGAGGAAAAGCCCTCAGCACATCAGCATGGTGGAGCAGAGCACTGGCTTGTCCCAGTCCATTGCCTTTAACAGGAGACCCACATGCTGGGCTGCTATGGGCAGACATTAATGGCAAATTACTGGATGTTCCTCAACTCTCTTCTCCTAGAAGTTTCCTTTTTTAAATTTTTTTTTACGCAATATGAAAAAGCAAAAACTGTGAGTGAAATTTCCTACTGCACTGCAGAGCAATCCTGGCACCACCTATTACAGACCTTTGTTATACAGAACTTCACAAAAAGTTTCTGTGCCACTTGCTCTTGACACAACCAACAGGTGTTCTCTGATCCTTGGTGTGAACACAGCATTTTCTTAAGCTGATGAGGCAAGATCTTGCTTGCCTTGAAGAGCATACAGACACTGACACTCCAGAGGACCAGTGGCAGCAGACAGATCCCTGCTATCCCAGATGGGAGCTACATTCACAGTGGCAGAGTGAAAGTAGAAGGATGGTGGTATCAAGGTGGCAAATGGAAGCACTGAACTATGGCTCTTGACATGCCCTCCTCACTCCCCATCAAAATGAGCACATGCCCTGGGGGAAACCAGAGCGTGCTGCAATGAGCAGGCCAGCACACTTTGAGTTTTAGAGGTCTGTAAAAGAGACTATAAAATGTCAAAACACAGTGAAAACCCATAAAAACGGATCAGTTTGAAACCAAATGCCAGTCGTTCCCAATCACTAACACTGCTCTGAAGAAATCCATTCTCTTGAGGAGCATTCACACCTCTGAGTAGATTACAGTAACAGGTCTTTAGACATTTACTGGTGCAGAAACCTCAACCTATTTCATGCACTCATTCCTCTAAACCAGGAAGTGAGAATGTCTCCTGATTTGATTTTCTTCCTTTTGTGTCACCTAATCTCTATTTACTAATCTTCCTGATCCAATTAGAGACAATAAAACATCATATGTCTTACACCTCCTCTTTGCTTTTGTCCTTGGACCAAAAAAGCCCCTCCTTTTACCTTCTCATCCATGAGATGATGGAGTGAACAGTGGTACAAAAACACCTGCAGAGAGGCCCAGGGAAGACATCACCTCAGCTGTGGCACCTATAGATCCCTGACATGAGCTGAGAGCATCTGAGATTCTCCACAGTGCTTAATGTATTCATCCTCTTCTGTGGACACACAGCTACCTCACCGCTGGGCATCTGTGACATTAAAATCTTGGGGAGAGTCTCCCCTTATTCCCCTGATATTTGTTCAGCTTATTTCAGCTCTTCAGAGTCCTGCAGTCCCTCCTCCTCATCACTGGACACAGCCCTGGAACCTTTCCTTTGCCTCTGTGCCCAGAAAGATGTAGCACCAGCCTACAGTGGCTGTGCCTCAGTGAAAACTGACTGTCCAGAGCTTCCAATGTGTAGCTGTCCTCTCTCAGCTGGCTGTGCAATACTCTCCCTTGTCACCTTTGGCCCTCCAGTCCAGCTTCCTTAAATTATCATTATAATGATCTAACATGAAAATTAAAACAGGGAACTAAAATGCAGTTGCTTTGTTAGTCCAAGCTTTGTCATACTTTATCTTGTCTAAAGGAGATTCCCCCTGCTTCTGCTGGCATTTTGTTCATTAGAAATCTGCTATTGCATGACCACCTATGCATTTCCATTGGCAAGAGCACAGCCCTAGTCTTTAGCCTGCCCTGTCCCCTAATCCCTGCCTGCAGTACAAATACTCTCTGGTAATCTACTAATGCTTTCACTTTTGCAATCCTCTGATAGTTTCCAAGTCACAGAGCAGCATCTCATGAAAACAAAAAGGTAGCTCTGGACAAGATTTGATCACCAGATACCAACTATAGGAAGCAACTGCAATCACATTATCTCATGGCAGATCTCCAATCTGTGGTGCAGAGGACATTGAACACAGTGCAGTCTGTGCTCACTGAGAAAATGCATCTGCTGGAGGATGAACATCTTAAAGCACTGGTATGGGGCCTAAATGCAGCCATTGAAGCCTGAGCCCCACAGGGAGGGTGGGGCCAACCTGCAGTGCTGCAAAGCCCCATTGTGCCAAGTCCCCTCACACGAGACACAAGAGACAAAAGAAATGGCTTTGGACTCTTTTGACAGCTTCCCCCTTTTCAATAGCAACAGCCACAAGACCACTGCAGTTGACATCCCTTTGATATTGAGAGGTGGCAATGCTGGCACCTTCCCTTAGGAGCCAGCTCACCCCCTGAGATGAGAAGGTTCCAACACCTGCTCTGCCTTTGAGTCAGCCTCCTGCAGAGGCTATGGACAACATGCTGAGCACAGGGGATATCCTTAGACAAGTATCTATACTGGCCCTAGCAAGACAGGCAGGGAGAAACAGCCCCATGCTGCTGGTCATGATGTAAGGTGGGCACCACATAGCTTTGTGCTTACTGTAGTTATCTGGGCCTAGACTGGTGGAAACCAAAGCCCATGGAAAAGCCAAGTTTCACAAGGGAAGGGGTGTTTCCATGGCCCAGACTTTGTGCTCGGGGCCAGAGAGGCATCCACATCCTATTTATAACTATAAACCCATGACGCTGTCACACAAATAATGACAATCACGTGAGCCTCCTGCAGGTCTCCCAGCTGTGCTGCCTCCCCAGCTACAGAGATTCTCCAACACCACTACCACCTTCCCACTTTTACAGGCAGTCCTAAACACCAGATAATTATTTTTTTAAAGCTGCATTGGGAGGTATGCCAGGCAATTTCATTTGATTGTTCTCATTCTCAATTGGAGAAGATGATCCAGAGAGTGAAGTAACTTCCCTGAGGCCAGAGTGAGTCAGTTACTTTGTCAGATCTGTGTTCCTCTAAACACAGATATTTCTGAAAGGCTTTTTAAACCATAGGAATGTTATAAAAATAGATTCAGAAAGAGGTGACCAGCCAGCACAGAACTGCACAGGCCTTTGCAGAGCTGGCCTTCCTTCAGGGATCAAGGTTTAGTATGTGTTACCAAAGAGTGTGTTACCAAAGCAGCAGGTTCTATGAGCTTTTACTTACCAAGCACTGAAGCCTTCACAGTGAAGATCCGGTGAGCCTGAGAGCTCTCAGCTCATGCCATTAGTGGCTCTTAAGCCATAAGGGCAGGCAGGACAGGCCAATGGCTGGCAGGGCCTGGAACACTTTGCAGGACCCACAGCTGGTACCACTGCTCCTCTGGTGTTGTGCGATGGGATGGACCAGCCACGTGAGCTCTGCATTCAAGTGTTTTGTGGCAAAGGTGGCCATGTCATGCTGTTGTTGCACCCAGAATGTGTCATGGGAGAGGAGCCTGGTGCCGTGTGACCTCTGTGAGTGGGACACTGTGGGACAGGTGACTTGCATGTTGCTTCTTCCTTGTCAGTGAGTCAATGCCAAAAGATGTCCCAAACACAGCTCTCTGTGGGTAGGAACCAAACTGGCTGCAGTGCAGCACACTCTATGGGGTCTGCAGGTCCATCCTGGATCCTAAGAGACAGGGGTAGTCTGCAGAGGCCTAGGAAGTTCCTCTGGGACCCTCCATGGGAAGGACACAGACATGTCCCACAGCAGGATTCCCACCTCAAACCCCAGGCACCTCTCTGCAAGCACAGGGTGCTGCATATTAGCTTCAGATCTATCTGCTTTAACTCTTTTCAAGTGACAGATTTTTGCAATGCCCTCTTGTCTGCTCTAAAGGAGAAGCAAATCCTGTATCAATGGTAACCACAAGAAGCTGGTATAATTTTGAATGCATGTTTTCAAAGACTGTGACAAAGATACTCAGCCTTGAAGGATAAGGGTGTGTGGGCAGTGAGGTTTGCTTTGCTTTTATCTTAGACAACACTTTTCAATGCCTGGTGCCTCAGCAGCTGCATTTCTGACCCCAGGGAGTTATGACTCACTGTTTGCAAATCTCTGAGCCACCAAATTGAAGGAATGCCTCCCAAAGCACAATCCTAAACTGAAATGCATATAACTGGGTGTTACAGCTCCAGTTATTCTGTTCCAGCACTCAGGGCTGGCTCCATATGGCTGGCTCCATGTTGCTGCCTAAATTTCAGTACCTCTTACTAAAATCAGTACCTCTTACTTTGTTTAGATAAACAGGATCTCTCCGGGTTTGTCTTTCAGTGAAGTTCTCAACCAACCTGTGAGCAATGAGGCTACAGAAGATGCATTATCCCACCTACCCCAGCACAGTGCCAGCCAGAGAACATCTGTTCTTCCCAATTGCTTCAGACACCAACATCAGAGCTGGGGCTGGCCTTCTGGGGGCTAAGGCTGTCTTTTGGCTGCTTTCTGGGTGAGCTGTGTGGGGTTAAGTGAGCCACTGGCTGCCATCCTTTCTGTTGGGAGTGGATCAGGGAAAAACAACACAAATATCTTATCAAACATTTCAGCAGGCAGGCAGGAGAGCTATATGTGAGGAGCCCAAGGCCCTCAAAGAAGGGAATAAGAACAAACAATCAAAAGATCCTCACATTTATTTTTTCCTTGATCATTGATGCTTTTCTTATCAGGAAAGTGACTGCATGCACTGCTGCAGACCAATGCTGTTCACAAGGGGTTAATGCTCCCTCTCTATGGGAGAACTGTGATGGGAAGGAATCACCACCATCCATCTGGCAGGGCATGATGAGGTTGTCTCTTGGGAAGGGGCCACTGCTGACTGCCACATCCACACATGCTGAGGTCCATGAACAGCTGGGCTTGGGTCAGAGGTTTTGATTCAGCCAGGCAGGGGCTCAGGGCTGCCTTTGCTGGAGAAATGTAAAGCCCAGCTGGCACTTCATAGAGCATGATCCAGGAAGGTCCCTGCCAGCGGGACAAAAATTCAGTAACCTTGTGAGAAATCTGCATTATCTCACTGCTTGAACTCAGGGCTCCTGGAGGGACCAAAAGAGCTGCCAATCTGTAAATGACCCCCTCTTCTTTGCTCTAAGTGGGATCTTCAGCTTCCTGCTATGTGTGGCAGATCCTGCAAAACTGAAGCTTTAAAATCCAGGTTTAACTTTACCTGAACATCAGGCTTCCAAGTAAATACACCAAGTGCTTCCCTTTCCAAAAACAAGCTGAGAAAAAGGAGTTGCTCCATGTGAAAATGGCAACTCCCTTATTGTGCAGAGTGGCCAGTGACAATTCCTCGCCAGACTTCACTGCCACTGAGGACAGTATCTAGTACCACAGAACTGTACTGTTCTCAGGTCGGTCCTGGCACCACATTTGCCACACCTTGAAGGGTCAGAAGGAAAAATGCAACAGCATTTATCAGAGAGATGGGCACTAAATCTCACGGCGGTCTCGTAGCACCCGGGCACTGCATCACTGCACAGCCTTTCCCTCACCTTCCGTCTTTTACCCCGGGGACAAAAAACCCCTGAAGTGACCCCAACAGAGGCACCGCGCCCCAGAGCCTGGCAGGCAGCGAGAGGGCACAATGAAACCTCCTGATCCCTGCATCGCGAGGTGCCCGCTACCCCCACAGGTCCGGGCGGCTCTTGCCTATCACAAACAGCCCCGGGCTGCCGCCTCACCGGGGCTGCTGCCGGGATCCTGCGGGAGGGAGTTGGGCGCTGCGGGGGAGAACTGGACTCTGCCCGGCATTAATTGTTGTCATAGCCGAAGCGAGGCCGCAGCGATCGCGACAGTGCGGCCACCCCGGGCGAGGCCGGGGCTGAGGGGCGGCCCCGCCCTGCCGCCCCCCGGCACCGCCCCTCCGCCGCCACACGGGCGCCCCCTGCCGGCCACGCGCGGCCACGGCGGGGGGGCGCCCGCGGGGACATGGCCGAGGGGACATGGCCGAGGGGACATGGTCAGGAGGCGGGTGAGGCTTTTTGTCACCCCTCACAGCTGGGAACCAGCTCCATCGCCCAGTCTGAACGCGGCAGAAGTGTCACCGCTGCCTGCAGCTGCCGGCCAGGACCCCAGCATGCCCAGCCCAGGTCCGGGATCTCAGCATCAGCCTCTCAGGTGCTCCTACCTTGGTTCCGCTGCGGGCTCTCTCACTGTATTTATCTCTGTGATTTCAGCCAAATGCGGGTGCTGTTGCCTCTATCACTGGCCCTGGGAGGCTGCAGCCGTGGGGCAAACAAGCAGATGGAGAGGTGTAATTCTGTATCAGGCCGTGCAAGGATTTGCTCATCTGCAGCATAAGGGTGAGATTCGGCTGCTGCCCCAGGAGCCAGCAGGTCTCCGCTCTGCCCATAGCTAGGACTCCCAGCCTCCTCCTCTGGAGCCTGGAAGGACAGCAGCTTCCCTGCCTCCAAGACATGCACTTTTGTCCTCCTCTTTCCTCCTCTGGCTTTGCTGCCAGTCCACCAAAGGCATTTTCAAGCTGTGGGTGTACCCAGGTCCTATGTGAACTGTGAAGTACTTGAGTGACAGCCCTGATCAAACCCTCATTTTTTTTACATATAGTTAAAACAGCACTGTTCCCTCTATCCAAAACGTGCTCTGATCCTATGACAAAATCCAGACCCACCCAGCCCAAAGCAGCTCTCTTTGTGTGGACCACAAACCTTGCTCAGGTTTTGCATTTTAACTGTACACGTGTAGCAGATTTTTTTCATTCACAGCCTGCCAGTGCCTGCCTATGGCTATTTCAGTTACATTTTTAGTAAGCATTAAGAAAAGTTAAAAGTACTTTTTAAAGTGATGAAGTGTCCTGTTTTCCACAATTTTTTTCTCCTTATTTCAACAACACTCATCACATAGTGGCCTCACTCCCTTGCAGGACTCACAGATGCTCTCCCATGTTCTTCTAGGAGGTTTTCCCTGTGTGTTTCCCAATGCTTCGTGCAATTGCTATGCACAGGCAGGTTTTTTGCATTATTTTTTCCTGAGTCTTGTGGTCTGACAAGGAGAGAAGAACAGTTTTGGTTTTTTTAGCAAGGAAGAATTTATTTTAAAGAAAGGTTAACGCTATAAGGAGTGGGGAGAGAGGGGCTACTGCAGATAACTAAATTAACTTGAAAAAATCCAGAGGAGCAGCCCCTGGGCAGACAGTGTGCCATCACCGCTGTTTCTCTGCGAAGGCAGGACGTGTTTCCAGAGTAGCCAAACAGAGAAGCAGGAGCCAAGCTCCAACCAGCCCCCTAAGTCCACCATTCCATGGAAATCACAGGCAAGCCCCTGGTAAGAATAACGGTGTGTTTTGCTTGGCAGAGGCTCAGCGGGAGTTGTGCTGACGAGCTAAAAAATGAGGTTGTAAAAATAATGGAACTGGAAGAGTGTTGTTTTTCTTTTTCTCCAGCTGCTTTTTGAGGGCCTTAGCAAAGCTAAGCAAACTCTGCCATCACTCAGCCACCTCCTACCTGTGCTCTCATGGCTGGCAACTGCAACACCTTGCTCAGGACTGAATAGAGAGAGAGAAATGCCTCTCACTGGCAGTCAAAAGGCTGTTTGATTTTACATACACAGGGTTAAATGGTGAAACACCAATAAAATCTCAAGGGAGGTTTTTTTCAGGATCACTGATAGATTTGTATTAAAATCTTCAAGGTGTTGCCAGGATGACTTCTGCTATACATGCACAGCCTTATTTACTTTCTCCTGTCCCCTGACCTGGGCTCCTCAGAGAGCAACACATTATATCATGGTCCCTGTATATTCCTGGTGCAAGCTCCCCACTGGTATGAGGATCACACCAGAATAAATGCTGTTCCCTGCTGCTGCAGGCTTCAGTGTGCTTCTGTGGTCACAAGCCAACACGCTCCTTCTAGAAAACAACTTCTCCTTCCCTCCTTGAGAACAAATTGCTCTGACAGATGACACAGCTCTGAGTTTGGCATCAGCCCTGTAAAAACAGAGGAATGCAGGGCTTTTCCTGGGGTGCGGTTCTGTTCATGGCCTATCCTGACAGAGGCATTTATTAGACCACGATGGTCCCTCAGCCCTGGCAGACAGCTGGGCTGGCACTGGCTCCATCGTGGCTGTTCCCTTCCCACTGCTCCAAAGCCCTGAGGGTGACACACTCTCCCCACAGCACATGGGGAGCTGGGGCACTCTGCCAGCACTTAGATGGCAGCAGGGTCTGGTAACCTCTCTCATGCTGCTTTCTGACCTGCAGATCTCTGGGACGTTACTGCTGGAGGGGGACATTCCTTGCAATGAGAGAACAAAAAACACAACATAAAAAGAGAGAAAAAGCAGCTCTGAACTCCTCTCTCTGTTATTTGGCACCAGGCCTGAGTAGGCAGATCTGCACACAGGAACTGCAGCCTGTCCCTGCTTGAACACAGCCTGTAAGCTGTCCCTGAAGCTGTCCCTCGGGCTGTCCCAGCCACCATCACACCCAGCCAGGGACCATGAGCAGATGTGACCGACCCCATGCATGAAGAACAGCCTGGCACTGCTCACAGGGCAGTGGTAAGAGGGGCCTGCAGAGCCAAACTCAGCCTTGAACAAGCCCAAAGGCTGCACCTTTCCAACCCAAAGACAAATTTAGCCTATGTGGTAGGGCTGAAGTCTTGAAACAGATGATGCACAGGCTCAGCATGATTCAATTATCACAATTAGAAATGGATCCAAACACAGGGTTAGTGTACAACAGTCTGGTTCAGAGCTCGCCAGAGCCTGGGATGGGTCACATATTGAAACTGGCATTCACCAGCAAGTTCAGATCCAGCCTCTGGGATGAACCCATTGGAGAGCAACTTTTGGGCCGGGAGGTAACAATTGAAGCCCAATTATTTCCAGACATAAAGGACACATGCATTTATTTATTTCCCTCCCTTTACCAGGAGAAATTGCTCTCAGGGAGAGAGTGAAATAAGAGCTAGAGCTGCATGTGTTATTAGAGAGGTCGACTGGAGTTCATTTATTCTGTGTGACACATGGAAGGACAGTGACAGCCATTCCTAGCAGAGGAACTTGCAAACCCAGCCTGGACAACTGGAGGGAGTCCCCAGATGCACCACCGCTGGCCAGCCTTTAATTAGAGGCAGATGTTCTGTCAGCCCCTCATGTTTCACAGTTGCTTCCCCCTGAACATGCCTACCCAGTTCCAGGCCCCAAAGCCTTTGAAGAAGGCCAAGATAAACAGGCTTTTCCTGGAGAGTAGAGGGACCTTGAACATTTTCCTGGCTGGAAGCATGAGGCTGAGGAGGTGGAACCCACCCCTGCAGGCATCTCCTGCTGTGCTGCTGGAAGAGAGCACCATTGTCACCCGAAACACGGCGACAAAACTACCTGCTTGTGCTAGCATTTGCTTACAGGGCGAGCTGCCAAATTCACAGGGCTGGTGCCTACATAAATCAAAGGGAAATTGAAGTATTTTGCCAAGAAAATTTCCATTATAGGAATTTGGGGGGTGGGAGGGGTGGTAAGGGGAGAAAAGGAAGGCTAGTTGAGAAATTATGCTGTTTTGAACATAGCACACCAGGAGACATCCCATTCTATTTAGCCTTTGCCAAGGGGCTATTTGACTCCGTATCCAAACGCATAATTTAGGAAATCCTCTTCTGATACTTGGCAATCTCAGGCCAAATCAAAGAATTATATGTGTGACTCATATTAGGATCTTAAAGGAAGATTGAGTCCTGGATCACATTATGCAAACATGAAAGGTCTATTGTCCCACCGGGCTCACAGGCAAAAGCCCTGCTCCAGCAGTCACAGCAGACAACATCCGTTCCTTGCTTTTATCTGCGTTAGATGCTTGGGAATAATCGCCTCGTCCCCAGTCATGTGTTAAACCACTAACATTTTCCTTTCCCCAGCTGCCTTAAGTCAGTGCAGGGCTGGTCACCATGCCTTGGCTACCTGCAGCACCTCTACTCTGGCATCACCTAGTTGCCAATTTTCTGTGTTTTCTACTGGAAAATCTGGGTTCATCCTAAACTCTATTTGCGTTAAACCTCACCTGCCAGAGCAACAATGATCTGTGTGCCAGGACAGCGAGACAAAGTGTCCCAATCTGAGGCTCATTAATTCAACAGCAAAATCAAAAGCACCATAGTCCATCCTTTTCCAGTGCCCGGTGCTACATCCCAGCGCCACCCACACCGACAGCTCCTCTGGGCCACCCCATGACCAACACTTCCAGCAGGATTGACACCTCCTGGCAGGAACTGGCCACCATTAAAAACATGGGAGAAACAGAGCTGCTTTGTGCCGTGGCAGGAGAGGAGGCTGAAGAGCACGTGAAAGCCCTGAGCATCCCGCAATATTTGTTATAGTTGGTTTTTCGCTCTTTTTCGGGCAGAAAAAGAAGTGGGGAACCCCAGCAGGGCCAAACAACCCGAAGCCTGACAAGGCGTGGGAGCTCAGCAAGGGGACTGGCTCAGCGCCACGCGGGAACACCCAAGCTCGCCGACGGCACCGGGAAGCGCCGGAACTGCGCGAAGCCGAAGCCACCCCCAGGACTCTTGAAGGGCCCGCCCAGCTTCTCTCCTCAGGCAGCGCGGAGGGCGGGGAGGAGAGGGAGCGGGTCTCCGGCGCCGCCATCGCGAGCCTCCTCCCCCACTAGGCGCCGCCATCTTCTGCCATGCCTATACAGCGCGGGCGCTGCCATCTTGTGCCCTCCCCGCGCGCTGTGCCGGCCATGGCGGGGCTGCTGTGCCACCTCCTGCTCCTCTGCCTGGCGGCCGCCGGGACCAGCGCCAGTCTGGTGCTGGAGGAGGTGCGGCGCTCGCTGGACCTCAGCACGCACCTGGCCAAGGTCTCGGCCGAGCTCAGCCTCGCCAACGCGCCGGGCGGCGCGGCAGCCTCCACCTTCCTGCTGGCGCTGGAGCCCGGGCTGGAGCCCCGCCTGGCCCACCTGGGCGTGCAGGTGAGCGTAGGGAGCAGGCACCGAATGCTGCGCCCGAGGGGTCGCGGAAGGGCCGCGGGCGCTGCCCAGCCCTGCACCCAAAAGGACACGTCGGCACTGCCGAGCCCTCAGCGCCGCTCCCGGATCCCGCAGCCGGCCGGGAATGGGGGTGTGTGTCGTGGGGGGAGGGCGGAGGTGGGAGGTCTGGCAGGCGATGAAGGGGGCGATTCACGCCGTCACGGCTGGGCGGGGGTCGCCGCCAGCTCGGCCGGAACTGGGACGGGGGGCCCGGCCCTTACCCACAGGAGGGTCGAGGAGCAGTAGGACAGTACTTCTATCCTAGCCCCTGAAGTATTGCCACTTTAGATAAACTCTGCATAGAGCAGAGAGAGGTACGTACAGCATTCTACAGTATATCTGTATAAAGAGTTTTGTGGTATACCTCAACTGGTAAAGCCATATTCCGGCGGCCTGCTCACTCTGCAGTCACAAGAAAAATCACAGAAGCGTTTGATCAGTATTCTCATTTGTGCAAGTTATGGTTACTGTGCTGACTTGGGAACCAGGCTGAGAGAACATGGGAACATGAGAGTTACCAGAAACCTCAAGTATCAGTTTTTGCACACTAACCACACTGCAATTTGTATTTGTGAACAAGATTATAACGGGCCTTTAAAATTTTTTTCTTAATAAATTAGTTATAGATAAGCTTGTTCTTTATGGGGGACATCCTCCCTAAAAACTCCTTACAGGGACTGTACAGACTTTGCCCTGGATGTATTAAGTCTTTTAAATAGCAGCACACTGATCCTGTATGTTGTTTGGGAACAGGTGAAAGGTGAGGAAGAGGAGGAGAGCACCTTGGAAGTGAAAGAGACTAAAGTTAAGGGCAAAAGGTGAGTATCACCATCTAAGGTCAGTACCTAGAGTTGTGCATGTGGGTTCATAATTGTCCTCACAGTGAAGCAGAGATACTACCCCAGTTCCACGTATCTAGAGATCACGAGTGTTTTCTTCCTCAGCTGTGCTCAGTCTCTTGTACTCAGTGCCTTGAGTAATGCCCTGGTCCCCTGGGGACACCAGGTGAGAGAAGTATTTGGTCTTGCTCTTACCCATTACTCCATTTTGAGCTCTCAGATGGTTGGCAGTGGTGACTACAGAGTTTAGTGCCCTATGGCTGTGTGGAGAGCACCACAGAGCCACCACTAGATATCGTGGCCCAGTATAGGCTTTTCCTGCTGCCAGGAGAGAGGCTGCTGCTGTTTGCATCAGGCTCTGTACTGCCAAGCTTGGCGTATTATGTAGGTGCTGCAGGCTGGGCAGGCAGGTGTTTTCTGGGCCATGAGAGCTGAGAGGTGCCTGTAAAGTGGCTCAAAAGCACTACAGCTGGGTTTCAAGAGTACAGTAGCTGTGGAGTTAAGGGACCACGGTAGACATTGGCTTCTGACATGGCTGGATGTCTCATATGATCCTGCCCTTGGGCCACCAAGCATGACATGAAGTATGCTCACTTCTGGCATCACCTCGGTCTGTCCAGTGCATCCTTACAGATGTGGTCGAGTCTCAATCCGTTCTGTAGAACCTCAGTCCAAAACTTTGCTCCCATTCTGGCCATTCCTTAATTCTAGATCCTGTGGGCAAAAATCTGAGAATGAACAGACTTTGTGGGAACGGGTGCTTAAGATGTTTGTGATTTGTCTTCTGGACTTGTGCCCATGCTTCCTTTGATGCAGATCATTCCTGTCATCTGGAGAAGAATGGAAAAAACTCCTGCTGAAGCTTTATAAATGCAGGATTAGGGAGGGGTGTGTCACCATTCCTCTTCCAAAAAGGAAACTAGGTGGTTTTTTTGTGAAGCAAAGACTGTAACTGTGCCTGAACACAGTTCAGCCTGTGCTGCTTCCCCAGCACAGTAATTACACCTGCTGGGACAAGACATCTCTGTGTCAGGAAGGAGCAAGTAAAATACATTAAACATGGGATGCATGGTTGCCTGTCTGCAGGGGATGTTGCAGTGGGTGGATTTGAATGCTCTCTCAAGGGAGATCCCAGAAGACTTACTGTTCTTCTCCCTTCCAGTGGGAAATTCTTCTCGGTGAAGCTGCCATCTCCTTTGGCCCCAGGAGCCAAGGTCCGTGTCTCTGTTGAAATGGTTTTCACACACGTCTTGCAGCCCTATCCCACCCACATCACCCAAAGTGAGAAGCAGTTTGTGGTCTTTGAAGGAAATCACTATTTTTACTCACCGTACATCACTAAGACCCAAACAACCCGTGTCAAACTGGCCTCCAGGAATGTAGAGAGTTACACCAAGCTGGGCAACCCTTCCCGCACTGAGGACATGATTGAATATGGCCCCTTCAAGGACATCCCTCCATACAGCCAGGTAAATGTCTGTGTAAAGGGATTGTGGCTCTGCAGAGAGCATCTTCCAGTCATGGAGGATGTGTCTCAGAGGCTGGAGAGCGGGAAACAGAGGCTTTCACGTAGAAATTACAGGTCAGCTGTCGCCCTGATTTTACAGGGCCCCATAAGTTGTAACACTGTAGCTGTAGTTTCCCATGCTTTTTCTATAAACATAGTCCTTGTTTTTCTTAACCGGCTGGGATTGTTTTGCACTTGTGGAATCGTTTTTCATTCCTTTCCCTGGGGTGGAGAAAGATAATTGACCATGTCTTTGTCCTGTAAACCTTCAGGGGTGTTGACCCCTTTCACCAATCCTTGATTGTCTTTAGAAACATATAAAAATAGGTAAATAAAGAAGGGCAGGGCTTTTGGTCGGTCCTGCCTGGAGATTCCACTGCTGCTCTGAGACCCGTGTGTTTCTTCTGTTGCCAGCTGTGCAACAGTCAACCATGAGTTAGACTGTGTGCAGGCCAGGAACATGTGCATCTGCCAAGGAGGGTTCTCTGTGGCACATGGAGTGGATCATTGTGAGGGGAGCTTGCTCCTTACTTTAGGTCTGACAGTTTATCTTTTTTTTCCTTCATTAGGATACTCTGAAGGTGCACTATGAAAATAACAGTCCATTCTTGACCATCACCAGCATGACACGAGTCATTGAGGTGTCTCACTGGGGTAACATTGCGGTTGAAGAGACGGTTGATTTAAAGCACACAGGAGCAGTGCTGAAAGGGCCTTTCTCCAGATACGACTACCAGAGACAGCCAGACAGTGGGATCTCTTCTGTCAAGTCTTTTAAGGTTGACATTTTGCACATGTATTTTTTTTAATCTGTGACTTCCCCCTTTCTTAGATCCCCTGAGGAAAAAAAAAAGGCAGTTGTCCTTTGCCTTTTGTTTGGTAAGCATACCCCACTAATAAGGGAGTATTAAAACTTTGGTCTATTTTCAGGGAAAGCTTGTGCTAGATAGGAATAGCTTTTGGAAGGAGCACTAGGAGGTTATACACTTTATTGCATTTGCTGGTCCAACAAACTGCATGTACCAGGGCATGTGGTGTTTCTCCACATGCCCACTCCTCCAAACTCAGGGACTCTCTAATCCCTTACCCATGTATTGAGATCTCTGCTTTGGGTTTTCCATTGTGCAAGGACCATTCATTCTGTCCCCACCCCCTTATTTTCAGAGTTGGCTCTCTATCATATCCTCCTCATGTTGAACAGTATTAATTGGAAACTCACCCATTCATTCCTTGCTCACAAAGCACTCAACAAGAATTAAAACTATGGCTCTGCTAGCCAGGTATAAAAAGTATTATGTGTTCTCATCTGAACCAAAACCTTTCTCACTGCTTGTAGCCTCCAGGATTGATTGTTGTAATTCTCTAGGGTGGTGCAGCCAAACAGAAATCTCATTTTGCTGAGTGTAAAGCCAGAAACCCAGTCAGCTAGGGCAGCAAGTTGGAGTGAAAAGAGAATTGCTGTCCTGGTGGGCATGATGAGATCCCTTGCTGTCTGGGGAGTTTGACACTGGGCTGGAGAAAGCACATTAATTTGGAGGCCAAGTGATTTTAGTGCTGGCAGCCACTTGTGGGATTGCTTATAATAGCACAATTTTACCACTCAGTGCAACTGAATGGGCATTTTGTCATGTCTCCTGTGGGAGCACAGTTTCTCAATGCTTACCAGCCTTTATTGGTTTTGCCAGTTTCACTGGAAGGAACTCCCCTCTGATGCACTCACTGCTGTTTCTCTCTTTACAGACCATTCTCCCAGCTGCTGCTCAGGATGTCTATTACAGAGATGAAATTGGGAACATTTCCACCAGCCACCTCCTTGTCCTGGATGACTCTGTGGAGATGGAGATCCGTCCCCGATTCCCGCTTTTTGGGGGCTGGAAAACCCATTATATCATTGGCTATAACCTGCCAAGCTACGAATACCTCTACAATCTTGGTAGGTGGCTGCGGGGAAGGGAAAACGTCCTTCTATGTGTTTAAAGGCTGTTGCTGTACAGAAAATAATTGAAAGCTCTGGTACACAGGACCTTAGCAACAACAGTTGCCAGCTATTTTTTCTAGGATATGCAAATCCACCTTTTTTGTGCTTCCTTCAGGTTTTTGTAGACATCTGGTTAAAATATATCTGAGTGAGCTAGTGCCCCCTGCTGCACAATTATCCATGCAAATTCTGCTCCTGCCCTAGGTGGGAGCTGAACTTCAAGGCTGTCCCTTCTTCTCTGGGGAACTGTAACCACTCTCTGCTCTGCACTCTTAGGTGATCAGTATGCCCTGAAGATGAGGTTTGTTGACCACGTGTTTGATGAGCAAGTTACAGACTCTCTGACTGTCAAGATTGTTCTGCCAGAAGGAGCCAAGTAAGTGTGATTCCTCCTGGCTTGTTTCTGCAGACAGTGCTGTGTTGGTGGCAATTCTCCAGTCTGCTCTAATGGCCTCAGGACAATGAATCAAAACCACGACTGTGCATATGGAGGAGATCTTGGAAAACAGCTTTGCTTCCTTGTAGAGCATTGTTCAATCTGCATCATTTACCTTGTGCTAGAGACCACAACTGGCCAGACAAGTCCTGGGTTACATCATCTCAAACACCATAAAGTCACATCGGACTGTCTGGTTTTATCTACAGGAATATCCATGTGGATAGCCCTTATGAAATCAGTCGTGCCTCAGATGAGCTTCACTACACATATCTGGACACTTTTGGACGTCCTGTTATTGTGGCACACAAAAGCAACCTGGTGGAGCAGCACATCCAGGACATTGTGGTGAGTGTGGCCTCTGAGCAGTTGTTCCTCCTCTGAATTCAGCAGTGTGGTCAAAACACCTAAGAAATAAACACTTGCTGGACTGCATGGGTGGTTCTGCTGCTGCCGGAGGAGAGGATTTAAACCTGAAGTAACATGGGGCACTGCTCAGTGTTTGGAACTTCTCTTGTAGGTTCATTACACCTTCAACAAAATCCTGATGCTGCAGGAGCCTCTCTTGGTGGTTGGAGCATTTTACATCTTGTTCTTCACTGTGATTGTCTATGTCAGGCTGGATTTCTCCATCACCAAGGTCTGTATGATGAAGAGCCCTATGGGAGTAAAAGCAGAGTTCTCAGTTGATGAATGGTGATTTTTTATATCAGTAACTCTTGCTGAATGTTCCTGTCATTCAGATGTTTTACTGGTTGTTTAAAGTCCTGTTTTTGTTCAGCCTGAGCACTGGTACTCTTGTAGGGCTGATCTGGTGTCATAAAGCTAACTAGAGTTTTGCTTGCTGCATAAAAAGGAATCCCCCTGAGAAGAAGGGATGTCTGCAGTTCTCCCTCTGCAGTGTTTTCACAGTTAAACTATTTGTTGGGCTGGGCTGAGTGCTGAAAGGTGCTTGCCCTAATCAGCACTTGCACCACTCACCGAATTACTGTCAAATGACTTAATTGCAAAGGGAACAGTTTCTGTAACAGTCCTGTGGCAGATTGCAAGCATGGCTTGATGCAGGTCAAAGATACAACTGCTTTGATCTTCCCTCCTGTCCTCTTGCAGGATCCAGCTGCTGAAGCCAGGATGAAGGTTGCCTGCATCACAGAGCAGGTGCTTACTCTGGTGAACAAAAGGCTTGGGCTGTACCGTCACTTTGATGAAGCAGTGAATAAATACAAGCAGTCACGGGACATTTCCACCCTGAACAGTGGCAAAAAGTCTTTGGAGATGGAGCACAAGGCCCTGACGAATGAAATAGCCTCTCTGCAGTCTAAACTGAAGACAGAAGGCTCCGACTTATGTGATAAAGTAAGAAATACAAATTTATTTTATGAGCTCTCCTGTTCTTGGCTCTGTCAAGTATTCTGCATGAGCTTTAATTGGGGATTTAGTTTCTGCAGTCTAGGTTGGGTTTTTTCATCTGAAAATGGCTTGATCTCTGCAAGGGTATGTGAAAAGTGTTATTTTTGAAGTAATCTGTTATGCAGCCATATAAGTGTTGCTGGTAAAGAGCTGCCTGTGCTGTTTCTTAAGAAGCCCTCTAATCAGCTGCATTTGTACAGACTAATGCTTTTGTAACACAATCCTGATGCTTCTCATTGAGCTCATGGCAGTGGCACTTAAGCAAAAATGGAAACTATCAACACATTAACAGTTCTGACTCTACTACTCACACCAGCCAACCCAAAATCGTCTCCCTCATCTCTTATTTTCTTGCACGTTTGCATTTGGTGCTGACAGAATTCTGGTAACATGATGCTTCTCTGGAGTTGTTTTGCTCTACCATATTGAAAGCTGTGGCACACTGAACACACACCCATTGTCCTTCCCTTCAATGTATTTTAACACTTACCTGAAACAGCCACTTAACCCCAAGTAAGGGACACTTTAGTCTCTAAGGTCCATTTAGCCAACAGCCACTTTGGTTAATGTATTATTTAACTCAAAGAGTAGCTCTGTCTTTGCAGACCTGCCACTCACACACCATGAACATTAACTGTAGGGACACAGCTTCCACCTGTCAGAGCTGTGATTTAGCTTAAAGCCTTTAAAATCTGTCATTAAACACTCTTTAACAGTCTCTAGCCAGTATGGCTCCTGGGTCCTTGGAGCCTCTTTTATCTGCACTCCTTAGTTACTTACTCATGGAATATTCCTCATAATGTGATGCCACGGAGAGGTGATGGCTCAGGGGTCAACGTTCAGGGTTAAGAGATGTTTCTGCTTAGCACTAACTTCATCTTTTGCTGTCATCTGCCATCTCTTCTATTCCAGCTTCACTGTAGGGATATTTTTGTTTTGTTTTGTCTCCTCTAATATTGCCTTGGTTTGTCACCCTGACAGGTAAGTGAGATTCAGAAGCTGGATGGCCAAGTGAAGGAGCTGGTCCTGAAGTCGTCGGTAGAGGCGGAGCGGCTGGTGGCAGGCAAGCTCAAGAAGGACACGTACATCGAGAATGAGAAGATGCATTCCAACAAGCGCCAGGACCTGGTCTCCAAAATTGACAACATCCTTGATGCACTGTAACCCTGCTTTAGCAGCTGTGCAGAGGGGAGAGGTATGAAGGGAGATGAGAGTGATACACTTTGAGCCAAAACTCCTTCCCAGCAAAATTTGGGGAAAAGTTGATGTGGAATGTCTGAAAGTACATTTTGTTTTTAGATTTTTCTATAGAGCCTGTCTGCTCAGCAGCATGTGCTGTCAAGGGACATGCCATCATGTTTGGCTGGGTAATGGGGTTTCTTTACCAGAGGTGAAACTCAGCCAAGTTACGAAACAGTCTCCTGCTTTTTGGTTTGCCCTGTATAGATGCACTCTGAGTAAACGCACACAAGGAGCCAGTCTGAGCGTAGACACCCTCATGGCAAAGCTGAATGTTGCAGCTCTGGAAAGAATAAAAGATACTTTTGTTCTACTTTGAAATAAAACCGTCACTGCCTCGCCCCTACGTGTTGTGCTGGGCTGGGGGGAGCTGGAGTGGCTGGGTGGCCCCATCCTGCCCATGGCCAGGCAGTGAAGTTCCCTGTGTTCAGCTGTGTGCCCTGAGGTCAGAGCTCTGCCACCCCACAAAGCCCTGACCTAGACAGGGGAGAAGGCCAAGCCCTTGTTCCCCAGGGATGTGCATGTACCTACACCCTTACAGGGAGAAAAACAACAGGACCCCTCCTACTATCCTCTTACTGTGTGCTGCATGGCACACAAAAGTCCCTGCATCCCTTGTGCTGCCCATGTAAGTCCTCACTCACACTTGCATACCTTGGGGGCTGTATGCAATCCCCTGCTAGTATCAGTCTCCTAAGATTTTTTTCCTGTGCATCTTTGCCTCAGTTCACTGTTGAATAGCCCAAATGTGGCTGCAGGGACAGCACTATGGTTCTCCCCTACTGCCTTTGCCTGACGTAGTTGTTTGGACCAAAGTGGTTAGAGATCCTCATACAGAAAACATCAGAAGGGGCTGTGTGTCCCTCTCTTGCCCTGAACTGCAGGTGGTGACAACTGCTTGTGGGTGGGTGTGTGTGCAGGGCAGGGGTGGTAAGTGGTGTGCAGACCAGGCAAAACACATGGCTGCCCCACAGAGCAATGGCTCACAAGGAAATTAGTGCCAAATGTGGTTGTGTGAAGTTTTGCCACAACACCTGCACTGCCACTGGCACATTGGCTTGGGGCAACCACAGTCCCTATGGCTCAGTGCTACCTGCAAGCCTTGTGCTTGGATATGCACAAGAAGCAGGACACTTTCCAGCCTTTTGCCAGGCCACCTTCACTGCTGTCCTGCTGTCCTGTACCTGCACAGCCCAGGTCTGTCACAGAGACACTTGTCTCTGCTCCTTACTAGCCCCTTTTATCTGAGATAAAAGTTGTCTTTATCCTCTCCTGGGATACTTTTCTCCTTGTACAGAGGATATGGTTAGTTGGAAAGCCCTCTGCCCCAGGCTACACAGCTTCCAAAGTGGTTTGTTAGTCAGGAGCGTTTTGCAGCAGGCCTGAGCCCAGGCACCCACCACATTGTCACCAGGTGCCAGCTCTGTCCCATGCCCACAAACCTCACCTGGCAACAGAGTAAACAAGTCTAAATCCCTGCCTGTCTGCTCCCTGTGCAGGTGTTACGGGAAGCCCTCAGACTGAGTCCTGCCTGACCAGCTGCAAATAGCAAAAATCAAATAAATTGTCATTAATCTGTCAAGCCAGAACACACACCATACTCAGAAAGTACTAGGTGCATCCAAAGCCAGACAAGGGCTGCCTGTTGCACCCAGCCAAAGCAGGCAGGTCCAGAGAATGAGAAGAGGGATCGAACTGGTGATCCCAAAGACATGCTTAACTTTCCATTCCCCCAGCAGAGGAAAAGCAGTGCCACCCTTCCTTCCCAGACACCACTTTTGCCTGGCTGGACAGGCAACTCAAACCCCTGAGGGTACAGTGGAACCTGTACAGTGGTGCCTGTTACAAAGCCCGATGGAGTTGATAGTGCCTGTGTCTTTCTATCCCAAGGCAATCTGATCAATCAGCACACACCTCACCTCACGCAGCTATTGGGCAGCTTCAGATCCTGCTTGTTAATGGAAACCACATCTGCAAAGACAGCAGCTATAAATAGGATAAATGTAGGCAGCCCCAGCTAAAAAGGCCTCTGTTCCCCAAGGAGAGCTGTCCCAGTTCCTGATGCTGAGAATAAAACAGCTGGTGCTGAAGTGATACTTCTCTCCACACAGCTCCTTTCTGCCACCATCCCTGGGGGGACATGCCACCCACAATGTGCTCCCTGAGCCCCTTCTGCCCCAGTGCTGCTCCTGCAGCAGCACATACATCAGGGAACCTTTTAACAAACACACAGCAGCAGAGCGACCTAGAAACCTGAACCATTTCTGAATTCCTGCAAACTTACTGCTGTGAATAAATGAGAAAAAAAGGAAAAACCACAGCACCTGCCAGGAGCTTAGGACCTACAGGAGCCAGGGGAGAGGCAGAGCAGCAACACCTGATGGCAGCAAATGGACCAGTTAGGCTGTTTGTCTCTGCCAAATTTAAAGGGAGGAGTTTCCAGTCCATGGGGTGGGGGAAGGGATGAGGGTCATTGGGTCAGGAAGGTGGCCAGCTGTTCATCTGCTCTCTTCCCCATCGGCTCTGAGGGCTCTAGGGGATCTGGGTTCAAAGTCTTTCTCTCATGGTTGGGTTTTACAAACTAAATACATCCAAGGAGGTTTCCAAATGATCTCCCTGCTCAGACTCCATGACATGCCCAGGTGCTGCTCCTTGCCAGATGTGTGACCCAAGCTGAGGATAGGAGGGAGCTACTGCAGGGTAGCCCAGATGGACCAGTCAGGGAGCTCAGTCTCTCATCCACTTTGCTGAGGAGGGGCTTGCTTTATTCTTCCAGCCACTGTCACCATGCTGGCTTCTGCCACCAGGGCCACTCCAGCAGGTCCCTGGCCAGGGCTGGCCTTGCTGGCACCATTTTTGGCTGGCTTTGGGATCTCCCTGAACTCCAGCTGCTGCTTTGCAAGGAAATCCCTTATTTCTTCTAGGTTTGGCAGCTCATCAAGTGTGAGGAACTGGAGCCAGCAGGTTCCCAAAGCATCGCAGCCAACATTGGGCAGGGATGTAGGCACTGCCATGGGGGAATCCAGGCACGAGGGCTCCTTTTCAACCACACTCATGGCCATCTAACCTGACACCTGTGGGCAGGGGGAATCCCAAGCTGATGGAGAGGACCATCTCCATTTTCCTGCTGCTTTCAAAAATAGCCAGGCCTTCAAGAGAGGTGGGAACTGCTGAAGGACTGTGTCTGCTGCTCATCACAGAAGCTTTTCTGAGCTAGAAAGTTCACTTGTGATCTTGCTCAGAAAAAACAGTCGGGAGGTTGTTAGGAGTTGGGAGGCATCTGCCAGAGGAGCTGCAGAGCAGCAGAAGGAAAAGAATGGCTCAGATACAGGAGTACATGAGACCCTCCAGCAGATTAACATCTCGTGTAATTAAAGCTCAGCCCTTCTGGGAGTTTGTGTTTAGTTTTATTCCTGTGCAGTGGTTGGAACCAAAAGGTTGGAAGGGCTGAAATTTGCCTCCACAGCAAAAGGAACAAAATGAAGAGAGAAGAAAAAAAAAAGTGTATGGAGCAGAAGGAAAAGGAAACCACACAACTGCAAGATTTGCCAGCGAAAGCGAGCAGCCATGATTTCAGATCGCAGCACAGCCACCTGCCTTGCATGGGCATCTCACTGCTCCCACCACCTCCCCACACCTCCCCTGCTCTCTAGGGTGATACCCACATCCACAGCTTCTTCTGGGGGTCCCAGGCAACCAGAGAACATCTCCGTCTTTGACTTCTTGTTTACAGTCTGCCAAGGGAAAATGTAGAACAGAAGATCAGCCCAAGAGGTCCAACCCATCCTCCAGTGCTCAAGCTCAAGGGCTGGAAAGAATATCAGGTTTTATATTAGGTACATGGTAACTCCCACCCACAGTCTCTGGCCCTAGCCAGCCTCTCATCCATCCTCTGTGGGTGGGGATAGCCCAGTACTATTTCCACACCATTGACCCTTTCTCCCCTCCTCGTGCTGACACCTCTCCTCTGCTATGCATGGACCAATCACCTTTTTATTTATTTTTCACCCCACAAAAGAAAATCACCGAGCTTAGCTTGGAGCAGATCCTGCAGGTCTGTGGTTGGCTCTGGGAGTGCCATGTATCTGTACACCTTGGAGGAGCACATACAAAAGCATGCCTTGTTTAGCAACATCTCTTCCAGCCAACCTGACCCTGCCACTTCAGCAGGAAGCAGAGCTGGAGCACATGCCAAGCACCGTGCAAACAGCCATGCTTTAATGCTGCCTGCTGCATTACAGCCTCAGGGGAGCACACCCTCCTCACACCTGTGCACACCCTGCACCAGCACAGGGAGTTTTAGCAAGTTCTCAGAATTAACGGCATCCGTGGTCTGTCCCCTTCACCTGTCCATGGATCATTCTGGCAGTGGGGCCCACAATCTTGGGTACCCCATCCCCATGGCAGACCTGGTGAACATTGCCTGCCAGGCTCCACAGGTGGAAAGACAGACTTCTCACTTGCTGTTGCACCATTTCCCTCCCTCCATCCCCAGTAATGCTGCCTGGTTCCCAGTCTACCCAGTCTGTCAGCTGCTCAGCACCATCTGGTGGCTTTGGACCAGAGGCCCAGAGACTTGCTGGGCTATTTTGAGCTGCTTCTGGCCAAAGGGTAAGGGATGTCTCACACCCTCTTTCCCGGCACCCACTCCCTCAACAGTTCAAGGTGGGCTGTGTGCCAGATGGGGACCATGTCCTACCAGGCAGCAGGATTGGGATGAGGCCCATGTCCCAGTGGGTGGGAGTGCCCAGAGGGACGGGAGAAGATCCCCATGATGCTGCTGGGGCCATGAGGCCCAGAGTGCTGCAATGGAACCTCACTGCCTCCACTGCCACTAGAGGCCGACAGTGCCAGGGGAGTGGCACTGCCATGCTGGATATCCACACCTGCCCTGTCCCTGGCCACTGCTGGCCACACCGCTTGGGGGACCCATTGCCACACTGGCACATGGGCCAGTCCTGGCCTAGGATGGCGGTGAGCATCATTCTTTCTTTCCTTTTTTTTTGCTTAAATTTATTATTTTTTTCTTTCCCCCCTTCTTGCTCCTCCTTGTCCAATTTGTCTTCGAAGCTGACATGAGAGAAAACCCCAAATGACAGCGCCTGCCCGGCACAGTTTTACCACAGTATCCTGAAAAAGGCATCTGGTGAGCTGATAATGCAGGGGGGCTCCAGGCGGGAGCCCCTGCCGGAAGCAGAGGACTGGTGGCGGTTGAAGGGCCGATGCTTCAGCACGGGCAGCAAACAGGAAACGTCCTCAGGGCACAGGGAGCTCCTCTGGGGCTGCTCCAGGGTCTTGAGGCACAGCCAAGGCAGCCCACCCCACTGGGGCCATGGTGGGCTCACTGGGACCCCCATCCTCCCTGCCCAGCCCCACTGTCATCTTGTACAGGGCTCCAACTTGCACTGTTGAGCTGCCTCCTCCTCCCAAGGACAGCAGCCATGCACACTGAAACTGGAGGAGCAGCACAGGGTCAGTGTGGGCCTTGCCTGGCACAGCAGATCCAGCTTTGACGGCTCTGGTGTCAGGGGATGTCCTCCATTTGCGTCACTTGTGTGGCTCTCTGTAGTGCCCAGGCTGAAGCCTCTGCTGTGCCAGGTACTCCAAAGACGATGGGGAGCATCCTCCTCCCATGGGGACTCGGGGGCTGAGCATGGCAGTGGCTCACGAGGCACCGCCGTGAGGTGCAGAGCATCGCTTGGCCAGCAGGGATGCAGCTGCCTACACCCGACAGCGCAGGCTGGAGAAAGCCGATCTCAGTAAAGAGTGACTCGAGAGTATTCCACGCCTCTGAGTTCAGCACGGCATGGGACACTCAAAAGAGAGGAGCTGCCCCCAACACCTCGGAGAGCACAGAGGCAGAGAGCAGAGAAGCTGTGAGCTCACAGCTAGAGCAGGAGCCACACTGCACATTGTGTTGTGCACCGAGGGGAGATGTTGGCTCAGGCATGCAGGCTCTGCTGGCTGCCTCCATGTCATTGTGCCTCTGACCAACACACCCTGCCACATCCAGCTGCTGGGGACACAACCTCGTGCTCTCTCCCCATCCTTCACAGTTCCTGACTGTACAAGGCTACTGGGTGGCTGCGCAAGGCTCTGTCTGGAGCTTGTCATTAGGACAACATTTTGCTCTCAGCTAGGCACACAAGCAAAAAGACCATGAGTACTTCTTGCTCTCTGACTCTTGAACTGGTCCTGACTGGAGTGGTCCAGGGCTTGCTGGGCTTTGACCAAAGTCCAGAGATGCTGGCTTACCAAATACCCTCCCATGGTGAAATTTTCATGCTCATCACCTGCAGAGCAGCATCACAGTGGCAATAGTCTGGAACAGGGATGGGGAAGGTGATGGTGATGCTTGGCACCTCTTTGGTAAACTTGCTGTGCAATGAGAAACAGGGACTGGTGAAGGAAATGACAGTGAGGAACTCAGGGCCAGCCCCCAGGGCTGCTGCCACAAAAAGGCAGGATGGTGTCCTCAGCCAGATCCAGCTACTCAGGGTCCCAGCCAGCCAAAACCACACTTCTCTGCTGCTCAGTGTACACACCAATACACTTCTCGTGTAACCTTTGGCACATACAGAGATTGTACAAGCTCAAGGCATTCGGAGCGGGATGATGAGGAGGATTTAGAGAAGCTGGTGGTGAAAGAGCACATCCATGTGATGTGGGTTAGCAGGGACAAGGAGTGAGCTCAGGAATGGAGGATCGAGTGAGTACCAGGTCTGGGCGGGTGAATTACTGAGGTGCTAAGGCTAAAAGGAAGTAATACAACCACAACATCAGAGTGAGCATCATAGCTGACTGTCCTTGATAGATTGGTCCTTCGTATCAGGTGTGCTGTTTGGGAAACATAATACCTGGCTTGTTTGAAAAGGAGCTCATGGGACAAAACTACAAGAGTTGAAGGATTCCTCATGATCCAGATAAATGAATGACACTCACTTCTGAATGAGGCTGCAGCTCTCCAGCAGGTGGGTGGATGCAAAAAACCTCTTGGCTTTATCCCAGCCAACAGTCTGAGAGTACTCTATGAACAGCAGCACCTCTATGAGTGATGGGTGCTGAGCATGGGCAGCAGCCACAGGAGCCAGGAATACAGGAGGGGGAGTAGCTGCAGGAGCCAGGATCACAGGAAGATGCCCATCCCAGGGGCAGTGAGCTGGGCTTGCACCTTGCCTACTCTCCCTTCTCACCCCATCCCTGCTGGCTTCTGTGCCCGCAGTGCCCCCTGCCTCTGCTTGCACGGCCCATGCGGAGTCCTGGGTCAGCTCTGCCCACAAGATTTGGTGTAACCTCCACCTTGGGACTTTCCCACGGCAGAGAATTAGAACAGGCAGCAGCTTTTGCTACCTTTGGGACACCAGTTACTATGCCACAGGGTGCCTTTGCATGGCAGGTTTATGAACTGGCAACAATTCTGTTGGAGGACAGTGCCAAAATTTGTTATCCTTACACTTTACTGACTTACACTGACTTGCAAACGGACTTCAATTTTCATCACGTGTATTCAGCACCCCTGTATACCCAACACGTGTAGTGAGGGAACAAGGCAGCCAGATAGGCATTGCAGTCCTTGCTCCTACGGGATTTACCCTTGACTGGTCATGGAAGAAGATTTTGCTGCACACCCCTGCTGTCTGTGCTCAGGACTGTCAGCTCACACTCTGGCACTGCCGACCTCTAGCCTCACAGCCAGAAGCAAGCATCACCTTCTCAATAGCTCAGCCGGCACGGGAGCGTGTGCTTGCAGCCGGCCCCTCCACCCACTGCCCCGCAAACCTGCGAGGAGGGAAGAAGGAAAACCGACTAGAAAGGGACTGAGATGGAAAATGCCTCTCCCTGACTCTTCATCCAGCCCAGGGCAGAAAAAAAAGTTCTCGGTTCCCCTTCTCCTTCTTGTGGCAGAAAAGCAGGAGCTGCGGCTGCTCGGGGGATGCTGTAGGTAGGAGCCTCCTCCTTGCTCTCAGATTCCAGCGTGGCAGCTCCCAGGATGCAGGCACTCTCCAGCTCCGCGGGATGCAGGGCTGCCCCCGAGGGTCCCTCGGGCGGCTCCAGGCCGCCACCAGGGGTCCCTGCAGGCCTGCGCTTCGCCCGCCGCGGGGACACGGGAACAACCTGGTTCCCCTGCCTCGGCCCACCCTGGGCTGGCGGTTCGAGGGGTTTTGCTGGCTCAGCCGGGCCGGTACGGAGCTGAACCTCGGACTCGGCATGCAGAGCAGAAACAGAAAGGATGAGGGAGGGAGATAGGGCAAAGCTGTGACCAGGGTGGACATGGCCCCACTGGACCCCAACTCCTGTAACTACTTATTTAAGCCTTGCTTTGGGGCTGTTTTTTCTCTGGTTTATCCCAGTGAGACTTTTGTTTGGCGTGATGCCACCGGCAGGTGTTAAGGGGCTTGGATACTTTTTTGGGAGACACATACAAAGTGCCCAGGACACAGATGGGAACAGGGAGGGGAGGCACTGGAGGCTGGGTAAGGACATGGAATGCCTCATTCAGGTGGGAAAGAGCGTGTGACCCATCAGATATGAATGTTCCCTTACAGAGCAGTAAGGAGGGAGAAAATCAGCACACCGAAGGTGATGGAGCAAAGGAGGCCTCTGGGAGGCTCTTGTTCCTGCATGGGTGGAAGCTGTGGAGTCCTGAAGAAGCTGTGGTGATACCAGGGACCAGGCAGTGGGGGAGATACTGATACCAGTCTTCTCTGGCAACGTGGGCAAGGCTGGAGCAGTTGATACCGATGACAAGGGGAGCTTTGCTCCTCCCCTAGCCACGGAGAAGCATCTTCTTGCAGAACAGAGTGCTCCCATCACAGTCAAAGCTTTGTTGGTAGGCAGCAGAGCAAACACAGTCTGGGCAGGGACCCACAGGAGATGTACACCAAGGTTTCAGGCAGCGAGCAGTGTTGATATTCCTGTTCAGGCTGGTACAGAGGGGCAGGTCCCCCACCTGCAGAGCTGGGAGGATTTGCAGAACAGGGCTGACAAGGGTGATACACACACTTCAGGTAAACCCTTTGTCCTTTCCCCTCAAATGCTGTAGGGGAATATGCAGATCTGCAGATGCAGCAATGCTGAGAAAAGCAGCATCTACCCCCTTTGCCCCCCCAGTGTGCTCCAGTATCTTTTTGAGTGCTGTCTGCCTCAGTTTCCTCCCCTCTGACAATCTGACATTAATCTCCCCTGCACTGCTGTCCTGGTCACGTTCATTTTTATCACAGTTCCGTTAGTGCCAGGCTGAGCTTTCCGGGCCCTGGCGGGGCCCTGCGTGTGGTCCTCATGCCAGTGCTGCCAAGCTCCTGCAGTCCCACTGCCACCAGTCACCCCCACTGGGGCTGCCCCCACCCTCACCAGTCAGAGCTGCTCACCACATCAGGATACAGAGCAGTACACCAATTCCGGACGGGCTTATTTCAGCGCTCTGGTCAACCGCAAGCGCGGCGGGTTTCACAAACACGGCATGCCAGCCCCATGCAGCCTAACGGATGCTCTGGCTGCTCCATGAGACCATGCTGACAGCAAGATCCCCTGCAGCCACCCCAAAGAGAGCCCAATCCGAGTCTGGTGTCTGCTCCAGGGCAGTCATCCTGAGGCTAGGTAGATAGGAAGCCTGAGGTGTGTTGAACTTCTTTGGTTCTCAGCCTGGTTTGCAGTGCCTCAGCATGTGGCAGGCTATCAGCACAGCAGAGGCTCTGCAGTGGCAGCTTGGGTGCACCCATGGCACCTGCCTTCAGCAGGCACAGGCTGTTGCAGAGCAGGATGGTGCCAAGCCCATGTGTGACCTGTGCTGGTAGAGCTGGTCACACATTGTGATGTGTGATGGCACATGCTCGAGTTCCCCAGCACTTAATGAGTTATCAGAGCTAGTAAGTTATCACAGACAAACAAAAGCTGGTGCTGGTGCTGCCAGGCTGTGGTTTCAGCAAGGAGCCCATGCAATCACAGCAGCTGACTGAGAGAGCAGCTCCTTGTGCTGCAGTAAATGCTCCTGGCACTGCTTTGCTGACCTCTGCAGCTCTGTTCAGGTACATGTTTCTACTCAGATTTGGCTTCTGGTGGCTGAGATGTCAGCAAAAATCTCATAAGAAGGAACATGATGAAGCAGGCACAAAAGGGCCTGCACAGAGCAGGAGAGCAGCCTGGGGAAATGCCACGGATGGACACAAGTTCCCCTCTCCCCAGCACCTGCTCAGAATGTCATCTGTCACCCCAGGGAAACAACTCCCTGCAGGTAATACCCTCCCCTACAGCCCTGCTCCTGGAGCTGCATCCAGTCCACCTGACCCCCACCCCCAGCCCCATGAGGAGGCCTGGCCCCCCTACCCATGCTCACAGAGGACCCATTTTCAGGCACAAGGTGCTACCTCAGTGCTGGCTGCCTGCATAGGCTGCCAGTGCCCTTGTGACCATGCTTTCCACAACTGCACCAAGCACAGAGCAGCCCTTGCAGTGCTGATATGGGTCTCTGGGCAGGAAAGCCCTGGGGAGCAGCAGCTCAGGAAGACAGGGGTTTTGTGGCTCTCCAGGTTTTATTTTCAATTGCTCCTTATTGCAAATGATTAAAAAAAAAAAAAAGAAAGAACCCCTATGCACACATTAGCTGTTTACCTGCATGTTCCCTCTTTTCCCAGGTTCTCCTGGTGCCTCCACACATGTCCCATCATCCCAGGGGTCTCCAGAGCTCCTAGATGGCAGTGATGACCTTGTGCAGCACAGATACTCTGGGAAAAAGCTGGTTGCCACAGTGGCCTCTCCCTGCTCCAAGGTACTGTCAGAGTCCCCAGTCCAACAGTGAATTTAGTTCCTCTTGAGCCAAACATAATGTATAAAACCAAGAAATGGAAAAGCAAACATGTGGCCCACAACACAGGCAGTTTCATCCTCTGTGAATAGACACTGCCAGGGCAAAGGGCTCACCCCTGTCTGCAGTGAGTGGTGGGCAGCACAGACCCCCAGGGGCTTGCAGGGGTGACCTGGACTGTGAGCAGCAGAGAGGCACCCAGATCACCACCCCCTCACCTCTTCCCTCTCCCCTGCAGAGAGGCCTGTGCCCTGTTTGCCTGCCCACAGCACCAGTGGTGCTGGGGGGTCCCAGGGCTCACAGGAAGGGTGTCCTGGCAGAGACAGAGCCACAAAGCAGCAGCACCTGCTCTGAGCGCATCCCACCTGCGTCAGGAGGCAGAAGCTGCTGAGAGATGCTCCTCTCCCTGTCATCGGTGCAGCTTCTTCTCTCCAAGGTCCTATTGTGCCCCTCTGAGCACACTGGGAAGCTTTGCCAGACTAATCCTGCCTGGTATCCACGCCCTCTGAAACTGGGAAAACAATGCCAGCTCTTTGTAATCTCAGCAGGCTGGGGAACATGCTCGCTTTGCTTTGAAGGTGGCCCTGCCTCAGCCCATATGTGGGGCAGGGCTGGGAGCCTCCGTCCTCTGTTGTCCTCCTGTGACAGCTCCAGGAGACGTCTGTCACTGCTGGCCTGGTGAGAGTATGTGGCCACGCCAGCACAGCCTGTTGGAGCGGGCTCTCGGCACCCATCACATCCCCCCCTTACCCTGCTGCAGCAAATCCAGCTGGAGGGGAAAGGCTCCTCCAAGCCACCATTGGGATGTGCCTTCCCTAGAGACCAAAAGGCCAGTGGCTCAGGAAGCCTTGCAAGGGGCTCTGGGGCTGCTCAGACCTCAGAAGGGGCTAATTTGCCCAGTCCAAATATTCCTCCGTTCCTCCTGAAGGAGGTCTGGGGAATGCCACTGGTGCCAGCAGGAGGGGAGCTGCCCTCCCCACCCACCCTGTGAAGGACAGGCTGCTGGGGAACAGTGGGGCGTTACACAAACAGGAAAACTGTCAGGGACCCAGCCCTTTCCAGCTGGGACAGGAAAGAGACACTCTGAGTCCCACTCAGGGCCCAAGTCGGGTATGCTAGCAGACACAATGGGGACACCCAAACACCAAACAGAGCCCACGCCATCCCACCAGGCTCTCCTCAGGGTCACCCCATTCCCTTTACAGCCCCTTCACTGCACACCCAGGACCAGATCATTCCCAGATTTCCTGAACCTAAAGACAAGGGTCTGTTACCGCCCCTTGAGTGGGAGCCGGCCAGGTTCGGGATCCTGGGCCTGCAGGGTCCCCACGGCTCCTCTCCAGGGAGGGGTCTGGCCCCACGGCGCAGGAGCAGCTTGGTGCCCGCACAGCATCTCCTCGGGCTGAGGGACAGGGAGGGGAGTTCAGCAACGGGAAGCCAGGGAAAAGCAGAGACCAGAGGAGGGAAAGCAGCCCTACAGACTAGAAGAACAGAAGCGACATCCCAATTCGCTGGGGGGTCCCCGGCAGCGGCTGCGCTCCGGGCTGGCGGCGAGCCCGGCATCGGGGCCGCCGGAGGGCACCATCCGCCCGCTTTTCCCGGCTGCCTGGAGCTCCCGAGGATCAGCCCCGGCCCGGCGGTCCCCAAAGCAGCCGGGACGCCAAGCTGTTCAAAGGCACACGAAAGCTGTTCACATCTACAGCCTGCTCTCTAACACACGGACCCCCCTTCTCCAGCACCCCTAATCTCTGCTCAACCCCACACACGGGGGAATGTGTGAGAAGTGGTCGCAGGCATCCCCGCACGGGTGACAACGCGCAGAAGGAAGCAGGACCCAAGAGATGTTGGCCCCAGTGAGAGGAAGCAATCCCACAGCACCAGACTCCCAGTTCCTGGGGAGCAAGACACAGCGCTGGGCCACATTGGAACTTTGGGGTCAGAAGTGATGAGGTTTGGTGCACGCTGTAAGGAAAGAACTGGTAGCCAGGGCTTATTCTCCTCTGGTGATGGGTGCCCACCACAACCCCATGCTGAAATTCACCCAAGTGTCTAAGAGACAAAACATTGCTGAGCACCCACCTGAACTCTGCACACCGGTTCTGAGAGATCCCCAGCCCCACCTGCTGTCCTGGGTATAAATATGCCCTGGATATGACACAGAAAGCCAAGGGCACAACATGGCTGTGGATTCACACCAAATTACTGTCCAGGCTTGAGCATGCAGATATAGAGGAGAGACAACTGCCCGACCTCCAGCCGTCCCTGTCCCCAGCCCATGCCCACAACAGCTGCCTTCCCCTCTGCAGTCCAGCCCCTGTCTCCTGTCACCGCGCCGCTTGCCTTTATTTGAAGCGCCTCACCACTGCCTGCCAGAGACGAACAGTGGTGTCACTCCCCCTGTCAGCGCCCGGCCACCCTGCAGGTGTGAAGACAGGATGGCCCTTTGTGTGTGAGCCTTACCCAGCTGCACCCCCCACCCCCCTTCCCTCCGTCCCTGGGCTCCCTCCAGCCTTGGCACTTCTCCCCCCCAAGCTTTTCATCGCCTCCCCTCTCGCCCGTCACAAAGGGCAGCCCTGTCCTGTGGTGGGATGGCGTGTGCTGCGTGTCACCCAGAGACGGGTCCCCTGGGGGCCGGGCTCCCCATGGACTGAGGGAAACAGGGAGACAGGTGAATCTCCTGGGCAAGCCACGATGAGGGATGGGACACAGCCCTGAAAAGTAGGCTCACAGGGACTCCTGCACACCTCTACACATCCCACCTGTGGCCAGGCAGCCAGGAGAGGAGTGATTCTGGGTGTTCACTGCTCCATCACCCCACACAGGGAGCGGCCTTGGACACAGCCCACCATGGTGCTTGTCAGAGTGGGGAGAAACCTGCGTCTGTGTAGTCTGCTCTTTATTGAGCTTTGTAGGGCCAAGGGTTCTTACCACCACGAAGGAGCAAGTCTGACCTCCTCTTCACAGTTTCCAACTCATTCCATTGAGGAATTTCCCCTGGGAGAACAGTGAGGCAATTGCAATTATGCCCAGTGGGCTGCTTGCCTGCAGGCGACTGGGGTTGGTTTGCAAAACAGAGAAAACAGTTTATGTTTGAAATATTTGCAGCTCTTCCTTTAACAACAAAAACTCTGCCCACAACTTCTGACCTTGCACAGATCACAGCCCCTGTGTTTGTTTGGTGGCCTTGATATTTACACCTGGCCAGTGGGGACAGACAGGGAGACCTTCAGTTGCAGCAGAGCAGAAAGTGTGCTGCCCTGGCTGCCTGCCCCACTCTAGGCCAGGGATTTCTGTGGGCTCGGGATATTCTGCTCCTTCTGTCCCAGGATAGCAGGTGCTGCCCAACCTCAGCAAATCCCTCCCTCCTGCCTGCAGGCACTGCTCTGGCACAAGTGGCCATGCACGTCTGCCAGCTGGGACAACAGACGATGGAAAGGATCAGATGCTCTGAGCAGTGGGCTTGTGGCCTTGGGTGCTTTGCAAAGTAGTATTTCCCTTCCCCTACTCCAAATCTGCAGTGTTTTGGTCACCATTAAATCACAGTGGTTTAAAAGTTTGTTTTGCAGTTCATTGATCCCACATTGAACTGGCACACACTGGCCAAGTGGCAGCAGGATAAGGGTACAGGGCTAGGCTGGGAAAGGATTTCTCCATCATGCCTTCCCCCTTTTCAAAAATAAACTAGGCAGCTCACTGTGCTCAGTTCCCTGCTGCACTCTCCACTTTCCAAAGCCTTTGCCAGACATCCCCCTGTGACTCCCCACTGCAGAGCCCGTGCTGCAATTGCTAGCCCTTCCTGTTCTCTGTCCTGCAGATCATTAACTAGCTCTGCTCTCTCTCTTTTTATTTTTTTCTTCTTCCCTTTTGAACATATCAGCCTCATGGAATCAAAGAGGCATTTCAGTGACTCAGGCGTTTCCCATTGCCCTATTCCAGCATCCTCTACTCTTAACACTGAGAGCTTTTCACGTCCTATTTGGAACTGATAGGAAGCCCTTTCATTGTTTCACTACATGGATATTAACACTGATGAAGGAAATGCTCCATCTGATAACAGAACCGTTGAAAAGAGCACCATTTCCAAACGAGCAGACTCGGAGACAGTGCATTCCTGCAGCTCTCACCAGCTCAGCACAGGCAGACCCAGCATGCAGGACCAGCTCCCTGCTACTCATCCCTGCAGGCTGGGATCTCACTTCAGAACCTCCAGGAAACATGCTCTTCCCTTATCACAGCACAGGACAGTGCCCAGGTTTACTCTTGAGATCAACTCGGCATCTTCCAGGCTGTAAGGAAAAGCTACATTTGAGATGCTTTTGTTGAGTAGCCCAATGGCCAACTGTGAGGTCAGCCTCTGACTGGAGGGTGTCTCAAGGAGTCAAGCAACAAAAAGCATCCTGCCTGGGAGGACATCAACTGGCATTTAAGGCATTCTCTGAGCTGGTGTCTGTTCTGCTCATCAGCTTTTAATTAATTAATCCTGAGAGCCCCTGCTGGGGACAAAGTCTCTTAAATAGAGCTCAGAAGAGATAATAAATCTCTTGAGGGATGGCTACAGGGAGAGCCAAAAGCTCCATCTCATGCCCCAGCACCGAGTACAGCCACCAGCATCTCCAGGGGCTTCCCAGACCAACAGCTCTGCCATACCCCAGGGTCCCCAAAAACAGCACAGGCAAGTGTGCAACTTCTCTCCAGGCCATATCCCAAGTCAGGCACCATGGCAGACAAATGACTCTTTCCAAAGTGGTTTGATTGTTTCAGGAATTTCTGCTCTCCCTGAGACCTCTCCAAAGCTGGCTGGGCAGGGTGGTTTTCTGTCTCTCCTGAAAGTAATTTCCTCCTGCTGTGGCTGCCCTAATCAATTAGTGACCTATAAATAGCCTCCCTGATTGCACAGTGACATCCGGAGCACATCATCAGCACCAGTTTCCTCCTCTACCTGGGGAGCAGGCTTTTTCCAGAGCATGGAGGAAAGATGGGGAGCACCCCTCTACCCAGCCCTCTTTAATGCTTCCCACCACCAGGTGACTTTCCACTCTCTGCCCATCTCCTCCCACTCCCATGCAACAAGAAATTCAGTTTTCAGCCTTTGATGTTCTGGTAACACACAGATCAGCACAGAAAGGTCCCTAAGCTCTACCTGAACTGCCTTTGGAGTGGTAGTCACTCCTACACAGTTCTACTGGAAAGCCCATTTATCCCATTTACTCCTGACCATCAGGGTCAGTGCAACCATCCCAGAGGATGTTCCAGCTTCCAGAAATGATGATCAACACAATCTCTGTTATCAGCAAACCTCCCACTTCACTGGACAGGCCAAAAAAAGAGTCAAGAAGCTTTGGAGGGTCACCCAGCACAGGGACCACAAGGGAGTCTACAGCTGAGATCCAGTCTGACAGCACCTACCTGGGACAAGCTTCTTCCCACCTGGTGACGCTCCCAATGTCTCAGGCAGGATGGCAATGTGTGGTCACCACTGCATGATTATTGCTGTAGGACAGCCATCACTACCTATCTCTCTTCTGCTGACCAAGCAAAGATAATTAAATCATAAAGTCAGAGAATATCCCAAGTTGAAAGTCACCCACAAGGATCATCAAGTCCAAGGCTCTGCACAGGACAACCCCAAGAATCCAACCCTGTGCCTGAGAGCATTCTCCTATGTTAACAAGCAAAGCATTCATCGAAGCAGAGGGAATGGGGTTATCATGGCTGGCTGGCAGATGCCCCCACTTTTCTGCCATTTTCCTTTCCCAGCTGATGTGCAAACTCCAAATCTGATGGGCCCACTGGACTTTTGCTCTGCATTTATTCAGTAGACGAGCAATTGAGGGCTTTCGCTTCTGAGTTACCACAGCAGCCAAGCTGGTTCACAAGCCTGGAGATACAGGAATTCACAGTTTATTAAATGTGTGTGTGTAGAAGAGAAATCCAAGGTCATATACCAGGATATACATACCTCATTTATATTTTTTTTGAAACCTCCCTCACTGGGGTCTTGCCTGGGTCATGCAGCAGGGCTGTCCCACAGAAGCTGCTATTCTGAGGAGCCGAGGCACTCAGTAGTTAAAAGATTTCTTATTTTCTTGCATCTCGCCTCCAAAGAGCTGCCTCTGGCACCACTGGAGGAAGTCACCCAGTGTTTTGTTCTCATAAACTGCCCCTTTGATCAGCTGTGACTTGAGTGGATCAAACCGCTCTGAGTACATAACCACAAATCCCAGGACATGCTATGACGGGCAGGGAAGTGGTGTCTCCAGCATGAGTTGGCAAAGCCTCGGCCATCACAGCCAGGAAACAACCCCCCACCCTGACCCAGCCTGAAACCCACAGTGGGCATCTCCAAGTTACCACAATGGCCACGGCCGATGCTCTGGCTGGAGTAAAACTCCTGGGACGTGGCTCAACAGGGAAACACTCCTGCCCTTCCAGCATGCTGGGCCACTGTGCTGGCACTGTGCTGCTGAGCCCCAGGCACTTGGAGGGTGTTCTCACCATCCCAGTCAGTGCTGACCCTTCCATGGCTGCTTTCTTTTGCCCAGCTCCTTCCCTGTCTTTGGGAGCTCACACAACCCTCACACCTGCTGGTCTGGGGCAATCCCCATCCCCGACCAGCAGAGCCAGCTTGGAGGTATCTGACCCCAATCTGGATGAAAGTCAACCACAAGCCTCAGTTAAGTGTCCATGCTCATCCTCCTGGGTACACAGAGAGGGGCTTGGGTGGAAAATGAGATTCTCGAAGATCAGGCTATACCACAACATTGCATGTTTGACATAATTTTTCCATGTATAATAAGCAAGGGACAGGAGCCGAGCACACAGCTCCTCAGGAGGGACCTGAGTGGTCCCTACATCTGGTCTCCCAATAAAATACTTGGATATACACAAACCACCACGTTCCTTATGTCTTAGAAATGTGTTGGTCTGGGAGCAGCTGCCCTACAAAGCAATGTCCAACTATTTGGTGCCACAAAAGTGAAGCCCCGTGTAGAATCTTTGCTGGCTAAGAAAGGGTTGAGTGCATGTTGTGTTCTTTCCCTCTGTGGTAGCACTAACAAGCCCTTTTCTCTACCAGTTCAGGTCTTTGCACACACATTCTCAGGGACCTTGAAAAGCCCAGAAAAAGTAGGATAGGCACATGGAGCTTACATAACTGATGTGCACAAAAAAAGTAGATGTAAGATAGTCATGGCTTTTGTGCTCCAAAAAAAGGGAGCAGAGGGTCTGCTGGTGGACTGGATGAGACCAGCCATCATGGGGGACAGAACACAGTGCCCCTCCAGCCAGTCAACCTCCCCTCCATCAAAGGGACACCAGCCCCCACAATTTGCTTGGGTCACAAGTCCTCTCTCAGCTACCTTTTGCCAGCTCACATGGCTGCCAGATCATGGCTGAGCTCATTTGGCTGGGTTTGGTGTTTTTCCTAAATCTCAGCTGCTAGAGTCAGAAGAACCTTGGTTTGGTTGTGATCCATATTTTTTACCTAAAAATAAGGGTAATTTTAGCACTTGGAATTAGAGCAAGGAAAAAACCATTCTCTCTCCAAAACCCAGCAGGCAGATAAAAACAACACCTAAAATGTTCATTTTGGTCAAATTTCTGGTCATTCACACCAACAACACAGAACAGAGAGATGTTGAACTCACACTGGCAGATGGTTGGGTTCAGCAGGAAAACAGGGCAAAAAAGATAGAACCCTACACAAGATAAAGGCACACAAGGTATGAGACAAGAATGGTGCTGGACCAGGCTGGGTGGGAGATGGAGGATGAAATTCCTCGATCAGAAGCTTTGTCATGGAGAAGGGTGGGCAGGGAGGTGGCATGCCCAGGGCTGCCAAGGGCCAGGGACCAGCCTTAAGCATATTTCCACACAGCTGGAGGGAAACCCCAGCTGCAGTGCTGAAAAATAACAAATAATAAAAGTGGCTGTGAGCAGCAGCAGGACTGGCAGGAAACATTCCCAGTAGCAGCTGCTTCCTGAGTGTGACTTTTATTTGATCCCCTGGCACCATCTGGGCCATGCCCTACTCTTTGTTTTCATTAAGAGTTTGGAAAAACAATTCAGCTTTGACTAATCACTCTTTAAGGTCCCAGGCTCACCCTTTCTCCTCCCCCCACATTTCCTCTCCTAACCCCTCATCCTCCATCCATGCCCTCCATCCCCTCCAGTCAGCTCTCCCCTTCCATCCATGCCACATAACTCCCCTTGGCCCTGTGTTCCCAGACATACCTGGTGTCCCCTAGTGCCAGGCAGGACACATCTTCACATCTTCTTGTGTTGTTCCCCATGAGCATCATCCTTTGCCTGCACAGGCAAGACTGGCACAAGCACAGCAACACACGCCATGTAGTGCAAGGCAAACCCTGAAATGTCCCGCTGTGCTGGGTTGGAGCTGCGTCCCCCTTGGAAAGGAAGATGAACAGGCTCAGCAGCACCATCCAGGTCAACCAGGCTGTGAGTGGACACCTCCTGTAGGCTGGGAGCTGCTGGTGCCCTGTCCAGACCCCTCACAGTCCTCTTTCCATCTTCAACATGAGCGTGCTGTCCTAGGAGAAGCAACCCTATGACCCAGCCTGGAGAGGGAGCTTGTTTTGTTGAATGCATGTTTTCCACCCTGGAATAATGAAAGAGTAAAAAGTCAAGCCTTGATTTGAAATCCTTGCCATGCTGGGAGGGGGTTGTTATTGCACAGGACTCGCATGTTCCCCCCTCACCCGGTGTCCTCACCTGATGGCTTTAGCAGGATTTGCAGAGAGGACAAGGAACCAGAGGAATTCCGGCTCCCTAATTACACTTGCTGGGAGGAATTTGCTTTTGCAATATCCCTGCTGAGTTAACCTAACAAGCATGAAGACCAGCCTTTCTTAGTTAATTAGCAGCTCCACCGTGAAGTCCCCTTCACAGCACGCACAGGCTGGCTGCCCCCTCCTCGAGAGCCCTGCCGGTGTTTGTTCCCTCTCCCCTCACCCTTTGCCCTTTGCAATCCTCTGTGAAAGCTCAAAGCACTTTTATGCCTTCCTACTCCCACTTTCCGGTCCGAAAAAGTGTGCTTGGGTCGAGGCAGCGGCTCTGTTTCCTTGCTCCTTCCTAACAAGTGCTTCCTGCTCCTTGCTGCCCGTGATTATGCAGAGCTCACGAAGCGCTGGGATTTCCTCCCCTGGAAACCCCGCTGGCTCCGCGGTTCTCTCTGCTCCGCTCCCGTCGCAGGGCTGGGTAACTCATTACTCCAGCCCTGCAATCTCGGCTGGGAAAGCGGCCGCGTGGGAAACCGCAGCCACCAGCCGCGCTCCCGCTTCCTACAGCGGCTGCTTGGCAGAGGGCTGATCCCTCTGCAGGGGGAAATTGGCCAAGGGAAAGCCGGGGTGCGGGGGGTGGTTTGGGAAGCTTTCTTATCCAGTGGGGCTTGCTGCTGGATGGAGGTGTCAGGGGCAGGGGGACCACGCTCGTTGTGGATTGCTGCGAGTCGCTTTGGAGCCATCAAAGCCCTCAGGCTGGGTCTCGCTCAGGGGGCTTGGTGAAGGTCACAGGTGGAGCTTGGCTTTCAGACAGGTACAGTCTGCTTCCAGGTGTGCTGTGAAAGGCAGCCAAGGTAGCAGAGATCACTGGTGGGCCAGGCTTATGCTGCCAGAACAAGGACTGCCAAGGAAAACACTCTGGAGGTTTGCAGGCTAAAGCACTCACCCTCTCCAAGGCAGAATTGTGCTGGGAAAACTCTGCAGTGAAGAGACTTGTCTTATAGTCCAGGCTAGCTAGAGTTGTACTGTAATGAGAGAAAACAGAACAATAGGCTTTCTGGGCAAGAGAATCATGGCACTGGCCTCAACTGTTGTGGCTAGGAATATTGTATTTTCCCCTGCTGGGAACTGTGGGGTTTCAATAGCTCATTTGCACCCTTAAGCCATGTGGGCATGTGTCAAATAGTTACACCACAACCCTCTATCCAAAAAGTTGCCCAGTGAGACTTTTCTTATCACCCGTGCCCATCTTCTTTGCCAACTGCGTCAATCCAGCTCCGAAGCAGAGGCTCCTGCAACCCTCCCACTGCTCACACTTCCACAGACAGTGCTCAGCTCCATCCAAAATGGAGATAAACACTGAGACAGGACTCTTATCTGCATGCTGAAGGAAAGGACAGGGCAACAGAGAAGCAACACTGCAAGCAGGTGCAGCAGTGGCTTTGCATGACTGCAGGATGCCAGGAGAAATGAACCAGGACATGGCCACAGCATAGACTTTCTGGAGCAAGAGTAAATTCAAATATTAGCCTCTTGATGAGGATTGAACTCACCCAGTGGGCTGGCAGAGGAATACAAAGCTGGTAGCCCTCTTGGAGGCGTGTTCTTGTGCCAGCACAGATCCCAAACTTGTTTAACTTGTGGACGGATTAATGGAATTGTCTATGAACACAAGCATGGGGGAATCATAGGGGTCTAGGAGGAAAGCAAAAGGAAATACAATAATTATTGATCAGTTGATGTCTTTCTGGCTATAACACATGCACCTTAACACAGGAAATAACCCAAAGCATAAGTGTGGAAGAGGTTTTGGGAGAAAAGCCCAAACTCTCATCCTCCTGCCTGGATTGTAGGCAGCAGGACAGAGGACGAAGTGGGGAAAGCTGGAGGGAACATGGTAACAAGCCCTGCCCTTGGCCATAGCCTAGCTGTGGGCCACATGTGAGTGGATGAAAGGAAACAACACCATCCCTTAGGGATGGGTCTGTTGCCAACTGTTCTAAAACACAGCAGTTTGGATTTCTCCAGGGCCAGAGCTCAGGAGGTACACAGCAGAAGTGCTGGAAATGGAAATGGTATCTGTGTCGGCAGTATGGATGCATGGCATGGAGGAGACATGCTGTGACGAGTCTGAGGTAGGACAGGAGCAACAGGGTACTGCACTGGGGTCACGGGGCACTGCTCATTTCCACAACAAAGTAATCTAAAACATGCATGTGCCGTCCATCCAGCCCAGCGGCAGGCGCTGCTCGGGGTGGAGGCTGTCCCGGCACGCCGCAGGAAGCGTGACTCGGGTTTCCAGCGCGAAGGAATGCCGGGCACGGCAGCCAGCTTCCTGCTGCATGTTTCCTGCCCCCCAGCACGGCCTCAGCCTTACTGGAAACCCTGAGTGCCGCTCAGTGTTCCCAGCCCAGTCACCAGCACTGCCCAGGTGGCAATGGGCTGGTGTGAGCCATGGCCTTGCTCTCACCCTTCCCCTCTGCTTTGTGCTACTGCTGCAGCAAAGTACTTGTGTTCTTTCCATGGGGATATGGAAGAGAATGGGACAGTGAAAGCAGACGGGAGAAATGGCACAAACCCCGGCTGTGGGAGATGGCACTGACACTGTGGCCGTGGGGAGTTTCAGTCACTCTGTCCCACTTGGTGCCTGGGCTCATGGGGGAGTCACTTTCCATGGAGAGCATCCAGCAGGCTCTCCCAGTCTGCAGCTGCATTAAGCAGGCAGAGGGTTCATGCCTGCAGGGTTGGGGCTCACAGAGCTGTGCTGCCTGATAGGAACAGGGCTCTTCATTCTTTGCCTTCCAACCCCTTCATCCTTCCCATCACCAAAGACCCACACCCAGGCTCCCCTCCAGAGAACTGGCTTCATCTCCTCCCTGCCCATCCTACGTCTATCCTAACCTGCACCAGCAGTTTCTTACTCTTCAAATCCCTCTCCTCTTATGCAGATTCCTTTGCCAGTCCTGGTCACTGTCACTGGAGGATGCTGCAACCTTCTTGGGACCCACCTTAGCACCAAAGCTGCTTAGCGACACCAGAGATCAAATCTCACCACTTCCAGCCCAGCCCTCTTCACACCATTTGGTCTCACCTTGACCTTGTTTCTGCAGCAGAAATCTCCCTGTTAGGTTTTTGCAGGGTTCTCTCTGCACAGCTTAAGTCCCATCCCCAGTATAATTTTTCTTCCCACAGGGCAGCCCTGAGCCTTCTTGCTCTTTTCTCCTTTCACAGCATTCTGAGGATGGATAAACTCATCTAACCTTCCTTCTGGGTATCCCCAGCCCTTCCTTCACACCATGAACAGGAGTTAACTCCATGCTTACACTGCACTGTGGGCATCACCCAACAGTTAAAGGCCTTCCCCAGGCTAGATAGCCGGCACCTGGCTCTGCCATGGAACTCTGGGGATGCGGGTCCCCAGCCACACATCAAATCAGTGTCATCTAAAATGCACCTCAGCTGGCTGGGCAGGAGCGTCTCACTCTGAACTAGGCAACCACCTAATCTCCCCCAAGACAGTCCTCCCAGGCTGTTCCTGTTCAGGCACTGATAAAAATCTGACCGAGATGTTTGCAACAGTAAGCCGGGAGTGATTACAAAGCAACCATCCCTTGCCCTCCAGCTGGGAAAGCTCAGTTTGGAGTTTTCTTTAGAAACATGTGGAATATTTTATAATAATTTTTTAAATTTTAGTCTCTGGTGCCAGCATGACTTGTTGTTGGGGTGGTCCCAAATGTGGCTTCCTGGGGCTGGGGGAAGGGAGAGCACCAGCCAAGCACCGTGGTGGCACTTGGGCAGCAGGGAGAGGGGAGCAGGGGCTGGACCTGGGTTAATCTCCAGCAAAGCCAGGCAACACCTTTGCTCTTGGGAAGGTGACAGAACTCTGCCCACACTAATGCCCAGGGACCAGGGTGAGGAAAAAGGGGATGGCAGAGTAAAATGAAGCAGTAGCTCCTGCAGAGGGTTTTCACCTCCTGCTCCCTTTGGGAGTGTGCACAGCACAGCTCCACTTGCACTCACAGCTCAGGGAATAAGTAAATCCAACACAGAGACATGAACAGGACACCTTAGCAGTGCCTGCAGCAGCTCTGCTGTGTAGAGGCCAGCAACTACATCCATCATGGCCCATCTTCCTCCACCAGGCCCTGGCATCAATAGTGTTTGCCATTGTCCTGTGCTAAACATGGCTCTAGTCTCTACCTGCTCCTTCTTGTAGCTGGCAGGGCAAGAGTGTGGCTGTGGACTGGCTCCCCAGAGGGGTGAGAAGAGCCATCCTTGGAGGTTTGCAGGCCTTGACTGAGCAAAGTCTGAGCTGAGCTGATCTAGGATCAGCAACAGTCCTGCACTCTCAGTCTGAAGCCCTCCAGGCATTGCTTCCAGCCAACATCTCCAAGACCAATCCCCCCCATCCTGTGGCCATGCCAGCTGGAGCAATGCCTGCCCTGGAGCAGCAGACAGAGCTGCTTATGTGATAGATCCCAGACTCACATCAGTGAAACTCTCCAGTCTTGCCACAGACTTGCACTGCAATAAAATGAGTTAAATCACCCCAGGTAGCCTTGACCCTCTTGGCTAGGGAAGCATAACACAACCCCACCAGTGCAGAGATGGGTGCTGCCATCAAGGCAGGCAGCACCCAGCAGCAGCCACATGTCTGTGCTGGACACCACAGGATCTCCAGAGCCAGGGCTGCACATGCCCATACACACCCACAGTCTCAACCATCACCCAGCATTTCTTTGCAGCTCATGGGATTTATATATGCAGTTATTCATTAATTAGAAAACCAGCACCACCAAAAAAATCCTATCACAGATAAAGCACTTAGCATGAAGGTGAAAGAGATGGCAGTTTTGGCTGGAAGACTTAAATACCTTCACTTCATAGTGCTGCCAACCCACAGCACAAATGTTTCAGTGCATGAAAACCATTCTGTGAAATTTAACAGGCTCATTAGTCAAAGGCATTAAGGGTGAAAATTGACCAGAACACTCTGGAAACTAAATCATGTAAAAAAAAATTTAAAAAAGGAATAAAAAGGAAAGAGTCCTGGATAAACATGAGAGTGGCAGCAAGATCCCAAGGAGAACAGAACTAGCCAAGCACTGGGACACAAAGTCCTCCCCAAGCAGCTCTGTCACTGCCACCGTGAGTCTGGCTCAGCCCTGGGGCTGGACTCAGTGCATGCCGCTTCTGTGTTGGGGCTCAAGAAAGTATTTAATTAGCACTCCAACTAACAAAGAAAGTACCATCTGATCTTGGGGAGCAACAGGTATTTTTAAAAACAGTCTATTTTTATCATTGGAGCCATAGGGAAATTACAAACCAGTCACTTGATGATCAGAGGAAAATTAAAAGTCCAGCTTCAGTGACAAAAAAATAACACAAAGTCACGAAGTGCAATAAACAGCATGGGAACCAGAAGGCTATTTAAACAGGTTTTTTAATCTCCTCTCCCCTCTGCTCATAATATTGCCTTTATTATTTTCTGATGTGGAAACTGATTCTCACAAGTGCAATGGATGCTGACAGCAGGGTAATGGAGCAGAAGCAATTTCTCCTGGGCAGACCTCAGTGATTTAATAAGAGAGAGAGAAGGGCAAGAGGCACCTCAGAAGGAGAGAGTGAGCTGGGCCAGAAGGTGCCAGCAATAAAACCACGGTGATTAAGAGCTGGCCATGCTGAGCAGGGTTCAGGAGTGAAGGGCAAGCGATGCCCACTCGCACCAGCACCGTGTCCCTTCCCAGTGCTCTGCCATGCCTGCCACAGCCGCTGGCATTGGTGAGGAGGGTGTCCCAAGGACAGGGATGGGTAAACGCAGTGAGAACTGTGTGCTGCAGTCCATTGCCAAAGTCTGCCTATAGCTGAATGTTGCCAGTCCATGCTCATGTTCTTGGCAATCCAGGAGAGTCAGGTTGTTGCACAAGTGCCCCCTCGCAGCCAAGGACCCCTTCCTTGAGAAGGTATTTAGCAGGAGCCCCGACGAACAGAGAAACAGGAGAGATCACTGGGAGGAAGGTGCCCTATTGCCTGCCCAGCACAGTGTACTGACTGCCACAGGGGACAGCTGGGCCATGCACCCAGTGGGAAGGTGTCTGCTGAGTTAAGAAAAAGGAAACTTGGGTTCTGAACAGGAACTTTCCTGTTGCCATCCCACATCTGGCCTCTCAGGGTTACTAGAACCATCATCTCTGCCATGTTTCACTTTTGAGCTTTCCACGCCCATTCACAACCATCCAGATTTTGGCCACTGGTGTGAAACGAGCAGCAGTGACAGACACTGAAGGAGAATGTCTAATGGTAGGATATTGGTGGCAACACAACAGAGAAGGGTCTGAAAAGCGAAGGGTACCGGAAGAGAACTCTCATCCCATCCACCCCTGCACAAGAGCACCCACTGCAAGGGAAAGCTCTCCTGGTGCCTGCAGTCCCTGTGCCCTTCTGCCTGACAGTGGGACACGTAGCTGTGGCTGGAGTGATGGATGGGCCTGGAGTCCCTCTTTAATAGTATCTCACGGTGGTTTCCGTAAGTTGATGGAGATTGCACAACACTGCCAACTGCCATGCCGGATATATTTTGCAACCAAGGCTTCTATGCCACATCTGTAGGATGATATGCCAGGGTCTTCTGAGGAGGTCTGGGGAAGTTTGAGCACAGGAAGAAAAAAAGAAAAAGGAAAAGAAAAAAGTCAACAAACCTCTTTCCATAGCAGCTATTTTGGTGAGGCACCCTGGGGTGAGAGAGGCTGGTACCAGCCAGCTTTGGAGGCACAACAACCCAGAGGGCTTGCTCAGAGCTGTGCCCACCCCCAGCTGGGAGAAGGTCCCTTTCCCATGGGTGGGTGGCAGTGCACCATGAAACTCCCAGACAGGAACTGCAGATAAAGTCTGTGCTCACCAGGAGTAGCTGCAAGGCAGGGCTTGAGGTGGCACCAGCCCTCCCTGGGGAAGAAGTGCTGCTGAAGCGTGGGGGAGGTGTTGGGCAGCTGCTGAGGGTGGCTGTGGGCTGTCCCAGCTGATGGCCCTGGGAAGTGTCATCCTTGTCGTCCAGGTTCAGCAGCTCATGCCAGAGAGTGAAAGCTCCCATAACTTGAGGTTGTGCTATCTCCCATCTTCTTGGTCTCTTTCCAGAAGAGGAAGAAGGACTTCAGGAGACATGACTGGACTAGAGGATGTTGAAGAAGATGCTCAAAGTGACACTAGCCTAGCTGGTACCACATGTCTTGGACATCAGCAGCTCTATGGCAGAAGCCCCCAGCAGTGATCCAAAGTAACATTGACTCTCAACATCAACCCACACACCAGCATCACACTTCAAACCCCTCAACAATATCAAAATTCACAGCACAATCACAAATGCAAGCTAGCACACCCCACAGCAGTATCCCCACAAAATTACCTTCTTTGGAAAAAATCTGGGCCCAGCAGAAGAGTCAGCCTGTTGATTCCATCAGGTTAAGGAGGCCAAGCAAAGAGAACTGCAGAAATCACTGTTTCTGGACTCAGACACGAAACCATCATCTTCTGATTTAGGAGGAAAGAGATGATCTGACCCGGGGAACCTGTAAGACTTGATAGACCAAAGGAGGCCATGGGGGACAGGAGCACCTTACAGGGACAGGACTCCAATGATAGGGGCTGAATTCTCTGTGCAGCTTCTCATGAGCAAGGGGATGTGGATGCAGAGGGAAGCACGGAGCCAAGGCTTCAAAGATGCTCAGGGTTTAAGTGGCTGAAAATTAAAGTGCTGGGACATTTTTTCAGCCTGCACTTGACAGTGGGGATGAGATAATGTCAGAAAGCTGAGCGGAGAGCAATCTCTTGCAAAAGATTGATTTTGCCAGCAAAAAACAAAGCTGAAAACTTCATGGCAGTGCCTCCATCACCTTGGAGGTGAGCTCTGCCCTGTGTGGGACCTCTAAATGCTGACCAATATGGGTCCACTCACATGTTACCCATCACTGATGAGAAATGGTGCTGTTCATGTCACCCCCCTGCCTTGTGGTGGATCTCCCTGCTCCCACTCCCAAGGGAGCAAGCAGCTCTTTTGTCCCCAAATCTAATGGTTTGGAGACTCTTCACGTACCAGCAAGTCCCTTGTTCTTCATAGGTGCTAAGAAAACCTTACAAAAAGAAAGTAAGACAACTCAGTGGTAGGTCTGCTGAGGGCTCCCCAAGTTTTTCACAGCTCATCCATTTTCCACAGCTCAGCCAGCACACATCCTCAGTCCTATGTAGGCTCAGACCTTGGAATAACCATGGCCTGACTGTAATCAGGGTGGAGAGTTTATTAAGCAGTTGTCTCACTGCTATGGGATGGGGAAAGTCTCATGACTTAACCTCTTAAATCAGATGCCATGGAATCCTGGCATGCTCCTCTAAGCTACCCCAATGGTGCCTCGATGACCTGGCCAGTCCTGACCACACCACCTGTGCCTGGGTTCTCTCATCTTCAGTGTCTCAGTGCCACCTTTGGACAAGCAGGTGTCCAGCTCATGGACTGAAGTGAGGCTCCCCTCTCCCCTGAATTGCATGGATGAAACAAAACTGGGATCATCCTCATTGTAGCAACTTTTCCCTCGTCTTGGGGAATCACCAGGGAACACTCAGGCAACAAAACTGGCTGCTGCCTGCATGGGCAAGCTCCATCTTCTCTTTGATGCCTCAGTCCAGCCTGGTTTCATTCCATTCAGAGGCACAGACAACACAAACCTCACTCCCTGGCCACTCAGGATGCATTACCCAGACTCTTCATTCAGGGCCAGCCCTTCTCAGCACCACCACACTAACATTCCCCGTCCCACTCTCCTTAGGATGCCACCACCAGTACCCAGTATGTTATTTCTTTCTGCTGCTGCAGTCTGGTGCCCTCCAAGCAGGTTTGACAGACAAAATACTCCCTGGGGGGCCTGAGCTCAAAGCAGTGTAATTGTGTATGTCTCAAGCACAAGCATCCAGATCCAGTGGGGAGTGGGGACCACGGACAGACCCTGTGACACAGAGACTGAGGACATTGGAGGAATAACATGGAAAACACTTCTTTCAAATTTCCATATGCACCCTCACTCCTGGGAGAAAAAAAGGAAAGAAAGAAAAGGAAGGGGAAAAAAAGTATCCTTTTCAAAGCAAGGATGTGTTAAGGCCCAAACATTCTCCCCTGACACGAGAGCCAGGATGCAGAGATGCTGTTTTTTCCAGGAGGAAAGAAGGGATTTTGCCATCTCCTCCACTTAAAGAAAAATTCATCTTACATCTCTGCAGGTGAGGGCAGTTTAGCTCCACATTCCTGATTGCTGCCCTGTGCCTCAATTTCCCCACCAGTAAATCAGGTTGATGCTCACCTATAGCAAAGCCAGACAATGAGCCTTAACCTGAACCTGCAAAGCCCTTCCAGGGGCTTCACATACTCCACCACCCATCATTGTCTACAACATGAACACAGAGTTTTTGTAGTGCAAAGGGCAGGTCCCAGACAGAGAGAGACACTGCCCTTTGGGGCTCAGGCCCTCTCCCCTCTCCTGCAGCAGCAGTCTCCTTTCCCTCATCTTCTTCCTGAACAGGGCAGACATAGAGCCAAGCTAATAATTCAGATAACAGAATTAAACTGATCCTGATTAGGAAAAGCTTTTACCCTGAAGAAAGCAAACTCTGTCTCGGTGCTGCCTGTAATCCGATAGTCTCCCACCACCGTGCAGCAAGCCCGAAACCTGCCTCCAGGCAAAGAGACTTTGTCTTGGAACAAGGAAAGTTAAATGCATCTCAATGGGAATATCGACACATTTTGCTTTGATTTCACTAATGGTACAAAAGTAACTGTTAGAAAATATTTCAGCCCCCCCCATGAGAGGTCAGGTCTTCGTGTGTACGAATGCATGGCCCAGACGGGCCCTTTGGAAAGGGATTGTGGCTGTGGAGAGAAGAGGTCTTGGCCAAATCGCTTCACACTTTCCGGGGTGCAACTGTTTCTTCCTGGCTCCATCAGGGAGGCAGGAAGGCTTCAACTCCCCCAATTTGGAGAGGCACCTGTGGGGCAGCCAGCATCATAGATGGGACTTCTTCTTGTTTGCCCATACCAAAAATGGGGAGATAATCCAGGTTGAGGGGCCTGTGACTGCCAGGATGGTGGGTCTCGCACAGTTTTGGTGGGCACTGAGGATAAAGGTCTGGCTGATGGGCATCCCACGGGGCCCACAGAAACACCATCACAAGATGCAGGAAAAAGGTATATGCATGGGAATTGCTAAGAGGGGAGAAGCAAAACCAGCACCCACCTGCAAGACCTTTCAGGAGGCAAAGATGGGTGGCCTGCAACATGCAAAGGAGATCTTTCTCTGTTTATTTTCCACTTCATTTCTGCTCTTTAGGTGTGATAGGGCAGTCGTTGCTTGCAGAAGCAGCACCAAATCCTGGGCTCTCTTAAATGCTACCTCCCCTCTCTGTGAAATGGAAAACAAGGTAATTAGGTGCTCTTCTGCTCAGGCATTTCTCACTGTTTAGGACAGTAACGCCACTGCCGTGCCCCTGAGGGGGTGGGAGTGATATTTCCCCTTGCCCCTATGGAACCTCTTATAGCAGCATCTCCTCGGCTCCCCTGCCCCCCCAGCACTGTTTCCAGCCCCAGGCTGGCATTTCATCTGCCCCAGGCAGAGCAGGGTAGGATTCAGTGTGGGCACTATGGTGACACAAGCACATTAGTAACTCCCTGAAGTTCCAGCTATTTCTGTTTGGCACCAAAACAGGACGTGGTGCTTCCCTGGTCCTCAGTGTCTTGGGGCTGGGGAGATGTGTTAAAGGAACCACATGGACATTGTGGGTGCATTTAACTCTGAAGCACCTGGGGAAATACAGCAAGAGGGAACGAGATGCCTCCCACAGTGAGGCACTAAGGTTTAGGTAAAAACCTGGGACAGCAGGGGCAGGACATTCTCTCCCCAGTGTCTGGGAGCTCCTCCACTCCACGTTCAGAGACAGGAGCATCCCTGATGGATGCAGTCTGGATCTTAACTGCTATCCCAATGAAATGTGCCACATAGCCCCTAATCCCAGATGTTTAATGGGCAAGAAGCAGGATTTCCTTGGCTTTCCAGCCCCAGTCCAGCCCAGTGGTCACTCTGTGGGCTTGCAGCACATCCCTGGCTGAGCTCTAGGGTGGAGAACTGGGGTATCCACAGCAAGACTGCTGACTGGGCTGAGCAAGGAGAAGTGGAGAAATAAATCTGGTTCAGTTAGGACAGCACTAATTTTAGCAAGGCTGAATGCAACAAGCTCAACTGGAATAAATCAGACAGGCAGCCAGGGCTGTGGGGTTGCAGGAGGAATCTCTGTGCCTCCTCAGAGATAGAGTTTACTTGCAGCAGCTTTTCCCATCCCTTCTCCAGTGGCCCCATCTCCATCTGACCTGACACAGCCCACATTTGTAAGCTATTTTTTGTTGTTTTAACACAATGCTGCAATTCTAACCCACAGCCTCAGATTGTCAAACAGTTTTTCTTTTCATTTCTTTCCTTGAGAAAAAAAAATACAGCTGAACTAATTTGATGAAAGGAGAAAATAAAATGTAAGCCAGACTAAACACATGCAGTTCCTACCTACAGCCAGGGCCTGGCTTCTCCCAGGCCAAAGTCAACACATGTCAATTTTTAACATGACAGGGCTTTAAAAGGGAGGTTTGATTCCTGAATGAGAGGCGGCTGGAAAACATTAATAACAAAGTCTGTCAATTAAAGGCAGGCATGACAAGCCACCAAGACAAGAGCTGTGGGGTTTCCCTTCCTCCCCTTCTCTTCCCTCTTAGTTTGGCGGAAAAAAAAGTGACTTATGAAGAAAACCCCTAAATTCTGAAAAAAATGTAGCCACATTACCTAATGAAGGATGGGGTTTGTTCAGGGGCCTTGAGAACAGCCCAGCAGACAAGGGTTGAGATCAACAGGTTAAGGAAAGCATTGCTTTGAAGGATGCTCCACCCATCCCACTGCCATTGCTCCCACTGCACCTGTGCATGCTGGGGAGGAGCAGCAGACCAGCTGCCTCCTCCAGAGCTTCAAGCATCATCATCCAGAAGGATTTGTAGTTACTGCACTGAGGTGCCTTGGTGGTGATGTATGTGTGGCACTGGAAAGGGCTATTTTGGGTTCTGGTTAAAAAAAAAAAAAAAAAAAGGGAAAACCACCACCCTACCAACCACACTGCTTTTATCAGCTCCATAGGAAGTGTTTCTATGGCTTTCACGAGCTGGGCAGGTTTCTGTCCCAAGCCACCCACTGGGCTCCAAAACAGTTGGTAAAAACAAGGGAAAGGGGCAGAGCAGTAGCAGCCCCACCAGCCTTTGGAAATGAAGGCAAAAGTGAGTGAAGAGAGGGGTAAAGGGGAGTGAGTGTTGGCATTAGGGGTGTGGAGGGAAAAGGCTTTTACTCCCAAAATCCATGAAACATCCTGCTGAGCCAGGAGGAGGTTCCTGTGGTGCAGAGAAGCAGTGTTGTCTTTCAGCTGGGAGAGCAGGTAAAGATTCAGCCCAGAGGGAAATGGCAGAGATTCATTTCACCTTCAACACCTAAATAAATCCTGCATCCACAGTCACACACTCTGCACAGTATGCATTTCACATCCACACAGCACAGGAACTGGCTGGTGGAGCAGCTCCAACATCCCCTGCTGCCATATCCTGTCCCCAACAGTGGCCCAACCAGATGCTCCCGCAGGTCTTACGAGACCACAATAGTCAAAACCAACATGCTCTGCCTCCCAGCATCAGCTCTCTTAGTCTCTGAAGGGGAGAGGACCTTCCAGGAGACCCTCTAGTTACAGGCATTGCATCCACCCACCGACCTGACTGGTGCCTGTGTGGGGCTTGAGCAACACACTTTGGGTGGCTCAGATGTGCAGGGGCTTTGAGGGATGAAGCTCTGCCACTTCACGTGCCACTTGCCTGAGTGTGGCAGGTGAGCTGGGCTTCTACCCTGCTCTAAGGTTGTGTTCCACTTTTTCTGGCCCAGCAAAAAAAAAACTCCTTCCAACACTCATGGGATTCACTTTGCAAGGGCAGGCAGAGACATGCCAGGCTGATTTATTCCAACAAGCCCTAGGCCAGGCCCCTGAGGTGGTGAAAGGCTCCTGGGGTCTCTTAAATGCCATCTCCCCTCTCTGTGGAGTGAAAAACAAAGTCATTAGGTACTCTTCTGCTCAGGGATTTGTCACTGTTAAGGACAGTAAGAAGAGACAAAGACTAACATGTCAAGTGAAAACAGTGGTGAAGCTGATGGTTTCACCCCAGTACGGGTTAAATGCACTGAGGATGGAAAAATCCCACAGGAGAGCTGACCCCTGAGCTCCTGCACTGGGCACATCAGTCTTCTCCATTTGGGGAACAGTGATCTCACTGCCCAACTTTGGCCACTACCACAACAGCACAGGCCATTAACCCAGGCAGTGCCCACTCATGCTCAGCACCACAGGGCTTGTGACAATAGTTCACAAGAGCCACTTTCATCATCAAAGAGAATTTGAAGGCACAGCTCAGAAAGCCTTTGGCTATCTCTGCTCTGTGCCCATGGCTTCTGGAAGCTGCTTCATTGATGCTTCCCACTGCTATGGTCCTGGTGGGACAGCTGTTGGCAGCACCATTGGCACGTCCACAGGCAGTGGCTGGAAAACATTGGTCTGAACAATGGAAGCACTGTGGCTGAAGCCAAGAGCAGCTGCCTGTGCTCCTGGCCTTACTTATTTAAATCCTTGGCTCTGGTGGCTGCTACCAAGCCCCCTGCACCACCCACACTCTGGGTGAGTGCTGGCTGTCAGCTCACACCAGGCCCTGCACTTCCCAGGGCAAAGCCAGAGTGTTGTGCACCACGCACTGGGGCACAGGTGAGATGATTTGTGCCTTTGCTGCTGAGGTACTATTTGGGGTTTTGGAGATAGGCTGTCAGACACAGCTCAAAAGAGACTGAAGCAGAGATGATCACTCTGTGGGCAGCAGGGACTGTCTGTACTTCTCCATCCCAATGGCTGCACGTTGTCACTGTGCTGTCACCACACCCACGCTGTCCTCTAGCGCACACAGGTCAATCCGCAGTCACATTTCGCATACGCTGCTCTTGTCATTCTCCAAATATCCAGCACAGCCTCTCACACTGTCCTCCCTCCTCCCCTTCCTTTACAGGCAGGCAGAGCAATCCCTGCTCCCCACAGTAGCATCCAGCAGGATCGCCCAGCACTGGGGAACAAAATTGAAGGAAAGCCCTCTTAAATCAAGTTCACGCCTTGCATCAAGAAAGGTTAGTCTTTCACTCCCCAGATAATGGATACAAACGTTACACTGATGCCACGTTTGATTTCAGCCAAAAAGCCAAGAGGGTTTAAAACATTCATTCATCTCAAACTGTAAGCAAAGCTTATTCTCACTAATCTCAATAATTATGTGACTTCTCCCACATCACGAGGAACAGCCATACAATGCAAAGGTTTCCTTCCTCCATAGGACGCTACACAGAGCAGGGATCAGAGATTTGCAAGAAATGCCCTCTTTAAAGAGATGTTGCTGGGGTTCCTGAACTAAGTTCAGCAGGATTGCTTAGGACTCAAAGCAGGATCGGGGCCTGAACTCTTCCCACTCAAGACCAACATCTTTGATCCAAGAACATCAGGGCTGTTGGTGTCACTATAAGGCCAGAAACGTACAAAGTCATGAGGGATCAGTAGGACTTAAATCCCTCTCAAACTCCACAAGATCTTTTCAGGCATAGCAGTGGGGACAAGGATAAATTAAGCATCTCCAGTGTAGTATCAAGTGAACAATTAGCAGAGAAATGCTACCCACGAGGCCTTGATGGAACAGAGCAAGGAGATGTTCTTCCCAGACATGTCTGCTAGAAACAAGCTGAAACATTTCCGTTTCTGTTGCCTTTTAATAGCAAGGTCAGCTCCTTTCTTCCTACCCTGAAGTCCTCCGTCAGGGCCTCTTTCTGGGAACTCACAGCAATACACCAGATGTCACTGAGAGACAGAAAAACAGCCAGGGGCCAAACTGGGGCATTTGCCCATGGCCCTGAATGAATCACATGGCATTTGGCTCACCAGGAGCAGAGAGCACCCCCTTGGTGGCACTGCCAGCCTCCCAAGCCCCTGGGGCTGGAAGGAGCCCCTTTGTCCTTTGTTTGTGGCATGAACAGCCACCCTGCTCCTGGAAAAAGTCAGCATCCCTACATCCTCCAGGGTCCCCCCAGCACTAACTGGCCACTGGAGGTAATCTAAATATTTGCAGCCCAAAGAAGACTTGTTTGTTTTCTCAATTTTTGCTGGGTTTGAACAGCACTCAATATGGTACCCAGCCCAGTTCCAGTTCCCAGCAGTCCCCATGGACAGCAGCACACAAACATCCCCACTTGCTAAGGACAGGAATGCTCACAGTGAACTCTGACAGTCCCTCCATAACATCTGCACAACCAGCACTGGGACAGCTCAGCCCCTACCTCTCACAGCAGCAGATATCACAAGAGAGCCAGAGCTGTGAGAAAACATCAACACCACTACCCCAAGAAGAGAGTGCTAACACTGTAGGCAAGGGAACATGTTCTTTTAGGTGAAGGATGCAATTACTCCCAGATTTCTGAAGGCTTTCTCAGGACTACGGACCTCAGGTATGCAACCACCATGACAGCTGCTGACCAGGATGGCAAGGATGAAGTTGGGGAGAAAAGAAACCGCTTTAAAAAGAAAGACTTAAAAAAGAAACTCACCCGTATTTGGTGATGCTCTAAATTCCTCCTTCAAATATTCAGCTCAGGACACATTTCCAGCCTTCTTCTCTTTAGTCTCTTTAGACTAGTTCTCTTTAGTCTTCTCTTGAGACTAAAAATACATACACCTTAAAAAAACCCCAAACTATCAAACATCTGAATCGCAGGATCCAAAGTTTAAAAACACGTAGGTTTGTATTAAGCCTAAAAATGCAGCCCTCTGCCCTCCCCCCCAAGGGAGCAGAAGAAAGCAGAGCAAAGGAAGGGGAGAGGAAGACGTAGTGTGGGCTTTTATGGCTGCACAGGTGCCCTGGCTTAGTGGGTCCCCAGCTGGGGAAGCCACCTTGGCATCCCCCTCCCAGGTGTGCTGCTGAGAGCAGGGGCTGTCCCTGTTTTCAGAAGGTGGGCATGGCTCTGGCTGCTGCTGTGTAACACTTGCCTGAAAACAACTTATTGAAAACACCCTTAGGCATGTGCCGACCTCTGGCAACACCTCTGTGCCCTCACCCAGGCTGGGGGAAGCTGAGGAAGTGGGGGAATGGAGGGTGAGGCTGGGATTTGGCTTTGCCCACACCAGCTCCTATCTCCCAGTCCCATTCTGCCTCTCTGCTGCAGGTGCAGATCATCTCCAGGGATAGGCTGGGATACACCATCCCTGCTAAACCCCCCACCTGGCCCTCCTGAGCTCTTCCAACAGCATGGCTGGGGCCACTGGCACACCTTGAGGGACCTCCTGGGGATGGACGGATAGGGAAAAGAAGGAAAAAAATTCTTCCATTCTTTTTGCCACCCTCGAGTTTCTCCCCATATCCACATATTTCCAGAGTGTCTATTTTTCCACATTAAAGGGGGCTGGAATAAATGTCACGTTTCAGCATATATCTGTGAACAAAGCCACAAATGTGAATGGTCACATGCACAAATTGTCTCCCCTGATTTCCCAGGTTTTCAGGAGTGACCTTGGAAAAAGAGTGAGCCATAGTTCTTCATGGCATGGATGATAACAGGTTTGTCACCATTCAAACTGTCTGAAGGCTGCCCAGGTTTTATTTTATTACATTTCGAGGTGTCACCAAGACCCGGTTGAATTACCTTGCCAACTCCTTCATAAAAAAAGAAAAGTGACTTTGCTTTCCTGCAAAGAGATCAGGGCTCACGGGAGCCATTCAGATGTGTACAACTCTTTTTTTTTTCTCCCCCCTGCAAGCGTACAATAGCTAAAACTTGCAGGTGAAAGGCTTTGGGAACCTGCACTACTAAATAAAAATGTTTTATCACCGCTGAAAGAAGAAGATAAAGACTCTTGAGTGTTCAAGCCCACAGCGGGATGATATTAATTGTTACGATCCGACGCAGACTTGAGCGGTGCCGTCCCGGGGCGCGCTCCCGGGGTACCCCCGTGGGGACCGGCCGGCTCCCTGGGCGAACCCGGCTCCTGCCTCGCTCCCCCCGGTCCGTGCTGAGCGGGGGAGGCCCCGGCACCCCCGGCACCCCCGACACCCCCGGCCCCGCCGCGTCGCACCCGCCGCTGCCAGAAGGTGCCGCCGTCCGCCTGCGAATCGCGCCCAGCGCAATTAGGCGGGCAGTATCGGCTGCAATCACGGCTGCTGATAGAGATAAATGGGGAAGGCACTATCTGCCCAACAACAGTGGGGTTTTTTTTAAAAGGAAAAAAAAAAAAAAAAGAGAGAGAGAGGGGAAAAAAAAACAATTGAACTTTTCATCAGCTGCTAATCATGATTTTTTTATTGCTTTGCTTAGCATTTTCTGGGGAATAAAACCTCAGAGGAGCCCAGTCTTTCATGGAAAATGAAAGGGCATATAAAAAAATGAATGTACATGGATTCTAAATATTTCAGGTTGTATGACTTTGTGTTTGACCTTAGCAGAAGATGAACTAATCCTGCAATATAATAGACTTTCATAGAGATATGGAAAATGGCTGCTTTTTTTATCTCAGTTGCCATGGGAACCATCAGAGAGAAGGCCTAGCTGAGATGCAATAGAAGGTTATTAAATGTGTGCTTGTGTATATTGGAAAAATACAGCTTTTTGTCATCTTGTGTCACTCATAGGTCTTTAATGTGTAATGTTTAGGTTATTAATAAACTAACACAGATCCATTTTTTACAGAGAACAACTGTGAATACAGTCATAAAAAAATTAGTACAAGTTGAACATTTGCAAAACTCTGAAGCGCGGCCAGGGGCTGCTGCTTGCCTGCAACATTCCATTAAAGTTTTTCTCCAGGCAGTGATGAGATGAGCTTTGCTGGACAGGCAGAGGGGACCAGGAGACTGTGGGTGTTCTGTCCCCAACCCAGAATCTTGCTGTCCCCCTGGGCTGGGGGTCCAGAGCAGTGCTAATGATATGTGATGTGCTGCAGTGGTGCAGAATAAAATGGTTCCTTGTCTGGTTCCTGGGCACAAGCTCAGGTACTGCCAGAGGAAAGAAGGGTTGGGTGAGAGCCAAAGGGACATCTGTCCCTGGCTCTGAGTTGGGGGATCTCCTGCTCTGGAACTGGGGGCTGCACACCCAGACTGGGAGGCATTTACTGTTATATGGATAAGTTTTGGGAGGTGAAAAAAATGAGAGAATGAAAAACAAGAAATAGAGGGAGAAAGAGAGGAAGAGAGAAAGAAAGGAAGGAAAAATCTGATAGTGCCCTGAGCTGGAAGGGACAGACTTCACACTAACTCTAAAAGCAAAGAACTCCCTTTCTGTAAGGTTTATTTTTGTCCCCCAGGATCACCAATTGCTTCCCAAATTTGGGCTGCCTCAGGTGCCCTGTTCTGCCTGTGGCTGGGATGTGGAGGGATCACCCACCACTGACAGTGAGGGCTGGAAGCCAGCCCAGCCCATGGAGGACACAAGGGACTGGCAGGTCTCCATGGCCAGGGTTTGGGGGGAACAAGCGGGGGTGAGCACTGGAAGTTTTTACTCGATTGACCCAGCTGGACCCTGAGACTGCTGAGGGCTGGGGCAGGACTGGACACAGCTCAGCCTGGACGTGGCTTTCTGGGTGGGGACAGAGGTGCTGCCACGCACTTCACTCCTGAAGCCGTGACTGCCCATGGATGCAGGTGAAGGTGATTGTGGGTGCAGGAGAGAGTGTGAGTGCAAGCAGGTGTCTGGGGTGCCCAGGATGATGTTCACAACTCTTCTCCCTTCCCTACAAATCCACCAGTACCTCAGCAGAACAAGCCCAAATTTCCAAGCATGCTGTGTGGCAGCACCCTGCACGGTGGGCTGTTGTCTCACCCTGCTCCCCTGGATCGGGGATGGGCAGGGGACCCTCTTGTCACTCCACGGAATCCACAGCAAAGACCCGCGTATGCGAAGAGCCTCGGGGGTGTCCCAGGCCCGGCCGGGAGCACCACTCGTGCACAGCAGCCCCGCATCCATGCATACTAAGTAAAGCAAGGAATACATAGATTTTGACTATCTGCCGATCAAACGCGGAGATCTGCTCTGGTAAATGATGCATTAGATGCGGTGGCTGTATTTGTTGTGTGAGTTTTGAAAGGGTTCCGATAATCTGGAAGCGAGAGATAAGGAACACCATTTATTCAGCAGCACTTTGGAACCAATTTTCAACCCTGTTCAACCCCATTCTCCAGCAGCCTCCAGGAGCCCAGGAGATAAGGATTGGGCTATTCATTATCTTCACAAGGAACAAAGATTAGCTAGCAGAGATGAAAAATTACCCCTGGATAGTAATAATAAGGAAGCGAACCTGGAGAGCTGCTGAGCCTATATTCTCCTTGCTGCTGGTGCTGCTTCTTCTCTTTTTAAATTCTCTCCCTGTTTTTTTTTTGTTGAATCAATATTGAAAAGGCTGGGATTT